>CM019149.1:50617280-50931544 GCA_009733165.1 Naja naja
GTGAAGAAGGAAGGAGAGAGAGGAGGTGGGAGTGAAGACCAGAAGTCAGACAATGGCAAAGCGTAATATTAGTGAGAGAGGAGACAAATGGGAAGGGAATAAAACTATCAATGAACATCAATGGACTAAATAGTCCAAACAAAAGGAAAAATTCGGTAGATTGGAAAGACAACAATGGGATATAATATGTTTGCAAGAGAGTCCACATAAAGAACAGGACAAAAGGTATCTTGAGAACAGAAAACTTGGAAAAGCATTTATGGCTTTAGCAGTGGAAAGAAGAGGAGGTATTACATAAAAGAAGATTTGAATGCAAAATCGATATACAATGATACAGAGGGAAGAATAGTAATGGTGGAAATAGAGATACATATAAGAAAACTTTAGTTGTTGGAATCTATCGTAAACAAAAATCAAAAGAATTTTATAAAAAGTTATCTGAGAAACTGATAGAAATTGGCAACAAGGATTTGTCTGATGGGGATTACAAGCATAATATCTGATAATAGGCAAGATTATGAATGGAATGTAAACAATATCAAAAGCGAAATATGTTACCAAAATATTTTTGAAATGGCAGATGAATTTGGATTGGAAGATATATGGAGGAAAAGGAATCCACAGTACAGTATACTTTCCACTCCAGCCCACAAATCCTGGTCCAGAATAGATATGATTTGGATAAATAGTGAATTAAATAAAGAAATCTTTGATACAAAAATCTTAACAAATATATGGGCTGACCATAATCCAACATCCTTAATTTGGAAAGAAGGGGAAGGAAAGAACGAAGATGGTCACTAAATTCTCAGATCCTGAAAGAAGAAAAATATTTGCAAAAATTAGAGAGGAATTAATAAGCTTTTACAATTTTAATAAAAAAGATACATCCCTACAAAACATGTGGGATACAATTAAAGCTTATACCAGGGGAATATCAATTGCATATCTATCAAATAGAAACAAGGAAAGATGGAAGAAACAAGATGAATTAATAAAAGAAATTGCAAAATTAGAGAATAAACAAAAGAGAGGGCCAGATAGCAAACCAAAGAGCATTAACCAAAAACATGAACTTAATATACTGGAGCAAGAGGAACTCCTCAGAAAATTACAATATACAAAACAAAATTACTTTGAATATGCAAATAAACCGGGAGATGGTTAGCATACAAATTGAGGAAAGAGGAAAAAGAAAAGAACAATATTTAGAGAATGAAAATGGAGATCTTGAGGTTGATCTGGAAAAAAGAAAGAAATTGCAAGAAAATACTTGAGGAATTATATAAACAAGAAAAGGTAGAAGTGTTTAAAATAAAAGAATACTTAGCGGAAGGAAATATACAGGAACTCACTGATGAAGAAAGAGATTTTAAATAAAGAGATAACAATAGATGAATTAAAAGCAATTCAGATGCAAAAATAATAAAACACCAGGTCAGATGGATATCAAGTGAATATTATAAAAAGATGGGAGACATACTAAATAATACTTTCTTAGAAGTATGTAATGAAGCATTGGGTAAAGCCAAAATTCCCAATTCTTGGAAGGAGGCATATATAACACTCATACCCAAAGAAGATACAAACAGTAATCAAATCAAAAATTATAGACCAATATCGCTTTTAAATACTGACTATAAAATTTTCATGACAATTATGGCACAAAGATTAAAAGGAATTATTAGTGGGAAAATTAGCACAGACCAAAATGGATTTTTACCGAGAAGACAGATTAGACATAATATAAGAATAATAATAAATATACTAGAATATTATGAATGCCACCCAAGCAACAAATGGCTCTAATCTTTTAGATGCACAGAAGGCATTTGACAATTTGAACTGGGACTTTATGAAACAACAATTTAATAAAATGAAATTTGGACAAAATTTTGAAAGAATGATAAATGCAATATATGATACCCAAAAAGCAAATGTATTAGTAAATGGCAGACCACTAAAATGTTTAAAATAGAAAAGGGGTTAGACAAGGCTGTCCACTATCACCACTATTATTCATTACAGTCTTAGAAACATTATTAACGAGAATTAGGGAAATGAAAATATAAGAGGAGCAAAATTAGAAATCAAGAATATAAAACACAGGCATTTGCAGGACATGGCTTTCATAATAGAAGAACCTTTAGAGACAGGCCCGATTTTAATGAAAGAAATAAATGATTTTGGGGAATTAGCAGGCTTAAAGGTAAATAGGGAAAACCAAATTGTTAGTTAAAAATATGACAATCTCTAAACAAAAGAGGCTTGAAGAGATTATGGGATTACAAATAGTAAATAAAATAAGATATCTAGGAATTTGGATAAGGGCAAGAACAATGATGCTGTGGGAGGATAATTACATAAAAATTTTAAAACAAATCAAAAGGATCTAGAAAATGGAATAAATTGCAAATATCCTCCTCGGGAGGATTGCAACAATTAAAATGAATATTCTTCCCAAAGTTTTATTTCTGTTCCAGACTATTCCAATACTAACAAATAAGAAATTTTTCATGGAATTGAATAAGATGACAATGAAGTTCATTTGGATGGGAAAAGGGCAAGGATAAAGAGAATATCTTCAAGGCGATAGAAGTAGAGGAGGACTGGGACTGCCAGATTGGGAAATCTATTATAAAGCGAGTCTGCTATGGACAAAAGAATGGGTCAGATTAGAAAATAGGAGAATATTAACACTTGAGGGCATGACCTACAGATAGGATGGCATGCACTTCTATGGAACCCGACGGATAAAAGACAAAATCATACTACAAAACATATAATTGAAATGCATTGATTAAAAATTGGGCTGAGATAAGAAAGAAAAATTATCGAAAATACCAAGGTGGTTTTCAGCAATGGAAGCAACCTTTAATCCAAATACAATGGATTTGAATAAAAACTTAAATATTACCAGATATTGGATACAGATGGAAAACTAAAAACAAAACAAGATTTGGAGATGGAAGGCATATCAATAGATAATTGGGTCTACTTACAAATTAAATCAAGATATAATAAAGATATAAAGGAATATGGGATAGAAACAAAAATACAAATCTGGACAAAATATTGTTGGGATTAGAGGAAAAGTTAATATCCAAATTATACAAATTATTGTTAGAACAGGAAAGAGTGGGACAATTAGTAAAAGGATCAATGGTAGCCTGGGAGCGAAATATAGGATACAAATTAGATTTAAATGATTGGGAAGATATTTGGGAAGAAAACTTAAAATATACAAAGTCAGTGGTACAAAGGAAAACCAATATAAAATGATGTACAGGTGGCATTTGGCCCGGCTAGACTGGCAAAAATATTCCCGGCAAATCCAAACTGTTGGAAATGTCAGGACAAAATAGGAACCTACCATGTGTGGTGGACATGCCCAAAAATTAAAAAATATTGGACAGGAATTAAAAATTGGATTGAGGAGGTGATGGATTGTGAGCTGGAGTGGAAACCAGAACTGTTTCTACTTGGAATGATAAAGAAAAAATTTCCTCAAAGACAAATACCTGATTGCACACCTGTTAACAGCTGAATTGTTTTAGCAAAAATGGAAAGAACCTATAATTCCGCCTATACAAATTGTAATAAACAAAATGTATGAATGTGTTGAAATGGAGAGACTAACTCTCAAATTAAATGGAAAAGAAGATACAGATTATTACAGGATATGGGAAAAGTGGTATAATTGGATGGAACATAAGAATGAAGGAAATGGAAATGGAAATGTTGGAAAATAGAGTGTTATTTGAAATATTAGAATACTAGAATTTATAGAAGCAGGAGATAGAGACGTAAGGTGTCAGAAGAACTGAAGAGGTGATAAAAAAACTTCATAATAGAGATTAAACCAAGCGAATATTATAAGAAGAAATATTTATGATTATATAAGACTGTAACTGCTTATGGAAAAAACACTTCCGATCTGCAACTAATGTGTGATGTATTTTTATTCATATGTGACTGTATGTTTGTATGTTTGTATGTCTTTTTATATTGTAAATAAACTTTTCTAAAAAAAAAAAAAAAAAAATTCATCTTGTAGATATTATCACTACTAAGAATACCACGTTGTATGTAAGTAGGTGGAGACTCGTGGTTCTAAGACGCTCAAAGGGTTGTTTTGTGAGTGCTGTGAGAACCTTATTTAGATCCCAGGTGGGGTATCTATGGACCACTGGAGGTCTTAAATTAGTGGCCCCACAAGGAAACTGCATATTCTTGGGTGACGATGGATCTTAGGTCACCACAGGTAATGCCGAGACTAGAGCTGCCACCTGCCTCGCAAAAGTGTTTGATGAGAGTCCTTTGTCCAAACCTTCCTGAAGAAAGTCTAGTATTTGTGCCACCGATGGAGAGGTAGGGCCTATTTTCACCTTGTCATACCACCTGCAGAAGATGTTCCAGGTGGCAGTGTAGGTATGGTTCGTTGACGGACATCTGGTTGCTTGGATCATAAAAATGACTTTAGTGTAGAGTTTCTCACCTTTCAGGCGTCTCACTCAAGCCATACAGCTATGTGCAGCCATTGTGGGTCCAGAAGTTGAATTGGACCCTGTGTTTATTTATTTATTTTATTTTATTTATTTATTTTATTGGACTTGTATGCGCCCTCTCCGTGAGGACTCAAGGCTCACAATAAAACACCACGACAATAAATATATAAAAAACAATTAAATTTGACAAGCCCAATCGATAAAATAGTTAAAAATACATTAAAACGCCCCCAGGAGGTGAGTCCAGCCCTGTCTGGTCAGTCCAGCCCAGCTTGTGTGAGCAAGACTCTGTCGATTCTCCATGGGTCTGTTATCAATAGATCCCTGAGATCCGTGAACCACAGACATCTTGGCCAGTAGGTGCCACCAACAATAGTTGTGCTTTCTCCTCCAGAAGCTTCTGGAGTACCTTGGGAATCAGTGGGAGGGAAGGGAAGGTATAGAGAAGACCTCAAGGCCAGCAACAACATAGAGCGTTGACTCCCTCCTCCTTGTGACAGAAATCTGGAAATGAACCTTGGGAGGTATGTGTTGAGAGGCGAGGCAAAGAGGTCTATGATAAGTTGGCCGAACAGATGTGACATCTCCTGGAACATCTCTCGGGTACAGGCACCTCAGAATGGTCGACAGTGGTCCTGCTCAACCAGTCTGCCTGGATGTTGGACTGTCCCGAGATGTGTTCCGCTTTGATGGAGCTCAAGTTACTCTCTGCCCAGCAACAGTTTCTCTGTCTCTCTCATTAGTGATTTTGAATGGGTGCCCCCTGCCTGTTTATATGGGCCTTTGTGGCCACGTTGTCGGTCAGGATTAGAATATGTTGCCCCTGGATCTATGGTAGAGATTTGTGGAGGGCCAGGTGGACAACCCTCAATTCCAGCCAGTTTATGCTGCAGGCCCGTTCTGTCATAGACCAACGACCCTGAGCTGTAAGGGACTGACAGTGCCCCCTCCAACCAAACCGACATGCGTCTGTTGTGATAGTCTGTCTGTGAGGGTCCTACAAAAGGCAGCCCTTGCTGATGTTTGTTGTGGACCACCAGTGGAGCGATTTGAGGACCTTTGACGGAACGATGACCTTGGACATGGAATTGCTCCTTCCTGACAGCTGATACGGGAGCAGAAACCATTGAAGGGTTCTGACATGGAGCCAGGCCTAGGGAACAATAGAAATGCATGGTATCATTTTATCTAATAATCTGAATAATTGGGCCAGGGAAACCGTTTGATAGTCCTAACCTCCTTTGACAACTGCCTAATGCTACTCTGTCTATCCAGTGATAGGGATACCTTATCAGCCGCTGTATCAATGATGGCTCCCCAATGCAGGAGGCGAGTCGATGGTATCAAATGACTCTTGGCCCAATTTATTGAAAATCCTTGTTCTTGTAGAGTTTGTAGAGTAACCTGAATATCTAGTTCAGCCTGTCGGCTGGACGATGACAAAATTAATATGTAGCCTAACTATCTTGCTCCTAAGATGGCCTGCTAATGCTGCCAGAACCTTTGTAAAGGTTCGAGGTGCAGAGGCCAGGCCAAATGGGAGGACTATATACTCAAAGTGTTGGTTATTATAACAGAATCTGAGGAATCTGCTGTACATGGGTCTGATAGGAATATGTAAATATGCCTCTGTTAAGTCTATTGAAGTTAAGGCGTCTCCATGTCTGATACTAAGAAGGATTGATTGCAAGAAACTCATCTTAAATCTCCTGTAATCTCTGATTCAGGCGTTTTAAGTCTAGAATGACTCTCCACTCCCCACCCCCAAACTTTTTGGGACACAAATAGATATGAATAAAAATCTTGCCCTTGTTGATCCAACAACATGGGTTGGATTGCGCGAGTCTCCAGCAAATGCTGAATTGCAGTCTCCATAAGGGTCCTTTTGGTAGGATCCCTTGAAACAGGGCACATCATAAAATGTTCAGGGATGTGGAGAGGAAATCTAAAGAGAGACCTGATCTTATGGTCTCTCTGACCCAAGCAACTGATTTTGTGGATTCCCATTCATCTGCGAATAGCCTTAACTGTCCTCCTATGGGAGAGTCGAGAATGATTTTACTTGGGACGTCAAAAGGACTTGTTTCCTGACCCACAAAAGGACCTTTTGTTCTGCCTTCTCCTCCTATTTCTGTCCCTGAAATCGGGTCTTTCTGCCTCCTGTCCTTGTCTATACCCAAAGGGCCTTTGTGATCTTTGGGAGTAGGATCCTTGATAGAAGGGACGAAAGGAACCCCTCCGAAAGGGCTGGGAAGTTCTACTGTCTGGCTTGCAAAAAAGAGAGGGGAGAATCTTTTTCTTGTTTTGAGATTCCAACAGGAGCGGATCCAGGGCAGATCCAAATAGTTTATCCTTCCAAGGGGCAGATGCTAATTTCCACTTATGTTTGGTGTCCGCTTGCCAATGACGGAGCCAGAGTAAGCATCGTGATGTGACGTGGGACACTATGGCCCTTGATGAGAATTTGACCAAATTAAGGGTTGCATTTGCACAGAATTCTGCAGCAACCATCACTTGGGCTATGTCCTGATGCTCTGGTGTTTGATGAGGGAATGGAATCTCTCAGGTGATGAAGCCACCTTAGGGAAGATCTGGTAAAGAATGAGGCAGCTGTGGCCACCCTGATAGCTAAGTGAGCCCTGCAAAGGCTAATTCTGCTCTCCTGTCCTCTGGCTTAAGTGCTTCTTCTGCTTCACTAGGTATAGCAGAAGGAGAAGCTAGAGCTACTATCGGTTCATCTATGATAGGGGATAGTAGAGAGTTAGAGAAATCTGGTATGAAATTGTAGAATTTCCTATCATATCCCGTTGGACTGGGATAAGCACCAGTAGAGGACCACTGTTTCTGAACTAATTCAGTAAACATTTGTGGGACTGGAATGACTTCCACCTTGGTGACAGGTTGTGAAAATATTAAATCATCTGACTCCTGCTGAAGGTGGTTGGGAGGTAGAGTTGTTGTCAAGGCGTGCAGGGTTCTTTGCCTTGAACAGTAAAGACTTAAATAGATGTGGGAGGAACAGACCCGTGAAAATAGGGTGATCAGGGCTAAGCCCTCATTGTTCGACATGTGCTTCTCTAGCTGCTCTGCCTCAGACAAGGATGAATCATTGTCCTGAGAAGATACAGACACAATCTGTTCCAACTGTTCTATTTGGTCTTCCCTACATTGAATACCCTGGTCGGGCATATGAGATATTGGGAAATTTGCCCCTGGGAAGGTACCTGAAGTTGAATAGATTTGGCTCTGCTTAGTGACCTTGCAGATTGAAGATAATGCTCAGGGTCTGCTTGTTGTTGCCTTCCCATCAAGGTCTGTTTTACTCCTGCTGCAATGCCTTGTTTAATAGCTTGCTCCATCCAAAGTCTCATATGTGGAGGAATTTCTTGGGGAAGAGATTCCTCTGTTTGCAAACCAGCGGCTGTAGGAGTGAATGTAGCCTCCAGAGCCCATTGTGGTGCAGGTGTTACAGTTGATAAGCTTGCTTGTCCTTGCAAGATGTTGCTGCATCTGGATTGCATTGACAATCCAAGGGAGGAACTGGGATGGAGACTGGAACAGGAGCGACTTTTGGAGGAGATACTATTTGCTTATTCTTTTCAGCCTCACAAAGGCACTTTTTCAGTTGTTTTTCTAGTGCCTTTTGACGCCTCTTGGTGTTTTTCTCAGCGGCTTTGAAGGCTTTTTTGAGCCAGATGATTTACTCTTGGTCTTGGCCATGGCCTTTCTGGCTGCCGCTCTAGAGCCTGAAACAGTGGAGCCAATGGAACTTCCACTTTCCACTGGTTGGCTCGCCTAGGGGCCTACCCCAGAAAGGGCAGGGATCCCTCAAGTATAATTAATTTGATCCCCCATTTTTATTATTATTATTACTATTACTATTATTATTATCAATAATAATAATAATATACTTAATGTCCAATAATTTGAATTAATGCCAATTAAAGATACACCTGAACTGCCCAGAATAGGATTCAACAAACTGTGGTACTGGGCCTGCAACAGCTTTAGTGCACAGTCCTGGGTACTAGCTATTGTGCTGCTGACTGGAGCAGGCTGTGAGGAAATTGCCAACTAATTCCTTCAGCTAACCTTAAAGGTTTGTGAGTTATTGCTGAAGACCCTGTAAAGCTGTGCTGAACAGCCCTGTTAGGTATATCTCCTCACAACGGCCTAATTAATTAATCAAGGCTCTGATGCTTTGTTCAATTTTACTCAAAGCTGCTAACACGATCTGCAGATACAGGCAAAATGGTGCCAGCCATTATTTTTGGTGCACAATGGCACAGTCAGCAGTAAAACTCCCAACAAGAGTTCAGCATTTAAAGTCAAAGACACAGAAGGCTCTAAACAATGTCAGGTAAGGGTAAAGGCGCTGATGCCACTCCCCAATTTCGAGTTTAGGTGTTCTTTATGAGGGGAAAAGCCTCTGGCCGTTTTTGAGTTTAAAACAGTTTTTGGCGCGAACACGAGCACACTCGTTGCTCCATAACAGCCCTGCTGTTCCAGCAATCTAACCACGATTTAAATAGTGGTTGAATGGCAAGGGAAGACTCCGATCCTGCCATTTCTCAGCTTGAGGAATAGCGCCGTTTGTCTAAAACACTGGCTTGAGCCTCCGCTCGGAGCAGCGTTACTGCCCTCGCTGAAAGCTTGCGATCTCCGAAAGCCAGCAGGTGTTAATTTGTTGTCAGAAGCTCTCTGGGGCTCTTTGAAGAAATGTGAAGCCCACAGGCAGCCTAAAAGCTGCGATCTGACCTATTTTTAAAACTTCAGTTTTCTCAATGTCTTGCTCCTAATTCCAGCCAAGGGAAAAACTGCCTTGTTAGAACGAAGGCTGAGCAAAACTGGGGGCACTAAGGAGGAGCCTCAAGGAGAAGTGTCCTCAGAAATCAGCTCAGCCAATGAGAGAGAGAAGGAAGCACCTACCATGCCTGGATGTTCTGAACAGCTCATCTGGAGAATGCACTCATTTTCCCATTTCCTCAAAAAGTCCACATTTATAGAGTTCATTTCATATTTTATCCACTGAAACACTCTTTAACGTAACAGCATAAGCGGAGGCAGTCACCAGGAATCAATCTCCACCACAAGACGTTTTTTACATTGAAATATCAAATATGAAACTGTTTTCCAGGACTGAATGTTTATAAAGAAAATTAAGTTCAGCCGATCTTTAAGAATGCTGAACTCACTGTAAATATGTGATCTGTCTATATTGAATTCTTCAAATGAGTCTATCATTAAGAAAATATTTAAGAGCCTTAGAGAAAGCTCACCAATGCAAGTAAACCATAATGCTTGAATATAAGATGATTCTATTAGTTGCAGAGAAATCAATGGTATTCTAACATAAATGGTTTAGGAAATCAGGTAGTTGGGAGGCAGCGTTCAAAAGCAGTGACTGGGAAGCGCAAATTTTCAAAGCCTTACCACAAATTATACCAGATAAACCCTCTGAACCACTGGGGAATCAGGTTCCAAATTTACATTTAAAATTTGGTTTTGAAATGTTACCAAATATGGCATGGGCCCTGAAATCTTTAACACTTCAAAATTTTATACTAAATCCACTGAACTGTAACAAGTTCAAATTCTGTAAAGGAAAAGAAGGTTAATCACTTCTTGTACATCCAGAGTACATAACACTTCATAAAATCCCATTGGCTGTCGCTATAAACAGAGTTGTACACATACATATAATTGCACACACACACATAAAATTATGTTTTAAGCAACCTTTTTATCATTATTCTTCAAGGCAAGATGGGCAGAAAATAAATTTAATTAATAAATAAAAATAATACTTTCACATGGAGTATAAATGTTCAATAGAACTGAAGAAGCTTCTTGGATAAAAAGCTAAATGACTTCAAGGAAAAACAAAGTCCAGCTGACTTTTGAAAAAGCACATTTGGGACAACCATGACTTGGAGACTGAGAATCTCCATAGACAAATGTTCAATACTTTAGAAGTAATTTTGCTAAAGCAATGCAATATCTTAAATTATATATACTCTTTTTATGTTTCAATATTTTATTTCTATACTGCTCAGAGTCCCCCTGTGAGGAGGATGGGCAGTTTTAAATTTTGATATAAATATCTTTTAGCCTTTAAATAAATTAAAGCTTCTCCAGTTTGTGGGTCTCTGAAGAGAACTTTCACTTTTCTTCTACTCTGGTTTTAAACAACAAAAATCAGACATGTTTAATTTCTATTTCCAAAATATTTGGTAATGGTCAATCAGATCCACGAGCTAATTTTCATAGCCTGTCTACATGAAGTAAAGTACTTGCAAATAATTATCTGCAAAAGCCTGCATGATAGACAAAAGTTAAAACACTTGAGAGCTTTTCTAAAATTGTTTCCATCAGGCTGCCGCTGCTGCAGCAGATGTTGGCTGTTAAACTGCACAGATGACACAGTTCATGACTTTTCTGAGACGGCTGTGTGCCACATCTGTACTTGATGAAAAGAGTACAGAAGAGTGGCAGACAGAGAAAGTGTTAGAAAGGCAGACGCAGCTTGGGCCAAATGCATTGTCTTCAACACTAGGGAAACTAAAAATAGACATGCAACTCACACTTTGACAATCTCTGCCCAGTCTTATCGTGGACTCAGCCTATCATTTTATCATCTTATCATGGACTCAGCCTATCAAAGAAAACTTCGTGCCTGCACAAACTTCAGCTGAGAGAAAATAAGTCCCTCCAAGAAGCAAAGAGTTCACACCGAGGCGACTGCCTGGAGCATCATTTGCCAAAGCATCTCCTTTGATTTTCATTAACTGGGCTGCTATCCAGGTTCATCTGGGCCTCAGAGGAAGGCAACACTTGTGTTTAGACTGCACAACAATGACATAACATTAACAGATTTACATATGCAAAAACTGTGAAGCAACAGGCATTCCTCCTCCCTTGACCCACAGCTTGTTCTGGCTGCCGAATTACAGTATTCCTTGCTTAGGCCTGTAACCAAGTGGGTGTCATGCGACTACCATCTGGATACCACTTTACTTAAAGCTGGCATCCTTTCGGTAAGAAGCAAGCTGGCAGCAAGAACGAAAGGAATAAACTGCATCATTTAGTTAACATCCACTTGCTTTGCGGCTGTTAAAAATCCATGACTGAATAATAATTTGATTATTCCTTTAGCCAATATTGTCAGCCAAACTATAATGCTTGCTGCAGGAATGTCATCTTGCAACACTTTTATTAGAATTAAGCAAGACATTAAAAAAATAATTAAATAGAATGCAATGTGTGCTAGAGGGAGGAAAAGGAGAGATTAGGACAATGTAGGTCTAAAAATAAATCAATCATATTAACAATAGGTAAAGAATTTTGAGCATTCTTTAAATTATTATTAACCAAGCAGTCCAGTTAAATATTAATAACTCAAGCACTGTCTACCTGTAGTGAGGGGAGAAAACGGGATTTGTTTGAAAGAAAGCTTGTTAAGGGTTGAACATAATTCAACTTCCTGCCAATCAGCTGCCCTTCTCATGTAACATACTTAACATTTCTTCCTATCTTAATACAGCTATATTCATGCAAATCTATATGATAAAAGGAGCTGAAATCCTAGAGGTAAAGCTTAAGGTTATACTTTTATAAAGAGCAAAGCCTTCTGAAGCAATCTTGGGATCTAGGTTTTGTTGTTGTTACTGTTGTTGTTTTGTAAATTAAGAAATCAATAGTAATCAATTATTTCCCTGAAGCATTCTCAGAATGATAGGAAGCAGACACAAGACATGTCTCAACAATAACCCTCTTGAAGACCAAGCAAATACCTTGCTTGGTATAAAGATTCTATTATATTACAAAGATAACAAGTATTTGCATTGCAAAATACAAAATACAGTCATAAACAGGCATTTCAACATGATTAATAGCCAAGAAAAACAAAAACTGCCGAGCAGAGGTCAGCTTCTTACTCACTGCTTTTTGAAAACGTTGGAAAAAGGATTCTGAAGTGGAGAAATAATTTAAGATAAAAGATAGTAAGTGGGGAAATTGGAGTTCATTAGTATCGCTCTTCCAGAACTGACAAATGCATGACAGCATCTGAGATCTTTATGATGCATTTAGCCCATCCTTCAAACACGCTGTGGCAGCCATGAGCTTGCACTCTGCACCCTGGGTTAACTAATACAAAATCATATAATGGGAGTAAAAGGGTAAGAGGTGAAAAATGATATTTTCTCAATGTTCCCTTTTCTCAAGTGCACACTTTCAAAATCTAAATTTGTACAGGCAACAATTCACCATTGTCTTTTTAAAGCCAGTAATAATGATAAAATAGGGTGAAGTATCATTTTAACATTTTCTTCCCTGTGAAATGCATTTGTAAGCTTCTTTTGAAGAAAGGTACAAAACTGTGATGGATACTTGTTACAAATAACTACATTTCAAAAAATATATTTTAAAACTTGATATCGTGCAAAAATAGCAATCAATTTATTACAAAACAAATATTTTTATTAAAAGGAAGGGCCTAATAGCTTTGGGGGTGTTTTAGCTAAGAGGAAAAAGAATGTATGTTAGATACAAAATTATATAAATTGTGTGAGAACCTAGTTCAACGCTGGTGTTTTCACTCCTCTGAAGATTAGTTCATTTATTAAAGCTAAATATGAGAACACCAAGATTTCTAAAAAATTGTCATTAACATAATATGTAGGTTAAACTGTAGAATCCCCTTCCACCTTTCATTTAACAAGTTTTAAAAGCAAAGGATAGGACCAGTGATGGCTACATGTGGGTATGCAAGGAAAGTTTTCCTGGATGGACAAATCTGCAATGTGAACCCACCTGCAGGAGTGGTCAATTAAATTTCCCAAGAAGCTACATGAGAAACTAGGACTATTGTGGAGGACCAACCCAATAGGCTGAACTTAATTATTTTGCCAGCTCCCATGTATTGAGGAAAGATAGAGCGTGGTGTGATGACCCGGCACAAGGCACAGAGGCAACACATATTGCCTGTTTATTGTTCCAACTTTCCCCCAAACGTTCCCATGTTTATGGCAAGTCCCAAAGCAAAGTGATCACACACACACACACACACCCTCTCCAACAGCCTCTGCTGCAAGTAGTCCAGCAAAATACGCTGTGAGAAATCCAGCAGGTCAAGAGAATAAGTCAATGTGTCCAGGAAGCAAAGGAACAAGGCAATTAATCCAGCGAGCAAGAAATAAAACAAGAAATCCAGGAAACTCCAAACGTCTGTAACAGCACACAAAACTTCACGAATTCAGCATTTGTTCCCTCCCCACAGCATCTCCTTAAATCTCAGTCTCCAGGTGTGCCTTATAAAGATCACGATCGCCTCCCAGGTGGTGTTTGGCACCGTGTGCAGAGCCTCCTCTGTACCAGAGAATGTTAAAAGCAGGTCCAGCTCTCAGCCTTACAGCCATTAGTCTGCACAAACATCCAGGCAGACTCCCAGAATGGGATTTGAGAAAAAGAGGTGCCTGGGTTGTAGGCCGTCCTCAACCACAACCTCACGGCCTCATGGCAGGTGGCCATTTTGGGATCATGTTCTTTCGGCCATTTTATTGAGGCCTCAAACCAGTGATCCCACCCAATTGACCCATATCTAGGGAGGCACGACTAGTGAGGAGCTGACAGCACCTCCAGTGTCCTCCCTAGTGAGATGGAGTGCGACTGGGTCCAGCCAGGACCATCAAACATGGATACCACACAATGCTCTGAAGTATCAAGGCCTTTCAAGAGAAAGCGACGAAGGGTCCTTTCAGCCAACAGGGAGGCAGCAGTGAAGATCAGGGCCAAGGCCCTAGCCCTCAAGAAGACCTCTAAGTCAGAACTGAGAGCTGAAAGGAGGCGGCATGCTGCATTAGAAAGACAGTTTGCCAAGAACTTCCAACACTTGAAGGAACAAGACATTTCTCAGTCAGGGGAGTCTCAGACCTACCCAGATCAGGTGCCCAGAGAAGGAGGGTCAGAAGATAGTTTAGCAAGCCACCTTCAGGCATGGTCCCTGGAGAGGTCTGATGAGACCTCCCTCCCCCAAGACCTGAGCAGGTCTGGGCCTTGCTTCAGGCCAGCTAATTGGGATACTGGAATTTACAGTCATCAGGGATTTTTGCCCCAAGTGGGACATAGGCCCAGGGCAGAGGCCTCTTTTCCCCCCATTGTGGCTGGGCTTCATCCAGTGGTCCCCCCTCAGACAATAGGCCCGAAGATATCCACACCATGGTCTTTGTGGCAGTTAGGCAAGGCATCGCTGAGGGGCTTCAGCAGCTCCTCCACCCGGCCAGTGGGGCCCTTAGCATTCTACCCTCCTTCCATCAGGGAAACCCTCCAACGCAGAGGGAGATCTCCAAGCCCCACGAGTTTCATTATCCCTCCACTCACCCTGGCTGGGGAGAGTATGAGGACAGAGGTTCTTTATATTCCTCAGAGCATAGCAGATCCTCTATGTCAGAGGAGGAAGAAGGGGAGCTCAGGGATTCCAACCATTCTGAAGAAGAGGAGCCTAGGCTCTTCTTTATATATATATATAATTATTGTATTATATATTATATTATATATTATATATTATATTATATAAATTATATTATATATTATACTTATATTATTTTTATACTTTTAAAATGGTAATCCATCAAGAATCATTTGGTCAAGATGGACAACTGGGAGGGAGGGAGGGAGGAGGGCAGAACAAGGTATCTAAAGATAGCATTTTTTTTCCTCCTGGGAATAACACAGAATTGAAGCTACTACAGTAACCAGATTTAAACTATGTGATTTAAATTATGGTTGATTTAGATCATAAACTCATTTGTTTGACTTCAAAGAAACTATTATCTTGCCAATGGTTTTTTTAAAGAAGTCTACACAAGCACTAGGTATGTTAATTTTATTTTCAAATGGGCTGGAGGGAAAGGAATAAATTTTCTCGTTTCCTCTGTGGAGTGGTCCAAGTACAGAGCCACCATCACGTTATGAGTAAACATCAAAAAGTGGAACAGAATGATAGGACTTTTTTTATACCATTAATTTTTGGACAACACTTTGTGCACACCCACACATGTACACAAAATGGAGGTGATATACCAATCAACCTTACAGCTCCTTCTAATTTTGACTAAAATCTGATTCATGCAGAACCACATTAACTTTAACATTATGTATTTCTATCTATAAAGAGATGGTCATAAAGGCTTATCTTAGCAGTAAAACATGTAGGTTGAAAATGACACTGATTCTTTTCTGCCCCCACAATCCATTCCTTTTGATCAACTGTACTAGCACTTTTCTCCATGCCCAACTCACTTTCATGATCAAAACTAAACAGCTAAGAAAAAATAGCAAAGTTGATGAGATGGGTTTAGATTTAGAACCCTTCTCCCACGTTTTTACTTTTAAGATGTTCTACCCCTTTCTTTTATACGAGTATAGAAACCCTAATTCTTTTTTAACATTATAGTATGAAATTTGAATATCATTTCTTTAATAGTTAATCAGGACTTCACGACTGTAACTTTGTACTGTACCAGTTTTTCTTTTTGAAAGATCAGTGGAATGGGAGGGAATGCATACAGCAGACCGCGAGGCCAAGGGCAGCGAAGAGCATTGACGTCCTCCGCGCCTGGGGCAGGTTATCTGGACACAAACCTGGGAAGATGAGCATTGAGGGGAGAGGCAAACAGGTCCACGCATGGGCAGCCGAATTTGAGCGTCAACTCGTGAAACAAGTCAGGGTGAAGGCACCACTCGGAAGGATCCACTGTTGCTCTGCTGAGCCAATCCGCTTGAGTGTTGTCCTCGCTCGAGATATGTTCCGCCTTTATGGAGCCTAGATGGCGTTCTGCCCAAAGACATAGCCGCTCTGCCTCCTTCATCAGGAGAACAGAGTGGGTGCCCCCTTGCCTGTTCACATGTGCTTTCGCCGTGACATTGTCTGTGAGGACGAGGACGTGATTCCGATGAATGCGAGGAAGGAAATTGCGGAGGGCGAGATGGATCGCTGAGCTCCAGCCAGTTTATACTGTTCGCTGTTCGCCCTTTGACCAGCGACCTTGGCATGACCAAGACTGAAGATGTGCGCCCCATCCGAACAAGCTGGCGTCTGTGGTAATTATGAGTCTTTCTGGTTCCCAAAGAAGAGATCCTTTGTTGATGGACGGATTTGTCCACCAAAGTAGGGAGAGCCTTACTTTTGTGGGCACCCGGACCCTTGCTGCGGAGTTGCTGCGACCTGACCTTTGGTATGGCAGGAGAAACCACTGGAGCGCCCTAACGTGGAAGTGAGCCCAGGGAACAATGGAAATGGAAGAAATTAATTTACCTAACAATGTTGACAAGTCAGCTAGAGGAACCTGCCGCAAAGATCTAATACGTAGGGCCAAGTTCCTTATGCTTTCTAAGCGATCTGGAGAGAGGAAAACTTTTTCCTCAATAGTATCAATCACTGCCCTCAGATGGATCAACCTGGTTGACGGGGAGAGATGACTCTTCTTCCAATTAATGGAAAACCCGTGTTGCTGTAAAGCTTGCAACGTGAGCTTGGTGTCCATGTGAGCTTGTCTAGCTGCATGGGATAAAATTAGGATATCGTCCAGGTAACACTGGAACCTAACCGGGATTCCCCTAAGGTGAGCTGCCAGGGCCGCCAGAAAACCTGAACGTCGGGGCCGAGGAAAGGCGAAGGAAGGACAACATACTCATAATGGTGATTATTATAACAAAATCTAAGAAATTTCGAGTGGGCAGGCCGAATAGGTATGTGCAGATACACCTCTGTCAGATCGATGGAAGATAAAAAAATCACCTCATCTGACGCTAAGGAGGATAGACTGGAGGGTGCTCATCTTAAATTTGCAATAGACCAGCGATCGGTTAAGCCGTTTGAGGTCCAAGATCGCCCTCCAGCCCCCTGAGGCTTTAGGGACGATAAAGAGCAAAGAATAGAAACCCTGACCCTGCTGGTCTTTGGGAACTGATTGAATGGCCCTGATGTGTAGTAAGTGGTTAATTGCGGACTCCATCAGGGCCCTTTTGCCCGGACCTTAGAAATCGGGCATTGCATAAAGAAACTTGGGGGGGCAGAAAGGAATTCTAACGCTAATCCAAAATGAATGGTGTCACGCACCCAGGCATCAGAAGTGGACAACTCCCAGCGGTCGGCAAAGAAGCGAAGGCGTCCACCTATAGGAGCTAGATCCCTTTGGTTAACAGGATCTACAAGATCCTCGACTCGGCGGTCCCCTGACCCCCCCCCGACGACCCCTGTCTGAAAAGTCCGACCTGTCTGACTGTTGGTTGCCCCTGTAACCCGATCCCGAGGGTCCTGGAGGAGAAAGAACTCTGGAAGTAGGGACGGGAGGGGCCCCTGCGAAAGGGCTGAGAGAACCTGTTGTCAGAACAACGAAGAAGGGAGGGGAGGATCTTTTGTTTGTTCCTAGTCTCTATTAATAGAGGATCTAGGGCAGGGCCAAACAATGTATTAGCCGACACTGGGGAGGAAACGAGTTTCCATTTATTTTTACTATCCGCCTGCCAATGCTTGAGCCACAGTAATCTACAGGCAGTAACCTGTGAGGCAATGGCCTTGGCTGAGAACTTTACGGTGTGAAAAGTAGCGTCGGTGGAGAATTCCATAGCTGCAATTAGCTTTGCTACGTCCTGGTGAGCCCTAACGTTGGAACTTGGAATGGTATCCCTCAGGTGGCAGAGCCACCTGAGAGATGCCCTGGTGAAGAATGATGCTGCCGTGGGCACCTTGATAGCCCAGGCATCTGCTTGGTGGGCTTTACGTAGGGCAATCTCGGCCTTCTTATCGTCAGTCTTTAGGGCATCCTCCGCCTCAGTGGGGACATTGGAAGAGGAGGCCAGGGCTATTACTGGATCATTGACCTCAGGGGTGGCCAAATTATTAGCGAATTCTGGATCCGGATTGAAGAACTTTTTGTCAAAATTCAAAGGGGCCGGGAAAGATGTTGCTGACATCCACTGCTTATGGAGGAGGTCCGAGAACATTTTGGGGAACAGAATAACCTCCTCCTCGTTAACTGGCTGAGAGAACACCATATCGTCATCAGCCTCAGAATCTGTAGGATGTGGGACTGAGGGGGGGGTTGGAATGCGGGCTGTGGTTTTCGCTTTGGAAAGAAGGGACTTGAACAACTGTGGTTGGAAGAGGCCCGTGAAGGTTGGGTGGTCCGGTTTTACGTCGTCATCGGACACCCCCCTTTCTGTGGACGGGAACCCAAGGGGGTCCTCACTCTGTTGAACAGAGACTTAGTCAATCTGAGCGAGGGGATCCTCTTCTTCCCACCCCCCCGATCCTGAATGAGATGAGGGTGAAAATCTCTGAATTGAGATACCTGTGAAACAACCAAGTCTGCTCTGACCGAGGATCTCATGAATCGCGAGTCACCTTCTGATCTAAGTGTTTGTCTCGCTGCTAGAGACTGCTGAACCCCTGCTGTGATTCCCCTAGAAATCGCCATTTCCATCTACGCCTTCATGGTCTCAGGGACCTCCTGTGGGAGGAATTCTTCCTGGCAATCCAGCCGCCGTAGGAGTGAAGGTTGCTTCCGGGACTCTCCTGGAAGGACGTGTGCTGGTATGACTGAGGGGCTAGGTCTGGGAGACGTGGAGGGGTCTAAAGGCCTAGGAGATGGAAGGGGTTGGGAGGGGGTAGGGTCTGGAAGCTGAGGTGCCCCAGAGAGCCCTTTGTATTCTTCTGAATTTGTTTCTCCAGCCTTCTGGCCTGGATGCCTCCCTTTGAGCGCCTTAGAAGGACCTTTAGGAATACCATATTTGTCTAGGCCATGAGACTTGTCGCCACCCCTACTTGCCATTGTTTTGGGAAGAGATATCTCAGAAAAAACACAAACAGGGAAGAATTATAATTAGATATGTAATAATATTGGTGGCTACGTGAATGGTTGGCACGTCCTGGGTCCCGCCCAGCAACTGGGCAAGGCACCCCAAGGAAACACACACTCCCCTTTTGAAAGATGAATAGAGACTCGTGGGTATAAGCAATATGTATTAGAATTATTGCTAATATTTAGAAATGTTGGTATTTGATAAGGAAAGAGTCTCACAAGAAAAAAGGGGTATGCCAAATTGGAAAACTAGTTCATAGGGCAGAAAAAACACTTATGGGCCCTTATCAACAGCTCCCACAGGCCCAGGCCTGGGATTAGTTGAATAATGTTGATTGCTGTGCTAGTAGACAATAAGGGTAGAATTTACCCAGTGCAAGAGAAAAAAATCACAAATCACCTGTGAGGGAGCCAACTAAGAAAAAAGGTCTCTCAGACCAACAACAATTCTTCCTCTGAAATAATAAGTATTGTATCCTAGGCCCCTTCACAAAGGGAGCCTGGGGAGAAAGGCACAGAAGAGGACAAGAGAAATCCACTCACAGGGAGCTTGCAGCAGCCAGTCAGGGCTCTCACGAAGCCTCGTGAAAAAAGCCCTGAAACAAAGGGAGTGCGCACGTGCAAGCCACAACTACCCCAGAAGGCAAAGAAACAAAGCAGCGCCAAGCGTTCTTTGGCGCCAGCACAGCTCTGCCGCCCCCGCAATGGTGTCGTTATGAAGAGAGCGGCAGAAACGGGGGAATCGGGACTCCTACCCCAGCATTCTCAGTGGGGAGGATCAGAATTTAAGAAAAAAAACCCCAAGATAAGGGGCGTATCGGCAGCACCACCAGTTGTTTGCAAAAGGAAAGGAAACGGCAAGTAGGGGAGCGAGAATTAAGGCTGAGAGAGGGGAAATCGAAAGTGAAGCCTCCTCCGAAACCGCCGAAGCGGCTAGCGCTGCAGTTCGCCCTTGCCGACTGCTGCAAAGAATTGCAGTCAGCTGTGAACTACCAGGGGTAATTTAGAAGGCGAATTAAGAAAAAAATTTAGGAGAAACCAATTGAGGAAAGGGATACCTTAGATTATTCCTGCTCCGACCACTATAGAGCTGCCTATCCGAACCGAAGGCTGAGCTAAACTGGGGGACGTACGGGAGGAGAGGAGGAGGAGTCACGTCCTTCAGTAAAGCTCAGCCTATCGGAATGGAGAGACTGAGCACCTCCCACTTCCTGGATGCTCGGAGCAGCTCGCTGGAGAAATACAACGTTCCCTTCTCTCCCAGCCAGTACGGCCATGGCCTTGCAGTATTCAAATGAGCTGCTTCTCTTTCAATGAGAGGGGGACTTTCAGGCTTCTTGCTTTGCCGGGAGAGAGGCGCTCTCACTCTCCCAGCTGGAAAGAAAAATGGAGAAGCTTGTATCGGCTCCAGACTGCTTCTCTTACCTGCTCTTCAGGAGTGTCTCCCCGCATTTGTCCACCCTCCCGGCCCCACCACAGCCACCAGTCGCGAGAGGAGGCGAGAAGGGTCACCTGAAGGAACACTTCCACTGCATGCACACACACACACACACACAGAGGGTGTGAGAGAGGTGACTGTGCATCCTGGAAATGCGCCGGTGGTGGGGAATTTCCTTCCTTCGGAGGCAGCGGCAGCAGAGCACTCCGGAGCATTCCCCTGGTAGGATCCAGCAGCACCAGGGGGAGAAAGAGAACATTCCCTTCTCTCCCAGCCAGCACTGCCATGGCCCCATGGCTTCGTGGCTGGGGGAGAAATACAACGTTCCCTTCTCTCCCAGCCAGCACGGCCATGGCCTTGCAGTGGGGGGGCAGCTAGCTAGCTAGGTTGTGGCAAAGCAAGCCAGGCAAACCCGGGGATGGGGGGAGGGACAGCGCAGCAGCCTAGGCTGGCCCAGGTGTCGACTCAACTGGGGCTTGCTTGTAGGGTCACTCACCTAGGGAGATCAGGGCACAGTGGAAAGCAGGCAGCAATGGCAGGCGAAGGCAGGTTAGCAATGGCAGGCAAGATGAAGAATAACTGGGCGAGGCAGGAAGTGTACAGGAATTGTAACTCACTTTTTTCAGTGCAACTGTAACTTCAAATGGTCCCTAAATGAACTGTTGTAAGTCAAGGACTATCCCTAATCATAATTCCTGAAAAAATTATTTAAGTTTAGAAAGGGGAAAAAATGCCAATGTGTCAAGCAAAATTTCAGTGCATCCTTCCTTTCATACTTGCTTCAAAGATGTACTGTAACATTTCTCAGTATTCCTTGACAAATCCTAATCAGACAGTATTTACATATATTTATATGTCTATTTATAGATAGTGCACAGGGGTTTTGTATATGTGTGTATGTATGAATGTATGCATGAATGTATACAATGTGTGTGTGTGTCCAATAACTACCATGTATTCTAATTGATTATGAGCTTAATAATTTCAATTATTTCTTTGGAGAAGAAACTTGAGACTTTCCATATCTTGTACAAATTATCTTTATAAAACTATGGACTATGTCACACATTTGTGCTGCTTAGAAATTGCTTAACCTTCAGGGTATCAAAGTATTATGCCATTTTTAATTGGATGCACTGTATGCAAGGCCATCACACTTAGCATCAGTGTCACAGAGTAGCACAATTTGTTCATTTCTATCAACAATTATCGTAAGTACGCCATCCAGAGTTGCTTTTTGTGAGATGGGCAGCTATACACATTTGATTAACAAGTAAATAATAAAACAATTACTCTCCCTATTAGTTATTTTAATTCTTTGGAAATTCAAGAGCCAGTATTCTTTATTTTTAATACATGTAAATTTTAATCCAACAACAAGCAATTAAAGCAAACAAACCCCTCCCCAATCAGTAATCCAAGGAAAAGGGTAACCAAAATCTCCTGAAAATTCTCCTGCCAAAGCATCAGCTCATCAAACTTTCATGTATTGATCAATGCTGTGCATCTAAATCATACAATCTTAAGTCTCTAGTTTTGTTGTTTATAAATCATGCTTTTGGTTCTATGAAAATTCCTGAACAAAGAGAAAACAGAATGGATAAATACTTCATCTGTACAGAAATAGTTTGGGTGACATCAGCATCCTTATTAGTCCTACTTCAAGAGTTTTCCTATCTACTTTTCTAATAAGATTCTCACAGAGGCAAGCAGTCCAGTATGCAGTATGGACTGTAAAGGATATGGTTCATTGAAAATTACCTCTCTTTGTCTCAGTGTTTAGTATGGGGCCACCATTGAAGAAGACCTGCCTTCCATTTCTGCCAGTCTGAAATACTAGCAGTAATTTAAAAGTATGATTTCTGACATTGAAGTTAGATCTATTTGTATACAGTATGGACTGACTGTTTGTTTGTTTTGTCAAACGCTTACAATATAATAGAAATAAGAATAATCATAAGTTTAAATACATGAAATAGGAATAATTGGGACAATAGGACAGGGACGGTAGGCATTATTGTGTGCTTATGCACACCCCTTGCAGACCTCTTAGGAATGGGGTGAGGTTGATAGAGGTTAGTTTAAGGGTAAAGGAGTGGGGGTTTGAGCATGTGACAACAGAATCAGATGCTGAGTTCCAGGCATTGACCACTCTGCTGCTGAAATCATACTTCCTGCAATCAAGTTTGGAGTGGTTTACATTTAGTTTATATCTGTTGTGTGCTCTTGTGTTGCTGTGGTTAAAGCTGAAATATTAATGTCTGGATGAATTAGATAAAATCAGAATATCATCTAGGTAGCACTGAAGTCTCACCGGAGCATTCCTAAGGTGGGTGGCCAGAGCTGCCAGGATCTTAATAAAAGTCCTTGGGGCCGATGAGAGTCCAAATGGTAGAGCAATGTATTCGAAATGTTGATTCTTTCTGGTTCCCTTGTGTTCTTTTTGAATTTGCTTTCTAGCGCCTTTTGATGTCTGGTTGCATCTTTTAATGCCGCCTTTGAGGGACCCTTGGGTTTGTTGGATTTATCCTGGGTCCGTGCCCTAGCTCCACCTCTACTTGCCATTGCAGTTGGTTAAAGTAGCTCAGAAATCTGAGAAACTATATAAATATAGGTATATAGATATAGGTATGAATTGTATTTAAATATATGGATATATACTATTATATATATGTATGTATGTATGTATGTATGTATGTACGGTTGGCACATCCAGGCTCCTGCACCAGAACCTGGACAGGGAACCCAATTAGTATTCACTCCCCTTTTGGTGGCTTTGAGGCTCTTAAGATTGATGATATTATTATTATTATTATTATTATTATTATTATTATTATTATTATTATTATTATTATATTTGAGCCGGAAGAGTTCTCAAATAATGATAAATAGTATGTATACATTAGTACACCCACAGACCTGTAATGATATGTAGTTGATTGGAAGAATTAGAGCCTCAGAAAAACTTGCAAGGTCAAATTAGAGAACGTCAATTAGGGCAACAAATCCAATTTATAGGCCCTTATAGGTTCCACAGGCTTCAGGTCTGAGTAGCAGCTGATAATGATGATGATGCTGTGCCTATATTTGGGATTAACTGTGAGGGTTGCCAACAGTATTAATTAAGGAATCTCCCAAACCGAAGTTAAAGGGAGCAAAAGTTCTTTTTTTCCTTTGCCCTCTGATTAGAGAGCTCCAGGAAAGATAAGCCTCTCAACAGTGAATTTGAAATTTTCCAGCAAGGGCTCCACGAATCCTAGGATAATGCCTGGGTAGTGGGGATGTGCACCAAAATGGCGGAATGACCCAACTCAAAATGGTGCCAATATGTTCTTTTGGCGCCACGCACAGCAAAATTACACCGCCCACACTTACGAGCAATTAGCCACAATAAACCGCGGATGGGGGAATCAGGACTCCAACACCCCTACCCCTGCGTTCTCAGTGGGGAGGATTGCAATCTCTGTAAGGAGCTATCGCGCCTTGATGACTGGCGTGAGAAAGGAGAATGCAATGGCAAGGAGAGGAGACACGAGGCTCCTCCGATTTTTAAAGAGGATTCCAAGCCTCTTTGTATAAGCGCCAAGCGGCTGAAATGCCGAAGGCAAGCCGCAAGTATCGCTGACTGCTGCTGCAATCGCAGACGGTCTAGATACAAATTTTGAAGCCAATTTTGGGGACTTTAGGTCAAATTGTTAGGAACTGTTAGAGAAAGCCAATCAGGGAAAAAGTCAAGTGAACTAGCTAAGTTTTACCTGCTCCGACCAAGGAAAGCTGCCTATCGAACCGAAGGCTGAGCTAAAACTGGGGGACGTTGGAGAGGAGCGGAGGAGGAGTAAGAACATCCTTCAGTTAAGCCCAGCCTATCAGAGCAGAGAGACTAAACACCTCCCACTCGGAGCAGGTCAATGGAGAACCACCTAGCACCATCCTAGAGACCCACAGCATTTTCCTAACAGCAGCAATTCTCACGATTTCTCAGAAAATACTGCAACAGATTTCAAAACTGCACCCATTTCTAGAATGGTGTGAGGCGGTTTATACACATGAAGGTCACATGGTGCATTGGCTAGGCACTCTTTTGGAAGAGGTAAATGGAGCAAGGTGTGACAAGGCAGGGATAAGAGCAAAGGCTGTGAGATCCAGTAGACCAGGAAGCAGAGCCAAGGCCTATGTGGATCCAGTCAGGCAAAAAGTAGGCTCAATGGATCCAGCAGGGCATGATACAAAAGAAAGAAGGGCAGTTGCAGATTACCATTATCAGAATTACCATCATCTTTCTGAAGATGCAAAAGGCTATTTTTCCTTTTTTTAAATTGCTGGGCCATAGATGTTTATTAACTATGCTATGTGTTGAAGATACAGACCAGATGATAGGAAATTCTGTGCCAGACACTCTGAAGCCCACTAATAGACAATGCCAGTCTATATAGTTAACTGGACAGCTTGAATGATATGGCAGCTTCCTATATTCCTATCTGAAATTCATCTAAGAAGAATTGATTCAACAGAACTTCAGAAACAGAACAAAACAAAAACAACAACAACAACACAAATCCAGTGTTGAAGTGAGAACAGACTTGAGATATTAAATAGATTGTGCTATAAATACAATAGAAAAGATGCTGGTGATAAAGTGGTTTCTCAATTTCTTTCTCAACCTCAGTACATGATCTTTAGAACATGTTTTAAATTCCAAAGCTTCTCAGCTGAATTTCTGCCATATGTAGAAGAACTGCTAAAGACATCTGGCTTTAGAGAATGAAAGTTCAATCAATAGACTGGCTGAAGATGTCTGTATTTGGCACGACTGGGACCAGGTCCATCTGCCACTTAAGTCTTACAGTACTTGCAAATTGGTTGTAGGATTGAAAATATTATAAACATTTGGCTTCCTGGTCCTCCTTTCTCATCATTACAAGAATTTCATTTTTGTCCTTTACTTCCAAAAGTTGTGGTTCAACTTATTCATCAAGACCAGTGTTACAATCTGAGATGAAGAGTCACTGGTCACATCTCAATTTTGTAATATCTAAATTATTATGGAACCAGTATATTAAAGATGTTGGTCATCTTTTCTGCATATGTATGCAAAGCATTGCATCTTCACATTTTAAAGACTACATCTGTTGTAAATCAACAAAGCAATAACCTGATATTCTAGCTATAGCTAACTGTTCATAAACTTCTAGGAAAAGGTACCCCATATATTCGGGGAAGGGGAAGAACTGATAAAGTATTGGGGACAAGAAATCAGAAGTTCAGTGCTAAAAATTGCTAAGCTATATTTATATCAAATAACATTAATAAAAAAGGCAAAATTTCAAAAGATTCAAAAGCAACCCATATGGAAACTGAACCACTTGACTCAAGTTGTAAATTACCTGAAGGTGGAGTAATGGGTAGTGAGTTAGAGGTTTACTTATTCTGTGTTCAATTTGGCGCTATAAGAACATCTAATTCTATATCTTCTTTAACTGTTTCTCTGCCTTTACCTTAAAGCTCTTGAAATAAGTTTTCAAAATAAATTCTATTCAAAAGCGGTTTTCTTCTAAAGAGAAATACAGGTTTATTTTAAATAGATTGTGTACTGTACTATTGTGCAAATGGCATTTTTTGTTGTAGAATTTACCCAGGAAGGACTGAAGAAAAATTTCCTCTGAAATCACCTGAAACTAAGTCTCTTCTAATCTTTCACTCACCTGCTTTCAAAAAAAGTCACCTTTTCTTCCTTTGTCTCCCAGAGCTCTAACTCACTGGAGATCACTGTCTTGAGGTCTCCTCACAAAGAGCAGCTCTACAGAGCACTTGTGGGCAAATCTAAAGTCCTCTCCTTGACTGGAGAGTAATTACAAAACTGCCAATCCACTTGAAGGCTCTTTATTCTACCATTATCAAATCTGCTTTTAGCAGAGCCATCTTCAGTTTGCCATTTCTTCCCACAAAGTCCCAGGAAAGAGTTAGCTCTTATTCAAGGTTATCTGACCCATCTCTTCCAAGTTGTTAGTCAATGTGTTAAGAGAAGCAGAACACAATAATTACAAATAACAAAGTTCAACTATTCCTTTCCATTAGCAAGTATCTTGAAAAGTATCCCATAATGAATGCTGGAAAAATAAAGTTGTATGCAAAAAAATAGTTATGTCAATCTGTTGAGAAATAAATTTGAATACCTTTCTCCCAGTAAAGTGGACATTCCAATAAAAAAAAATTCAGTTATACTTTATCATCAAAATTAAGGTATGTATTCTTAACAAAAAGCACTTCTACTCTTACATTTCATTCATAAACTGGCAAATTATACTGTACTATGTGCAATACTTTTAGAATGCTTCTCTGTATTTTCATTTTTTTCCTTGAGGATGTGACAGTTACAGCTAAGAAATACAGTGTAAGTATTTTAGAATAAGCATTACGCTTTTTACCTGATATGTGATTTCATCTAAGTGCTAGACAAAATGTAATATTTGGTTTTATTTAGTTTTTGATTAATATATTAATATAGAAATGTATTAAATTTTAGATATTAAATATAGCAATTTTGTATCAATTTTATGAAAGAAACTTAGTTGTCAGCTGTGCAGGTGAAACTCGAAAAATTAGAATATCATGCAAAAGTTCATTTATTTCCATAATGCAACTTAAAAGGTGAAACTAATATGAGATAGACTCATTACATGCAAAGCAAGATAGTTCAAGCTGTGATTTGCCATAATTGTGATGATTATGGCTTACAGCTCATGAAAACCCAAAATCTACTATCTCAGAAAACTAGAATATTATATGCAATCAATAAAACAAGGATTGTACATAGAACAATATCGGACCTCTGAAAAGTATAAGCATGCATATGTACTCAGTACTTGATTTGGGCCCCTTTTGCAGCAATTACTGCCTCAATGCGGCGTGGCATGGAAGTTATCAGCCTGTGGCACTGCTGAGGTGTTATGGAAAACCAGGATGCTTCAATAGCGGCCTTCAGCTCTTCTGCATTGTTCGGTCTCATGTCTCTCATCTTTCTCTTGGCAATGCCCCATAGTAATGGGGCAGTAATCCCACGGTCATTGAACCAGATTTTGGTGCTTTTGGCAGTGTGGGCAGATCAAGTCCGGCTGGAAAATGAAGTCAGCATTCCCATAAAGCTTGTCTGCGGAAGGAAGAATGAAGTGCTCCAAAATCTCCTGGTAGACGACTGCGTTGACCCTGGACTTAATGAAGCACAGTGGACCAACACCAGCAGATGACATGGCTCCCCAAATCAACACAGACTGTGGAAACTTCACACTGGACTTCAAGCATCTTGCAGTGTGTGCCTCTCCATTCTTCCTCCAGACTCTGGGTCCTTGGTTTCCAAATGAGATGCAAAAGTTACTCTCATCAGAAAAGAGGACTTTGGACCACTGAGCAACAGACCAGGTCTGTTTTTCTTTAGCCCAGGTAAGACGCTTCTGATGACATTTGAAGCCAATGTCTGTGTGTGGTGGCTCTTGATCCACTGATTCCAGCCTCAGTCCACTCCTTGTGAAAGTCCCCAACACTTTTGAATGGCCTTTTCCTGACAATCCTCTCCAGGCTGCGGTCATCCCTGCTTGCTTGTGCACCTTTTTCTTCCACACTTTTCCCTTCCACATAACTTTCTATTTATGTGCTTTGATACAGCACTTTGGGAACATCCAACTTCTTTTGCAATTACCTTTTGAGGCTTTCCCTCCTTATGGAGGTTGTCAATCATGGTTTTCTGCACAACTGTCAGGTCAGCAGTCTTTCCCATAATTGTGATTTCTACTGAACCAGACTGGGAGACCATTTAAAGGCTCAGGAACCCTTTGCAGGTGTTATGGCTTAATTAGCTGATTAGAGTGGGACATTTTGAGCCTAGAATATTGCACCTTTTCACAATATTCTAATTTTCTGAGATTGTGGATTTGGAGTTTTCATGAGCTGTAAGCCATAATCATCACAATTATGGCAAATGATGGCTTGAACTATCTTGCTTTGCATCTAATGAGTCTATCTCATATATTAGTTTCACCTTTTAAGTTGCATTACTGAAATAAATGAACTTTTGCACGATATTCTAATTTTTCGAGTTTCACCTGTATATCCCTTAATACCAAAACATCTTTAAAACTAAGTTGCTGTTATGTTAAGTTAACTAAGCATTCAATATTTACAGAGTAACAAAAATTATAATAGTGGCTGATGTTACTCTCAAAAGATAACCTGAAGTATCAGTTTAAAGTTCTACCTTTAAGATACAAGTTGATATATGAATTTGGAGATAAATTCAGAATAAGGAATGTTCCTCTTAAACATAATCAACAGTGTATCTTTGAAAGGCCTATAGCCGTGATGGCGAACCTATGGCATGCATGCTGGAAGTGGTGTGCAGAGCCATCTCTGTGGCATGCGAGCCGTCGCCCCATTCCACTGTGCATGCACATGCACCTCCCACCAGCCAGCTGATTGTTAGGTAACTGCCGTGCAGGTGCAGGGGCGGGGCGCATGCAGAAGATGCGTGCGCATGTGTAGGGGCGGAAAGAGCATGGGGGAGCGCATGCATGTGCAGGAGGCAGGGGAAGCACGGAGTCACGTATAAATGCACAGGGGGCAGGGGAAGTGCGGGGGGGGTCACACGCTCATGTGCAGGAGGCAGGGGGTTGCACGTGCATTGCATTATGGGTACAGGCACATGTATGCATGCACACGCACACTTTTGGCATGCGATGACAAAAAGGTTAGCCATCATTGGCCTATAGCATAAAGTCCCTAAAGAACTTAATTTAAAAAAAGACAAGGCAATATAAAGTTACTGTTTAAAACTGTCTTTTTAACCACCCCAACCTATTAGCAGATATCCTATAATTTGATGCATAATGTAGGCAAATAGAATTTACCTTCACAGTTGTAACCATAAAGGGAGATGTGGACATTTCACTTCCTAGAACCTCAGTCCTAATTTCATTTTCTATTTGTATCACTGTCAGCATTTTAAAAGCCAGATCCATTTTACACATGTGACAAAGACAATGTAAGCAAATGTTAATCTTAAATGTAATTGTGCCAGGAAGCATCAGCTACTTTATTAGGGTCTGGACAAGGGAAACATTTGCAATTACTGCATTTCTAAAATCAGTAGCATGTAGATACAAATAAAGCACACTTAAAAATGAAGTGAACAGTGTTGTTTCTTGTACTTATCATGCTACATAATAAATTCCCAATATTTTTATGCAATAGATCCAGGTTTGTTTTTCAAACTTCATACTGTTTTATTAGATAGTTCTGACTTGTGACCATTTGCTTGAGGGATCCTTGATGCTCCCTGAGCTTGGTTGTTTTCTTACAGACATTTCATTGCCTAAACAAGGCAACATCATCATTGCTACACTAGTAATGAAATGTCTGCAAGAAAACAGCCAAGCTCAGAGAGCATCAAGGACTCATCCCTGAGCTACAAATATATTCAAAGTTCCAATGGCAGCTTCCTCATGGTTACACGGTCACATTTTGGGCACTCAGCATCTGGCCTGCATTTATGGCCATTTGCAGCATCCTGAAGTCAAGTGACCTTTTTTTTTTTTTGGCCAGAGCCCAGTGTTTACTTTTGGTTTCTGGCAAAAACCTTCCATTGCAGAAAATGGATTTGCTTATTGATGCAATGTTTGCTTAACAATCCCAGTGCTCACTTTATGACCCCAGTGTTTGCTTTACAACTGCCACCTTTGTTTAACGACCACTGAAAAAACGTCATAAAATCAGTCACAGTCACATGGTGACCCACTTAATGAATGGCATGAACATAATTCAGGTTCAATTACAGTTGTAACTAAAGGACTATCTGTATTACATAGAATTGTTTCAATAAAACCAGACAATATATATATTCATTTGTACCTATATGCAGTTCATATGGCTATGCATTTTGTACCTACTTTACATACTAAAGAATATGGCTATACCTCCTGTTTATAGTCATAACCTAATGACTAACTGCTTAACTGGAACATGCTTTTTGTCAAATGACTGAAGAAACTTAACAAATGCACTACAGGCTTGAAATAGCTAAGTGCAGTGATTACAATATGTTATTAGACTACAGTACTGTGATTTTGCCACAATTTCTAGTGTTAGTGCAGTTTTTAAGGCTTAGTACCATTTCATAGTCAAGTTCAGATCACACTGCTACTCCCTGTTCTGGAAAATAAGAGTCCATTTATTTTTATTTTTATTTTTATTGCATTTATATGCCGCCCTTCTCCAAAGACTCAGGGCGGCTTACAATTTTTGGGGGGCGGGGATACAACCCAATGTGCTCAGCAATAGCCTTCATTCCATTGTATATGCCTGCTTATTACTAAGCAGCATTTTTACAAAGTCAGCTTATTGCCCCCAACATTCTTGGGTCCTCAATTTACCTACCCCAAGAGGATGGAAGGCTGAGTCAACCTTGAGCCTGGTGGGATTCGAGCCTACAGTAATTGTAGGCAGCTGGAACTTAAGTGCTAGGCATTTAACAGCCTGAGCCACCAAGGCCCTTTTCATTTTTCATGAACTGAACCTTACGTCTGAATCATCACTATCAGAGATGTCACAGAATGTAACCTAAACTATGCAGTGCAGTCAATATATGACCTTGAAAATAACCTTCCGTATCAACATACACATATTTCTATCACTCCATGCAAAGCTGATTTTAATATGCTAATACTGATGTACATTTGAAAAATGATTATTGTGCTTGATCTAATGTAAAACTTAGAGATCTTTCTACTATTACTAAAATACTCCTGAGATTCAAATGAACTAAGAGGTCTGTTGTCTACTCCAGCATTTTCCACTTTCTAAGTTTTAGAAACTGATTGTTGAATTGCACAGTTGGGAGAAAAACTATATATTATATAGGGTCATGGAAGAGGGCTTTATTTAAGAGTGCCCTCTCCTTGCAGCCAACTTGAAGCTACTATTCTCTGTGAAGCCACATTCAAGACTCCACAGTAGTCTGTCCACACCCCACTGTGTGTTGTCAAAATGTTTTATTTCTGTTTCTACTTCTGAAAATATTCATTGTTTTACATTTTATGTATTGTATAGACTGTAACCCATTCTGAAATATTTAAACTAATAGCACTATAAACATTTTAAGAAATAAATAAACCTCTTTGGAACTAAATAAACAAATGAGATAAAATTTAAGTATAGGTAGTGCTCAACTTACAACAGTTCATTATTTATTATTATTATTATTATTATTATTATTATTTATTTAGACTTGTATTTTTTTTTATTCATATTTATATCCTGCCCTTCTCCGGAGACTCAGGGCGGCTTACAGTTTTTGGGATACAAAAACTATATTTTCAGCAATAGCCTTCATTCCATTGTATATGCCTGCTTATTACTAAGCGGCATTTTTACAAAGTCAGCTTATTGCCCCCAACAATCTTGGGTCCTCACTTTACCTACCCCGAGAGGATGGAAGGCTGAGTCAATCCCTGAGCCTGGTGGGATTTGAGCCTGCAATAATTACAGGCAGCTGGAGCTAAGTGCTAGGCTATTAACAGCCTGCACCACCAAGAAGGGTATGCCGCCCTTCTCCCTAAGGACTCAGGGCGGCGAACATTTAAAAACCAAACAAATTACAATAAAAAATAATTAAATAACAACAAGTCTAAAACCAGTTAATTAAAATTACATTAAAACAACTAAAATAACCCACCCCCGGGTCAGTCTAGACTGGCCTGCTGAAATAGCCAGGTCTTCAGGTCTCGGAGAAAGGAGCGGAGATCAGGGGCCAAACGGAGATCCACAGGGAGATGATTCCACAGGGCGGGCACTCCCACAGAAAAGGCCCTAGCCCTGGGAACCGCCAGCCGACAGTGTCTAACCAACAGAATCCCAAGGAGGCCCCTCCTGTGAGAGCGAACAGGATGATCGGAATGTGATGCTGGCAGGAGACGTTCCCGCAAGTACCCTGGACCCAAGCCGTTTAGGGCTTTATAAGTTGTTACTAGCACCTTGAAGGCAACCCGGGAGGCAACCGGCAACCAGTGCAAGTTGCACAGGAGGGGTGTAACATGGGAGTATCAGGACACCCCCATCACAGCCCGCGCAGCCACATTCTGCCCTAGCTGCAACCCCCGGGTGGTCCGCAAGGGCAGCCCCATGTAGAGAGCGTTGCAGTAGTCGATTCTGGAAGTGACAAGCGCATGAGTGACCGTTCGAAGGGCATCTCGGCTCAGATAAGGGTGGAGCTGGCGAACCAGCCGAACCTGGGCAAAAGCCCCCCTGGCCACAGCCCCCACCTGCTCCTCTAAACTGAGCTGTGGATCCAGGAGGACACCCAGATTCCTCGCCCTATCCACGGGGCAACACCTCTCCCCATGACCAAAGATGGCACATCCACTGAAAACCGAGATGCCAGTAAAACAGCCACTCAGTCTTGGCTGGGTTGAGCCGGAGCCTGTTACTCCCCATCCAGACCTGCACTGCCTCCAGGCACCGGGCCATCACGGAGAGAGCATCACTGATTTGGTTTGGGGTGGAGATGTAAAGCTGGGTATCATCCGCATATTGGTGATACCCCAAAACCTCGGATCTCGCCCAGCGGTTTCATGTAGATATTAAACAGGAGAGGTGAGAGAACCGACCCCTGCGGCACCCAAGTGAGGGGTCTCGGGGCCGATCTCTGCTCTCCTGTCAACACCGACTGCGAGCGGCCCGAAAGGTAGGAGAACCACCATAGAACGGTGCCCCCCACTCCCAACCCCCGAAGCCGCCGCAGGATACCATGGTCGATGGTATCAAAAGCCGCTGAGAGATCTAAAAGGACCAGGACAGAAGAAAAAATCCTGTCCCGAGCCCGCCAGAGATCATCCATCAGTGCGACCAATGCTGTCTCCGTGCTGTGTCCAGGCCCTTTAGTGACTCTACAGTTACAACAGCACTGAAAAAAGTGACTTATGACCATTTTTCACAGTTTCAACCTGAGGCAAACAAGATCGTAAAATGGGGCAAAACTCATGTAACAAATATCTCATTTTACAACAGAAATCTTGGGCTCAATTGTGGTCATATGTTGAGAACTATTTGTAAATCACCAAGAAATTCCAATGAAGTCTTGGGTAAAAGGTACAAGTGCTTTTTAATTACATTTCACTCTGACCTTGAATCTAGTCCTAAAAATAGTAACTTAGGGTAACAAAGAAAGAAATCATGCTAACCAAATCAGAAGAAACCTGCATGCCTAGACCTGCGTGCTGGTAAAAAGCTGGAAACACAACAGCTTGCACAAGCACTTATTAGCCCTACCCATAAGACTGGTGGATGGGGAAGGAGAAATGAATATTTTATTTTAGAGTGCCTACCACCAGTTTTCACAATACCAAGAGTAACAATTCTGTGTATTTAACACAGTGTCTAGCAAAAAATGTCCATTGGAATGCATTAAATCGATTATTGACTGGGGGCTCAGGTGAGTGTCTCAACTTACAATTGTCATGCCTTATAACTAAAATGCTAGACTCCATTATGGTCATAAGTTGAGAACTTCCTCATTCAATGATGTAATGACACATTATTTTGACATTGTTGTGGCTTCTTATAGATGTCTATGCACACAGTTTTCTCAAACAAAAACTTCTCCAAAATTCCTGGACTCTTTGATTTCAAACAGTGGTTGACCCTATTCATGAGTGGCCTATCCAATGAGAAAGTTCAACTGAATCTCAGGAGTATTTTAGTAATATCAGAAATATTTCTAAGTTGCACATTAGACCAAGCACAATAATCATTTTTCAAATGTACATCAGTGTTAGCATATTAAAATCAGCTTTGCACAGAATGATAAATATGTGTAGGTTGATATGGAAGGTCCTATATTGACTGCACTGCATGGTTTAGGCTATATTCTGTGACATCTCTGAAAGTGACAACTTTATGTCAAGTGGAGATAAATTTCTTATTTGTTATGTTGTCCCCATACATTTCTATTTTTATACTCTCTACATATTGTATACCATAAGAGCAAATTGTTTAAATTCTGTGCCTAACTGAGGCATGATATCCTATAATCCTCATGATTTGAATGAAAACATCTCAGGTGTCGTGTTATCGTTGAGCTGATACAATTTATTTTTATCTCTTCCTGGCACAACCTGAAGTAAAGTCATCTTTGGGCTTCTGGAATTCACATTCTGATAATAAGCACCTATTCCAATTAAAAACATTAAAGGGAAAAACATAAAATAGGTTTTTGCTTTAAAAAGTGTACACATTAGCAATGCCAAATGCCATTTATCAAATCAAATTAAAATCTGGCATTCATGGTATTTGGAAACATCTTTCAATGATAAGCTAAGATGTTTCACTCTGTACTCCTAGTCAAATAGGTAAGGATTCTCCTTTTCTAATCTCTATTTAGTGACTAAGAATCAACTTGGAATGAAATGCATACAATTTATATGCAAACAGGCTATTTATAACTGATTATCTTGTTATCTCCCATCAAGCTTACTTGAAAAGTTCATACCACACCCAAATATTTAGTCACATACACATGGGCAGGAACTTTTTTCATTATATAATTTTTGTTATGTCTAGCAATGCCATGTAATGCAAAAATTCTCAAATAATTTTAAGTTTAATTACTAATCTATTACTTATCAGATACTTACACTAAGAGGAAAGTGATTATTCTTATCATTTTTAAGAACTGGAAGACTGAGACAAGGAATAGTAAAAGCCTATTCAAGGGTATACAGTGAACACAATGTTAAGTAGAGATATAAGAATGCACGTTAAATATTTAACTTGCCAAGCTACACCCAAATCTTATCAAGATGCCAAGTTCAGTACAGCATCCTATGAAGGATATTCTCATGCATTTTTTATAATTATCAGTGGGCAGAATGTAGTTGTTGTATAACAAAATCCTTCCCATTTCATTCTTTAAGCACATGCAATCTCAATCAAAAATCAAGCAAGGATTGGTGGTAAAAGGGAGCCCTGAAAGATAGGCTCTTGGGTTTAAAACTATGGTTTTATTGCCTATGTCTTTTAAACAACTTTCATTTATTTTTAATTATGAAGAATATGTCACACAAGGGGTCAGCTGATGCAAAATCTGATGTACTTATCGATGGTGACAGTTTAGGATCACCCAAATCTAAATTCATTCCAATTTCAGAAAGATTGTCTCTCAACCTCACCTATCTCATAAGATTGTCGTAGAACTGATATAGGAAGATACAAAATATAATCATATCTTTTATTCATTTATAAACCAACACCGCAGAAAAAGGAATGTAACATGCAGGTATACAATGGTGTTTAAATTGTGAGTACTTTTGAATGTTCAGTATTTCTATATAAATATGACCCGAAATGTGATCTATTTTCCACACAATTTCTAAAACTACTTAAAAGGACAATTGAGTCAAAAACATAGTATACTTGTTCACAGATTTAGTGAGGAAAATGATCCAAAGCTACATACTTGTATGTGGCAAAAGTATAAGTCATAACCATTAAGAAGCGTTCACAAACTTTTTTAGAACCACTATTATAATAACAAAAACTAAAATTTCAATATACAACTCTAGTAAAATATAAGTATTTACGTGTTAAACCTTAGTCATCATCATCATCATCATGAAAACTTTCTCAAAGACTTTAACCCAATTATCATCTCTTAGCCCAATCTTTCCTAGAGGACTGTTGCTGTAGAATAACATTGGAAGAGAAAGTATGAACTAAGCTAATGGAGAAAAAGTAAGACGTGAATTTATCAAAATGATAATGCAACATCTGTGATCATTTATTTTAATTATGTGAACTTAAAGGCAGGCATTTTGTATATTTATTACTGCAAATGCATTATGATTTCTTATCCTATGGAAAGCTCGCCCATTAAATTTTGATGTTTGCTTTCCCTAGTCTTGATTATAGAGAGATATCTATCAGCGTTCCAGAATATGGCTTCCAAAGCTGACAATATCCTTAGCAAAGGAAACATTTGACTAATACTTGTAAAAACTCATGTGTTTTGGTACAAACAGCATTACCCATCCAAATGTGGCAAAAAGTTGGAATATCAATAACAATTCAGAACTCATATCTAATAAACAATATACAACCCCTACTTTAATGCTATTAACAGCTGAGTCTCAACTTGCAGAACGTAGAGCATTTTTAGTAGCTCTAGCCGGGTGCTTCTAAACCTTTCTCCTTTCTCCTTCTGTCACTATCCAGAGCCTCCCTGCCCCCTTCAATTTGGACGATGAAGAGCCAATGCAAATTGTAGCAGATAGATAGGCCCCAGGAGCAGAAGAATGGCAATGGCACAGAGAGCTCACCTTTTGTTTCTGTTGTCGAGAGCCTGGCCATATGGTCAAAAATTGTCCTATTAAACCTCCCAGGTTTAATAACCTAGCAATGCCTCCACTACTCATGGCCTGGACAAGCCCCATGGCCAAGAAAATAAGAAATGCCCCTCCTCTACAGGCTTACAGGGGGCAACACTCAAGCACTGAATGGACCTTAATTACTTCCATGCTCAGATACATTTGTAAAATTTGATTCTATCCTGACATTTCCCAGCGGTCAGGAAACCACCATCCCTGTTTTGATCGATTCTGAAGCAACTCCGACTTCACAAGCCTAGCCACAGTTCAGAAACTTAAAATCCCCATTAGTTGCTTTGAAATCTCTATTGCCAGGGATAACTATTGATGGCCAAATTTGAAAAGCATGAGAGAGGCCTTTGCAATTGACAATAAATCAACATTCTGAAACATTAACCCTTTTTGTGGCTGACCACATCACTCTTCCACTGGTACTGGACAGGAACCATTTAATTACAACACCATGATCCCACAATTAAGTAGAAGAACTGGTCTATTGCCTTCAATAGCCCTTAATGCCTTTCTCACTGCAAAGGGCCTTCCAAAGCACCTGAAATCCAACAGAAAGATTCCCACTCTGCCAATGCACAGACTTTGCTGATATTTTTGCAGAGGAAGAAGTCTCTGGCATCCCCTGCACAGAGATTGCAGTTGCACCATATATCTGGTTTATGGCACCAAGATTCCTGTCAAAAGACAACAGCAAATGTCTATTAAAGAATTAGAAACTCTGAAACAATATTTGGACTCTACATTGCAAAAGGGATTCATACAACCTTCCCAGTCTCCCGCCTCAGCCTCTACCTTCTTCATACTCAAGAAACAAAACCCTAGTGAGACTAACAATTGTTGGGACCCCCTGCTGTAATCACAGTCAATGCTCTGAGATCAGTGACAATATCAGGCCATTACCCACTGCTATTAATCTCAGATTTCTTGAATAAACAGCAGAAAACATTCATTTTTATAAGACTAGACCTATACAATGCTTACAATCTCATTAGGATCAAAGAGGGCCATGAATACTTAACTGCCTTTGATGACAGATACAGTAAATCTGAATATACAGTTACTCAATACAGACTAGTTAATGCCAGGGCTATATTTTCCAGTTTCATGAATCAAGTATTCTCACATCTCATAAATTTGTGGTGACGTTTTGCTCTACTCTGAGAACGAGGCTCAACACACAGATCACATGTGCACAGGTCTCCATAGACCGGGTGTCGGCAACCCGCAGCTCTACATGCAGCTCTTTGGGCCCTCTGCTGCAGCTCCCAGTCCCATCACTGGCTGGCCCCTCACCCTTGCCCTCCCCTTCCTCGCCTGGCCTGAGAAGGTAAGGGCGATGGCGGGGGAATGGAGAAGCTGATTCTCCAGCGTCTCACTCTTGCTGGAGCTTCTTCCGGCCCTTGCGATGCAATGGATGATGGCCCAGTCACTGTCAGCTAATGCGGACAAACTCTCACAGCACCCAGCCGAGGGGGTCCTTGCCAAAGCCGCTCACACATCAGCCAATCTCCCACCCCCTCTCTCTCAGCCTCTGCCTCTTCTCTTTCTCTCTCTTGGAAAGCCGAGGCTGGGCCAAGCTGGCAAGCTCTCCTTGGGGCTCTTCGCTACTCCTTTTCTTTCTTCTTTTTGGAAATCTGGTCTGGCTAAGTAATGAGCGCGAGCCACGACAGATGCTTTCCTCCTCCTCCTCCTCTGGCGATCCCCTGGCTGGATGTGGCTGGGCTGGGAGGGTGCGCACTAGCAGGGAGGCCCTCCTTAAGAAAGCAGCTAGCCGCCCCATGCACACTTTTGTTGTGCTTTAGCCAAGCTCTCCAAGAGAGCAGAGACAGAGAGAGAGAAAAAAAGAGATTCAGATACACATACATACACAGAGAGATATACAGAGAAAGGGGGAGATAAAGAGAGACATAGAGAGGGAAAGGGGGGAGATAGTGAGGGGCAGAGAGATACAGAGAGAGGGGGAGAGAGACATATAGAGATCAGAGAGAGGGGAGATAGATAGGGAGGGGAAGAAGGAGGGAGAGAGATACAGAGAGAGATACAAGAGAGGAGACAGGAGAGGGAGAGAGTGGGAAGAGAGAGAGACAGAGATAGAGATTGTGGCTGGGTAGGTCATGGACTGGGTGGGAGTGAGTGACGTCTAGTTGGCCACATCCACCCAGGTTTTGTGGCTCCTGATGTTTTTTTTTCCTGTGGGAAAGGGGTCCAAATGGTACTTTGAGTGTTTAAGGTTGCAGACCCCTGCCATAGACTAATAGAGAACCATCTCTTTGCCAAGCCAGGAAAATGCACCTCTGACCTGAAACAACTGGACTTCTGGGGTTACCTCATTTCCACAAATGGTATCCAGATGGATCCCCAAAAGGCCTAAGCTATCCTAGACTGGCAAGCCCCTCACACAACCAAAGATGTCCAATGCTTCCTAGGCTTTGCTAACTGCTACAGGAAATTTATATCAGGTTTTGATCATAAAGCTACTGACCCAACTAAGAAAGGAATTAAATTTGCTTGGACTTCGATACACCAATCAGCATTCAAAGAATTAAAAGAACTTTTTGCTTGCCAGACCCTGCTTCAGCACCCAGCACCTCAAAGAGATTTATTGTCCAAACTGACCCTTCAGATGTAGCCATTTGAACTTTGGGGTTTTTTGGGGGGAAGGGAAGGGAAGCAGATTCCTTTGCAACTGCTTTCCTTCCAACCTTGTCATGTCCCCATGAAAATTCAGACTTCAAAGCAGTCTGAAATGCAGGAAAGGGAAATCAGCATAGAAGAATCTTTGGAATAGAAGGGGGGCAAGATGGAGGGATGGGTGCTGAGGTGGTATTCAGCAGGTTCTCACCAGTTCTGGAGAACCAGTAGCGGAAATTTTGAGTAGTTCGAAGAACCGGCAAATACCACCTATGACTGGAGATTTTACAGTATCCTTCCCCTGCCACGTCCACCAAGCCACGTCCACAGAACCGGTAGTAAAAAAATTTGAATCCTACCACTAGATGGGTGATGTAGGAGATTACTAGGCTGACCCTGAGGGAGGGGTCAAATGCATCATGGGACTCAAGTAGTCCTTTCACTCACAAGTGGTTTAAGTCCCGCCCACCTTGTATTCCACTGACTCTTATCTACCGCCAATTTGTTTTGACCATTAGTTCAGATACCTGTAGAGAGCTTAAGCTTGTAATAAAACCTTATACACATTTGGGCTGCCTGAGTTCAATGTCAGCTATAGAATTCATCGCTGCCACATAGTGGAGAAAGTGGGAGGGGGATGATGTTAATTGAGTAGCTCTTAGTAGATAAAATATTTTATGTTGATAGTTCAAGGTTACAGAGTATGGCACAGCAAGAATTAGAACTTACTTTGGGATTGGTGCATGTGATGTAGTGATGAGGAAATAGGGGATGGTTTGTAGGTTGGGACTTTGTGGAGAAGCTGGGAAGATTTAGTTCCGGATTTCCACAGTAAGTGCCAGATGCTGTTCTAATAAAAGTACTTTGAGATGACGTATGTCTTGAAGTTACTGACAAGAATGGATTTTCCCTGGAACACTGACACTTAATTTCTGTACTTGACAATAATTGAACCCAAAATTTCTATTGCTAAGTGAGACAGTTAAGTGAATTTTGTCCCATTTTACAACCTTTCTTGCCACAGCTATTAAGTGAATCACTGCAGTTGCTAAGTTAGTAACAAGGTTTTTAAGTGAATCTGGTTTCCCCATTGACTTTGCTTGTCAGAAGGTCAAAAAAAGGTGATCACATGACCTCAGAGCATTGCAACCATTATAAATATGAGTCATTAGACAAGTGTCTGAATTTTGATCATGTCACCATGAAGATGCTGCAACAATCATAATTATAAAGAACAGTCATGAGTCACTTTTTTCAATGCCATTGTAACATTGAATGGTCACTAAATAAACTGTTGTAAGTCATGAACTACCTGTATTATGAGTCAAGACAGAAAGGGAAAAGAAGCTGCAACTTATTTAATTTAATTGATTATTTAATTCATCTAATCGGATGTTTCATTAGAAGTTTTGGTATTCATTGTTCTGATTTTATGTATTAATTAGTACCTAATTCAGCAGCAATTGATGAATATAATAAATTAAGAACAGTATGAATAATTTCATAATCTTGTATATTATTTGTTCCTTGTAAGTGTCCAAGTAATGGCGTAACAAGTTGAAAATTCATCCTAAAACTGTTTGTGCTAGTTAATAAATTATAAGATGCATACACCAATCTTTCTTTCTCACATTTCTCAAATTATACTACAAAATATATTTAGAATTGAAAACTATACAGAAAAACTATGAAAATTTACCTAGGAAGAGAAACAGATAGAACAGCAAAAAACAATACAAAATTCAATAGCTGATCAAGAAAAACATTTCCTGATTTATAATTAGAAAACTGTTAAGGATAATGCTAAAATAAATGCATTTTTATCATTTTTAACTTCTCAAACATTAGCATTTTATTCAGCCATGACCCTTATTAAATTGAGGATCTGTACAATCAGAATTAAATGTCCTATCTACATAAAATGAAGTGCATTATTTATCAATAATACTTAATGACAAAAAGCCTGATAAATTCCTGCGATTACACTACTGATCTCCTCTAGTCATGCATCATTGAATCTATCGGTCATTAGCATTATCACAGTGCATAAACTTCAGCTTATGCAGCAACTTTGATAACAGCATCTGAAATGTACCTCTACCTTTTTCTCCCCCATTTAGTTCAGATTAAGTATTCCATGTTTCTACCTCAGACAGAATGGATAACAAAGAACATTCCTAAGAGTCCTAAAACATGAACTGGTGTGCACTTTTTTAGTTATATACACAATTTAATCAAACAATATAAATCAGGTGTTAAGAGAAGAAATGGTTATATATAATACTGATTCTAATAGTTACACTAAAATGAAATGTATTACAGCTAATACATATTTTTTATAATGTGTTGTATAAGATGAGGCAGTTTTTAATAGCAAAAATGTATTACCTTTTAAAAGTTTCAAAAATTTAACTTAGTTCTTAGAAAGAACCACAAATTTAGAAAACCTGTAATTATTATTCCAATACACTAATTGTATATAACTAAAATCCATAAGGAAGTTTATTTCATAGCAACTAAAATTCCAGTTAAATTACAATAATAATTTTACCATTTTTCTATGCAATTTAGAGATATCTAAAAGATGTCTGAATATAAATTCTGAAAATTTCATTCAAAAGAATTTGTGTAACATAAAAAGTGTGAAAAGAATAAGCATTTGATATTAATAAATTAGTAATATCATAATATTTGTTATGGACCAAATTTCTGTTTAATCTAATAGAAAATACAGGTTCTCTTCGTGTATTTTAGACTCCTCCCTCCTTTTAATACAATTTATTCTGAAGGAATATTTCCCTAAGTGCAATACCCTTGGATTTTGTAGATTATAACTGGGAATTCTCATCTACTACAGTCTGCATACTACAATACCCATACTTGATATGTCTCTTGATTAATTTGCAATTCTTTATCAATATGGGTTCAGTTCAATGTTCTTAAATAATAAGCAAACATATGGCAGAGGTTTACTATTATAACTCAAAATGCCAGCATGCTTATTGGACCTGATTTCAATATGTATCTTCCACATATACACATCTCATTGATTCTACTAATAAGTAAGTATGCCTATTCATGCAAATATGAAATACAGTACAGCCTGGAAATATATCCCAAAACATCAGGAGCAAACCTGCTCCTTCATACATTCACTTCCCATAATATGTAATTGTATATTAATATGCCTCATTGCAACACTGAGTGAACAAAAGAATACAATTGTTCCATAATTATTCTGGATGATTTAATGAATGGTTAATATATCTGGAGATCTTGAGGGCCTTGAGATTCATGACTTTGAAAATAACATCAGAGGTCATTTAACAGGTAGGTCTGCAATTTGAATTTAGAGAGAAGCAAAGACTGGGTAAGATTCAAAGACCTAGTATAAGATTAAAGGATTCTACTGTTCAGAAATATATTTCCTTTCAGCTAGCTTTCTCTATGAGTTTGTAAGTAGAGCAAGGAAAAGTAAACCTTCCAGCAAAATACAGCATTGCTCCTAAAATGTCTTTATAACATGGGAAAAATCCAATGAGCCATAAAATACATTTTAAAAATATTTTTCATTCTACCATCTAAAAAAGGCCTTAACTAAGCTAAATATGATCGATACTACCCTAATTCAATAGTAGTAAAAACCTCATTCTTGCAGCTAAATCATGTGATCTGCCTGAAAGAATTAATACCACTCAAGACAAAATTTAATTTCTGATCAGATTTATTTTAATGGATTGAATTCAAACAAAGTCATGCTTACAGTAGAAACACTGCAATTTCTAACTGGTTTCACAAATTTCAGTGAATTTACTCGAAGCATGACTAAAAACGAGCCCTGTATTGTTTATGACAATGCTTATGTTTTAGCTAATTACCAGCTTAATCTTATGTTTATATTAATATCAAAAAGGCTTATTAAATTACAATATTTTTAAATTTTTGCAGTCCTGTATTTAATTTCTATTTCTAGGTCACTTTTAATTTTTTTTAGAAAATCTTTACATATTTTGTAGATATTTTTCCTAATCAATGCCTTTTGTATAACTGTTAGAAGTACCAATGGATAGTCAAAACATAAACAGATCTAGTTTATTTTGTTTCTAATTACGAACGAATCCATCATGACAAGACTATTTTATGCCCAAACACTTCTGAAATTGTTTTTTCCATTATCGTTAGCTATATTATTAAGCTATTGATAAATTTACCATAAATCTTTTCTCATCTCCACAGTCAGCTGTTCCAGTGTTTATTTCTATTAATGCAACTTCAAGAAAACAAAAGGCCCCAGGTCACTATTATATGATATTCAAGCTCGGTCCCTAGTATCACTATAGCATCTAGAACTTCAGCGAAGTAGTTCAATTAACCTGGTTATCAGACATAATCCGTATGTTTGGATTATGCTACTGAGGCATTCATGTCCTAATATAAGCTAAAAAATGCTTACAAAGAAAACAAACCTTACCAATGGTAATAAGCTAGACAGAAGTAATCAACTCCACCCTGCCTTCTACAGCCTTTATACTTTATAAACAAAGTTCACACACTCACATATATTTGGACCCGCAAACAAGCAAGGCAAGCAATCTCTCATATTGCTACACTGTTGGCCCTGAAGCTGGTCATAGGATTATGTACCATATTCCAGAGCTACAGAACTGAAAATAAAATTCTTCCACTGTAGCTGGTCATACTGGTCTCCTACTTCCTCACTCCTAGGAAGCAGCATGAAGCTGCCATGAAGCTAGGTCTTTCAACCCTATATTTATACATTTGATTTGTCCTAAACAGGTACAGGACATTTTATTTGTCATGGATAAACATCATGCATTTGAATTTGGCCAATCTTCAAACCTGTCCAGATAATTTTGAATTGTGATTGCATCCTTTAAGGTATCCAGCCAATTCTCTAAATTTTGTTCATCTGGAAATATCATAAAAATCTTGTTCTTTTCACCCAGCTCTGAAACTCAGTCTAAGATTTTAGATGCTCAATCTATCCGTTTATAATTATCAACCATTGCTTCCATTTCCTATACATCTTTTTGTTTCTTGCTATTCATCCATACAGACCTTTAAAAATTATTTTTCTTTTTTCATTTGAAGTTGAATAATTTGTCGGATTTCTCATTATCCTCTTACCTGTTTATTCTTTGGATTTTAAGCTATTAAAAGTCCAAGATAGCTGATGCATCTCTGTTTTTTCCCCTAATTACCTTGAACTCCAGCATGTTATTGTCATTTTCCTATAAAAGCCAATTTTCTTCACTTCATCAATCAATTCTACTATTTTCTTCAAAATTTAATCCCAATAGCCAGTACCAATGGGTTTTTCCGCACCTTCTGAAAAAATGAAACTGGTAACAAGATCAGAAACCTATTGAATCTTCCATTACTTGCCAAATTAGTTTTAAAGCAAGCATTAGGATAGTTATTTCTATGTAACATTATAGTTCTTTGACAAGTTGCCTTATTATTTTAGAATAGAATGATTTATATTCTTACTCCTTTTAATCTTATCCAAATGCTTTAAACATGACTTCCCTTTTCAAGGACAAGACTTCTTTATGTACAAAGCCACTCCTTTTCCTTTTTGATTAAGTCTATCTTTTCTGAATAAGTAATATCTGAATAAGTAATATCCTTCAAGTTCTGCACTCCAAGTATGACACTAGTCATATCTGCTTTCCTGCATTAGAATGTCTAGTTCTCCTATGTATTACCTGTAATAAAGATTACAGGTAACAGACACATAGGACCAGAGATGCCATGTCTCTCAACTATCATGTTTGGAAGGTTTTTGTGTACCCTTTCCTGCTATAAGACTCCTACATTATCACAGGTAGCCCATATTTCTAATGTCAAGCACTTTTCAAAAAGTCAACAGATCAGCTGGACAATCAGTAACTCCCTCACAAATGTTTCCTATTCCTGTTTACCTGCCTGTTGCTTCACTGCAAGTTCCAAGCTCAGATCTTTTTTCTAAAAAAAATGCTCACTAAGGCAGGAACATGACAAGAAGTTTTAGTTCACAATTCTACTCATTTTTAAAATATGCATTTACATGACATCAAATGTGCCAGAAGCCTAATGCAACTGCATCATTTGAGTAGTAAAGTATGATTTTTTGTCCAAAAGTTCTGACTCCAATTAATGATACCTATGTAGCAAGGAGGGGAGAAGGGATAAAAGGAGGATTTTTTTGGCAGAAAGCGGAAAGAGGGAAAGAGGGAGAGGAGGCTTGGCTAGGGAAAGCCAGAAGGATTGGAAAAGAGGCCTGGGGAAGGGGAGAGAAGAGGCCTAAAGGGAAAATAGAAAAAGAGGCCTGAGGAAATTGAGAGGGACAGAAGGAGATAGGGAGAATAGGAGAGGCTTCTGTGATGATCTTGACAGACTAGAACACTGGGCTGTATCTAACAAAATGAAATTCAATGTAGAGAAAAGTAAAGTCCTACACTTAGGCAAGAAAAACCAAAAGTACACATACAGACTGGGTGAAATCAGGCTCAATAGCAGTAACTGTGAGAAGGATCTTGGAGTCTTAGTGGACAACCAGCTAAATATGAGCCAGCAGTATGCAGCAGCAGCCAAAAAAGCGAATGCAATCTTAAATTGCATTAACAGAGGGATACAATAGAGATCAAGTGAGGTACTAATACCACTCTATAAAGCCTTGGTAAGACCACACCTAGAGTACTGCATCCAATTTTGGTCACCACATTATAAAAAAGATGTGGAGACTCTAGAAAAAGTACAGAGAAGAGCAACCAGGATGATTAGGGGACTGGAGACTAAAACATATGAAGAACAGTTACAGGAAGTGAAGAGAAGGACCAGGGGAGACATGATAGCAGTCTTCCAATATTTGAGGGGCTGCCACAGAGAGGAGGAGGAGGTCAAGCTATTTTCTAAACCACCCGAAGGCCAGACAAGGAATAATGGATGAAAACTGAACAAGGAGATATTTAACCTAGAAATAAGGAGAAACTTTCTGATAGTGAGAACAATCAACCAATGGAACAGCTTGCCCTTGGAAGTTGCGGGAACATCATCACTTGGGACTTTCAAGAAGAGATTGGACTGCCATTTGTCAGAAATGGTGTAGGTTCTCCCGCTTGGGTGGGGGGGGGTTAGACTAGATGACCTACAAGGTCCCTTCCAACTCTGATTAGCTGTTAGATTATCTGTTAGAAGCAAGCCTGAGGGAGAGAAGGGGATAGGATAGGAGAGGCTTCTGTGGGGCAAGCCTGAGGGAGAGAAGGGGATAGAAGAGGCTTCTGTGGGGCAAGCCTGAGGGAGAGAAGGGGATAGGAGAGGCTCTGTGGAGCAAGCCTGAGAGAGGAAAGGGATAGGAGAGGCTTCTGTGGGGCAAGCCTGAGGGAGAGAAGAGCATGAGAGAAAGGGAGGCAAGCAGAGGAATCAATGAAGGAGCAGAGGCTGTTCAAGAAGAACCCAGCAGCAGTACAACAGAGAGATAGGAGAGAAGGAAAGGAAGAAGGGCTGACCAGCCACCTGAATATCACCCCATCACGTGACCCGCCTGCTGGGACTGACCACCACTCCACCATGTGACCCAGGCATGCAGAGTGGCTGAGCAAGGGACAAGTGTGGATCAGCAGCTAAAACAAAAGAGCCAGGAAAGCCCAGACTCCAGTGACCCTTGCGGGGGTAGCACTACACCTACATTTTCTATATAAAATCTCCTGTAAAAAACAAATATATTCTTATCCTGTAGATCTATTTATTTATTACATTTATGGAATTCATCTTAGTGTTATCAGGTGAAATTAATCAGCTTAACAGAACGTAGATAAGACTGCAGATGTTTTAAAGAACTGATAAAGCCAAAGAAATCAATTTAATAATCCACATTGGGTTTTTAAAGCATAATATAAATATAGCATCCATCCCACCTCTTACAAAATTTCAACTTATTAACAATCTATCCCTTTTATTTCATAATGTTTCTTCAATATATTTCTGGACAAGACTTACAAAGAAATGTTCACAGAAATATTATTACTTTTTAAAGCCAATTTCTTAAATCCAGACATAAACAAAATAGAGATCAGATACATACCAGTATCCAGCACTACAAAGTTAAATTCCATGAAATACTGATAGGCAGGTATCTGAATAAAAGCTATTTCATTCATAAATTATCATAAACTATGGAACACTGAATATTTTTTAAAATAAAATGTTTTCTATATATGGGTCTTGATTTGGATATACGGAGAACAGATTTTCACTATTTTCTAGGCTTTTTAGCTTCATATTTCCTATGAAATTTTAATAGAGAAAAAGATAAATGTAGGGTGGATTATGATAATAGCAGATATAACAAAAGGTTGAACAAAGATACTTTAAAAATATTTCTTAACATCTCTGCATCAAGTAGGAAGGAGGTATCAAGTGGATTATCTCAAAACTCTACACAAGGACCTCTGCTGTCCAACATATTCATAAATTATATCAAAGCCCAGGAGGAGCTATAGATACATTTGTTGGCAAAATTGAGCCAGATGAACTTTAAACAGAGAAATTTTAAAGCTTACATTTAGATGAGAAAAAAACCTGAAGGCATGAGTTTAGAATGGTGTAGAGAATCCTACTAGTCAAAAATAAACCAAGATGTGGGAGTCTTTGTGAATGCAAGATGGACAAAAGTGGGATGAAGTTGGAAAAAAATGCTAGTCTGCATCAAGTTAAGAACAGCATCCAATTCAAGAAAAGTCAATGTTTTCTATATTTTGAAATAAGTCAGACTGCATCTAGAATTTTGCATGCAATTCTGCTTGCTTGCTTCTTTATTTATTTATACAATTTATAGAGCCACCCATTTCACAGCAGTGACAAACTAAAATATATCCAGAATAAACGAATATCCAAAATGACAAGGATGTTTGGGGTATGTATAACCTGGAGAAGACTATGGGGAGGCATTAGTTGTCATCTGTAGAAGGAAAAGTAAAATGGGCAAGATCAAAAGCAATGGATAGGAATTACAAGGAATGATAATGTACCATCAAGTTGTTTTTTACTCCTAGCAACCATAGCGATAGATTTTCTCCATGATTTGTCCCTAACATGGTCTTTCCAACATTGCATCCATTGACTTCAGAAAAAATGGTCAGATTCTTCAGCAATATAAAAGACTACCTCAGGGGAATGGACTTCCCTTCACTGGAGAGACAGAGACTGAATAGTTATTTGTTAGGGATGCTGCACAGGGCAAAGGACTGGAGTCAGTGATATCCAAGATGCCTTTCTACCCTTAAATTCTATTATTCTTTAGCTGGAGATTACTACAATGTACTTTTGATTTACTGTTTTTTCACATATATGATGGTTAAATGAATTTGCTTAGATATTTTGGCTTAGAGTTTCTATTTGTTTGCTAAAGGCTTTCAGCTGGTAACTGTAAAAAAAGGAGCTATAGTTTATGTTTTACTCCCACTACTGATTGAATATATCTGGTATATGCTTTCTCTGTTGATTAAACTAAGGACAATTTCCCAGAAAGATCTCTCTGCCCAACACAAAGTCGCTATCTTCAGGTAAATGGTATGGCCATACATATGAAAACCTATGTCTCACAGTAGCAAGTTACAAGGCTTTAAAAAAACCTCATGCCTGCTTTCCTCTTTAACAGTGCAAAATATAATCTTGGAAGCAAGTTACAGTTTGACCTCAGTAGGTTGATCTCAGCTATTTACACCCAACCACCTCTATAAGTTGTACATATGTTCACACAATCAACCCATCACTTTCAAAGTAACAGCAATCTCAAACCATCTTTCTTCCACTGGGTAGCCAACTTCTATTATACTACTTTGAAAAAGTATTGTTTTATCTTTTTCTTGATCCAATAAGATCACATTATTGTTGGAAAGAACAATATAAACAAATAATGCAATCAGCAAAATATGTTTATGAAAGGCATAGAAAACCAATGAAAAATCTTTTAAAAAGCATACGAAGTCATTTTATAACAACCAATTGTTGATGTCAGAATGAGCAATCAAATAAATTCATTACCTTCAGCACAATAATAGTTACTCTGCAGTAACACAAGTTATACCTTATAATGTACGTTACATTACATTACAGGTAGTCCTTATTTAATGATGCTATTTGGGACTGGAAACGCTATCATTGTCATGCCCCTGGTGGAGACTGAGGGAGAGGAGGAACAGCCAACAGGGAGTGGAAGTGTGGCTCCGGAGGTTGGGGAGGAGGCTGGGGAAGGGCAGAGGCCAGCTGGGCAGTCAGAGGAGGACCCAGGCCCATCCCCTCTCCATCGTAGGGCACACAGGGAGGAGAGGATAATGGAGAGACATGGTCTACTGGGGAGGAGAGGGGCTTGATCCTCTTCATGGGCTGCAGCTATGACAACTGGATAAGAGGAGACAAGCGTATGGGCAAATGCTGGAAACAAAGCGTGGAAATATCTCTAGTTTATTGTTCCTCTCCGAGTTTGGCGTCCTTCCCAGTGTGTGCTCTGATATCTGTGGACATCTTCAAGCCCTTATCTTACCTGATTTGTATTGTTTTTTACTCTATAATTTATAGGCATTTTTAGTTTAAACGGCATTTCCTCCTTCTTGTAAGTGCTCGTGTGGGAGTTTTTTGTCTCCAGTCAAGGATATTTGGAGCTTGGAAGCAAAGTGAAGGAATAAAAGGGGCTTTACCTGTTTTTTGTGACTGTGTTTATTTTGTATCCCACCATGGGTCATCACAACCATTAAACATCACAGTCAAAAGTAAAAAAAAGTGTGACTGCTGTTTACCCACAATTCTGGAAGTCACAGTTGCCATCAATAAACAATGACTGCTGTCATAAAGCAAGAACCTCATGTGACCATGACTTCTGATTCTTGGTGGCTTTCCCACTGACTTTGTTTATGAAAAGCTGGCAGGGAAGGTTGAAAATTACAATCACATGATTTTGGAGATCCTTGTGACAGTTTTAATATGAAGCCTGGTCATAAGTACTACTTGTTCAGAATTGTTGTTTATTTGAACAGTTGTTGAGCAAGTGATTATTAAATAAGGGACACTCATATAAGAATATATCTACCTAGATCATCTATGTCATCCTATCATGCATGTTCCTAACCACTGTATGACAAATGGAAGCTATGCCCAAAACTGAATAAAACTGTGAAGTATACACCTCCTAGCTCAGGGGTCAGCAACCTTTTGGACCTCAGGGACTACCAAACTCATAATTTTAAATCCCGGGGACCACTAATATGAATTTTACTCAAAATCAGGCAAAGCAGGCAGGCAGATTGAGTTGCTCACAGAATCAGATTCAGAGATCTTTCTGCCATTGGCTACCTCAGTCTGCTGCATAAAATTTGCTTGCAAGCAAACTCACAAAATTAACTCACAACACACCATGTATTTAAATATTGAATTTTTTATTTAAAAAAGAGCAACTTTTATCCAAAATCAGGCAAAGCAGGCAGGCAGATTGAGTTGCTCACAGAATCACAGATTCACTTAAAGATCTGTGTTTGTGCCATTGGCTATCCGAGTCTGCAACTGAACAATAGAACCTTCAGTCCTAAGGGAGGTTCGGCTCTGCTTAAAAGTAGAGCTGAAGATCTAAAGATTAGCTAGAAAGCAAGAAATCCAACGATTTCCTGCTTTCTAGCTAATCTAAATCTCCCGGCACAGCAGAACAGCTGATGGTTAGGGAAAGAAAAAGGAAAAATAGCAACTTAGCAGGCAAGTTTGCCAGGTAAGGAGTGAATGAGCGGGGAGGGTTCCCGTGGGCCATGTGTTCCTGCTCAGCCTGGATTAATTGCTTTGGGGAGGTGCTCTAGGAGTGACATTTCTCTGCGGACCACCAAAATTTTCTTGCGGACCACCAGTGGACCATGGCCCACAGGTTGGCAACCACTGTTCTAGTTAAGCAACTGTATAGCAAATTGGGATAACATACCAGTCTTATGATCTAGATCAGAAGTGGAGAACTATGGCTCTTTTACGACTTGCGGACTTCAATTCACAGAATTCCTGAGCCAGCAGATCCAACAAAATTAATTCCAGAAATGTAGTTGCCCTGAAAAATATGGCATCACCTGAATAAAATCAGGACACACAATGCCAGAACTAAGGCAAAGATATTTAAATGCAGGATGACCAAGAGGCCGCAATGCACTGTGGTACATCAAACAAACAATAACACATATAGTTTGATAATGCCTCCTCAGGAAATTTCAAGGCACCTGGGATGATCTCATCACAGCCATACCAGAAGCAGTTAGATGGTTAGCTTCCTTAGATACTGAGTTATAATAGCTATCCTATTGAGACTCTATGACCCTGTATTACAGTAATCTTATCATACTTTTACCTTAATTTAATATTTTATTTGGTATGTCCACATATTTAGATATATATATATTTGCTGATACTTTAAACTTATATTTGTGCTTGTATGTATAACTTGTTTTATTAGTGTTGCATATCAGTGATTACATGACCTCTGTAGATGCTATATGCTAAATAAAATAAAAATACATGGTCCAACTTCAAATATTCAAATGCTGATGCAGGGATTGAGGAGAGGGAACAAGAGATCAAGATAGAGCTTATACATGTGTTACTAGCGTAGTAGCTAAGGGGCTAGATTAAAAGTAGGGAAATCCAGGTTGTAATCCTTTTGGTCTGGAAGCCAGTCATTCTCTTCAGCCTAGACTGAAAAGTTGAAGCACATCTATTTACCAACCCTCACTAGACCAGCATAATATGTTATGGCCTATAATACTCCAATGAAGTAGTCTTCAATTCTGCAGTTGATTGAGTTGGGATGGTGACGTTGATTGAGTTGGAATGGTGATATTAATAATGTTACAGCAAGGAAAAGCAACAAAAGCAAATTACAAAACTGTCTGTATAAAGAATTTTTAAAAATTCTTTAAAATCTTTAGAAGATTTTTAAAATATCATAATCCTAGCATGTTCTTCCTGCCCCTCAGAAAGGCATATTTTCTTAATTTGTCTTGCTGAAGGTCTGGACATTTAACTGGCCCTTCATACAATTTCATCTTCATTTATTACCCTTTTTAATAGAGACATGACATTATATTTACAGCTGTATTCTCTCCATTTATTCTCTCTTAAAACACACGATCATCATTGGCCTTGCTATCTAATAGTGTGCGTCCAGTCACATAAAACCAAAAGAGGCTTCCCTAAGATGCCTTGGGAAGTAGGATGACTTTCATTTACTGAGGTGTTAATATGCTTAATCTATCAATTAAATGAATAGGCTCATTTTACAAAATACAGGAGACAGCTAAAGCTTGGAAGCAAAGTGTGCTAGCAAATCTGAAGTATAGATTTTCGACCATAAGTACTGCCAACAATATGCTAAGAATGAATGGAAAATATACCAAAATCCAAGATAATAGGGGAAAGGTATTTACAAATTTGCTTTTAGAAAACCAAAATAATTTTGTAAATCTATTAAAACATTTATCAAAATAAAATTTTATTCAAAACTACTTACAGAGAGTTATAAGCTGTTCAGAAACTGTTTCAGCCAACTAACCTCATCATAAACTAATGAATTTATCTTTAAATCTATCTTTATTCAAATGATAGTCTTGATGGATGATACCACTTTACTCAGTAAGTTGAAAATTATAATTTAAATTTTTTTCCCCTTCTATTAGTCACATTTAAAAAGTGGCAAAAAGAAAACATCACCCAAAACTTGTCATTCTCTTTTTTTGCCCTTTAGGAAAAAATTAAAGAGGCACAGTCCAGTCTTGTCTAGTAAAAACATTATTATTAATTTCTCTCAACAATGCCCTAAAGTGTTTATGTATAGCAAATCATTCATACATGCAATCTTTCGACACAAAGGATACAGTGTGAAGTCGTAAGGTCTAGAAACAGTTTTCTCATGTAATAATATTGTCATCAAAATCAGTCTAAAGCCATAATTAAATGCTATTGTCATGTCTGACCTTAGCAAAATGTTAGCAGGAAACAACTACCTTACTTTTTGAGATATTCATGCCACTTGTTCATTTACACTACTCAGTGCTTCCGAGACACTGCATCTATGACCCTTTCAAGTTTGAGTGATTCTATAAACTGCCTGGTATAGTACTTTATAATAAGCTGTACAACAGTATTTCAATAAAATAAAATTGTAGTAGACTGTTTTTTTGGTTTGTTGTCATCCCAATTTCTTAATGTAATGTTAAGAAAATGCAACATGGAAAGATGCAATGTACATTCCTTTTCAGAGACTAAAGGCAATCTACTTCCTCATTCAATAATTATCAGTATTATTATTATATCCCTAATAATGTGAAATCACAGCTGCCAATTTTTTAACTGGCATTGGCCTTCATGTGCATTGAATTATTCCCCCAAACCTAGGATATTGTATGTATTAGTATAGGATATTCATGGATCCAAGCAGTGTGATGTTTTTGTAATTAATTTTTTCAATGCGCATAATTTCCAAGTGCTATCCAAGATTTTTTGTTGTGGAACCTAGTGTGCCAATAAACACTGGACCACAATGGCCAGTTTATGCAATAATATTTCAATTTTAATTTTCAGATCTTGATACTTTGTGATTTTCTCCAATTCTTTATGTTCTGTTCTACTATCTGCTAATATTGCCGCATCAATTGTTCATACTTTCTTCTTTTCAACCAGTTAAATACAGTTTTATAAACCAAGACTTTATCAGTAGTATTATCATCATCATTAGTTTATTAAATTTCAGGTCACTCAACTCTCAATGGCTTTTTTAATAAAAGTTGATTCAGATTTAACAAAATCTCACATCACAACTGACATATAAATTTGATAAGTAAATAAACAAACAAAAACTATAAACAGATACCATCAGTACCTTGGTAGCTAAACACTACTAGAACACAATAGGGAGGAAAGACCTGTATCTGAAATTGCTTCATCTTAATAAACAATATTGTGTTTATCTAACAATTTGAGTTTAATAGACAAATGTGCCATATCTGGCAATAGCCTGTATTCTAATTGCAAGCGATTTGTATTTCCTTCCACCATCATGTACAACTTAAAGGATTCTTAATTTACGCTCAGAGAGTTCACTGCATGATCTTTAAGTCTTTTATTCCAGAAAGTGCTTGGGTAAAAATCCTGATGGACTTAACAGTTACTCATATAAAAAATAAGGCTTTATCACTATGATTGTGATGAGACTGTGATCAAAATTTGTTTGTGCCTTTCAGTGTAGTGAAAGCTAGAACTATGTCTAACTTTTGAAAAAGGGCCTTGGTGGTGCAGGCTGCTAAATGCCTAGCACTTAAGTTCCAGCTGCCTGCAGTTATTGTAGGCTCGAATCCCACCAGGCCCAAGGTTGACTCAACCTTCCATCCTCTCGGGGTAGGTAAATTGAGGACCCAAGATTGTTGGGGGCAATAAGCTGACTTTGAAAAAATGCCGCTTAGTAATAAGCAGGCATATACAATGGAATGACGGCTATTGCTGAGCACATTGGGTTGTATCCCAAAAATTGTAAGCCGCCCTGAGACTTCGGAGAACGGCAGCATATAAATCTAATTTTTAAAAAACTTAGTGCAACATAATCTTAGGGTAATGACATAAAATATTTCATAAAACAAATTATGTAACATTGCTATATAGAGAAAATAAAACCTAATATAATCATAATAATGACTACCAACATTACAGAATAAATTCTTAAAAGTAAAACATACATTTGAAACTGGACTTTGCATTGCTAGTATTTTGTATGAAAATATGCTGCTGAGTTTTTGTTTTGAATAAAATCCATAGTTAGAATATTTAGATGCATATTTCAATATAAATGACAAAATGTAAATATTTCCTGATTTTATTTTAAGATCTGGCAAAGTATTTATAGTATTCAATCCTATTTGTGTCTTTAATTAAATTTAACATACATACTTTAATGCAATTTAAATAGATTATTAGTTGTCAGAATATAAAATATAAATATTGTTTATGATTCAGTTCCTTTAAGTACTTACACTCAGGAAACTCTTTTAACCTCATGACTAAGTAGTATTAAACATTGAGATGAGACTTCTAAAGAGCGTCTGCTGCCCTTTGCACTTTTCCAATAATCTTAAATTACTACAACTTAATTATAATTTCAAGGCACTAAATTGAGATATTTTTAAACATTATAGAAAGACTGATAATGGAAAAAATTACTTACAATGACAGAGATTTTAAAGTGTTTTAGGGAAAGCTACCAAAGACCTTATTAAATCCTGGAAATTATTTTCACTTTTGAAATTTATTGGGTAAATATTTTAACAGTAAGCAAGTTATTTGGAGTACTCATACAAATATTCTTCATACAAAACATTGTATATATCTAATAATTTATCTATGAAAGCCACATAAATTAAAAAGGCATAACCAAAATCTGTATTTTAATTTCAGAATAACAAGTTGGAAGGGACCTTGGAAATCTTCCAGTCCAACCCCCTGCTCAGGCAGAAAGCCCTATACCATTTCAAATAATGGTTGTCCAATCTTGTCTTAAAAATTTCCAGTGTTGGAGCATTCACAATTTCTGGGTTTCATTTAATTGCCATGTTGATCTTGGACCTCATGGATAATAATTACACAATTACCGAGCATCTTCTTCCAACCTAGTTATCCTCCAGATGTCTTAGAAGTACAACTTTCATAATTACCTACTGGGATGTAGAAGTCTATATTCAAATCCTTTAGCATTATTTTACATTCTTTTTAATAGTGACTAATCAAATAATAAAACTGAGAAGAATTAAGCTTAATTTTATTTGTTTACTTAATTTGAAACCCTCAATATTTTATTTTGCACATACCTATTGATTTCTTCTTGCTTTTCCCCTGAATCATTAATTCTATTATTGTTCCAGTTAAGAAATTATAATTTTTAGCAATGTGTAGCTGAAAGAAGACATCAATTCCCAATACCATATATTTTTTTCTATATATTAAGAACCATACTCATCTATTATTATCTTCACACACCAATCCAAGCAAGCAACCTAACTAAACTAACAATCACGGGCAAAGAATTAGAGCTGCTATATGTTAAACACTGATTGCATATTTATTTATTTTTAAAAAAATATGAGTACCTTCTACTTTAAAAGTACACATGCTGAATTCTGCCATTTGACTACTATTCTAATTTCTACATATTTTAATTATGCTACTGCGTGTTCTGTAAGATAATGGTGATTAAAAATTGATGAAGAAAATAATGTAACTGCAACAAAGCCCACTAAGTGTCAGTCTAATCTGATGCTGAGTAAATCCTGCCTTACTTCACAACTGGAACCCAAATAAGGGGCCTTGGTGTCAAGGTTTTGTCCCAGATATGGAAAAATGGAGCCCAACTGGAACTATATATAACTGACAGCAGTTAGAAAGAACTTGGCATCCTTCCTGTACTTCACATGCCACAGCTTGAGATATGGATACTCGTCAGATTTAAACAGTGATATACTAAAACAGATACATCTTCAGAATGACACGTATTCCTTAATATTTGTAGCAAGGCTACTATAAATTATGATGATATAGAACTTCAATATCACTGAATGGAATTGGAATTGAAATGGAATTGAATCCACAAATGGAATTGAATCCACAGTTGCCCAACAACACAAAATAGTGTTACAGCTTTAAGGAAAAGTTAAGAGTGAACTTGTGTCTTTTTCCTTTGAGTTGTCTTTAAGCATTTTTTACTTGAACTTGTTCAATTCACTAAAAATGAACTGAGGTAACTTGAAAGGATAAAAAAGTAGAAGTTACACTCTCTGATGCAATACAGACCTTCTCTGGACCTCCTTCCAATTTCCCAAGAAATGTCAGAAGATTTACATAATTAGTTCAGATAACTAAAAACTACTTATTTACATAATAAATTCTGAACTTAACTACTCTTTGACTTATACACACACACACACAAATCTGACGTTCTTATAATACTACTTTAAAAAGCCAGAAACTACAACAGTAGTGAGATTTAGAAAATGGGGTAAGGAACGTACTGTAGTTTCCTTTGACTACAAAACAATAAAACACTGTTCCATTCAAAAACAGGTAAGATTTCATATATATATTTGCACGCATGCTTGTATAATTTGTATCCAGCTATATTGTTGCTTTGTAAAATTATACAAGCATACGTGCAAATGTATATATGAAATCTTATTGAGCTGCGTCAAAAAAATTCAAAATTTAGTGCAGTGAATTAAATTATAATTTAAGACCGTCATGACAGCAGAAGACAGAAGTAGCACTTATTGTCACTCCCTTTTGGAGTTTAAGAAGCTTATTTTAGTATAGAAGCATAAACAAATTTATATTATTATACTGTTGGACTATCATTATATAAAGTTTACAATATTTTGAAGGAAAAACACTATTGCATTCTATACATCACTGGACACTGGGGAAAGTATTCATTGAAGTCTTATATATATAAAACACAATTGCTGAAATCCTTTGCTGAGATGTTTTCATAGGTTTGCATATGAATTAAATTGTATCGAATAGCTGATGTATTCATATAAAAGAATATTCAGGAAGTATAATTTACCTTCCAAAGAAATCAATGGGAATTGCCATTAATTATACCCATTAACTTTCAGAAAGAAAGTTAAAGAAAGACTAGCAGAACACAAGAACATCAGTATGTATGTTCAATTTGGAAAAGTTCAACTTTTCCAAATATAAGACAACACAATGTTGGATTTCATTATTGCATTATCATCAATGTATAAAAGATCACATATAACCTATTAAATGGAGGTCTTTCACCTATAAACTGTACTGCACACACATTACAAAAGCACCTTAAAAATAAGATCCTGGAAAGGAATTGGCTTAATTTTCTTAGCAGAGCAGAAATAAATTATTTTTATACTGGTTAGTAGGAATGCTGAAAGCAGGAAGATTAAATTTATAGCTTTTTAAAGACAGGCATGTTACATATTAACACAAATGACAGAAGAACCATATGTATGTTTTTGTACATATGTTTTATCAGATAACAAATAATTTTTAAAAACCCTCATAGTGTAATAAGTTTGGAGGATTACAAAGCATGTACGTTTAAGAGGAATATGTGTTTATTTTCTAATCAGAAATACCAATGAAAGACCACTTAAGCAATGCTGACGACTCATTCATTAATAGCCATCTATCATTTGTATTTCAAATTTATCTATACTTGCAAATTGGAGTTTTGTAATTTTTGAAACAACTTTTGTAATAATGATGACAAGAAACTAGTTTGAATATAATAAATAAAAATAACATCATTAAACCAATCAATTACAGAAATCTTAAAATATTTCAAAAAAGTACTAATGTAATCCTAGTAAATGTTCTCAAAAGGGAATCTCACTGGTTTCAATGGGGTTTCTCTCTGATAACTGAATAAAGAAGCTTACACTACAAGCTTAATATAAATGAAGTAAAGCCCTCAGAACATAATGTATTTTTTCCTGAGTAACCAGTGTAAGATTGCACGGCAATTATATATAAAGCTATTTTTAAACATTCAAAATCAATAAAACACTATAATTAATACTTGCAAAGTTTTGGGGGAAATATAATTCAACTTTTAATTTTTAAAAAATTCTAAGTAGCAATCAGTGAGACAAGTATGTTCTGGAATTTCAAAAATTATTTCTTCAACCTTCTAAAACTACAAAATACAAAAAAATTGCAAAATGAAACTATTCCAGTATATATTAGAACACTTCTGTAGCCTGCAAAATGTCTGTCTTCCCTGACAATGCTGAGAGTCTATAACCAAAGAGCTAAACTTTTATTTTCTGACCATTTTTATATATTCTGGAGAGCACAAGCATTCATCTTTGCACTTCAAGGTGTTGGAGATAAAAAGACAGTTGCACATCAGTGGAGCATAAATAAGTAATTCGGTCCAATCAGGGGTAGCCTTTCTTTAAATTAACTAGTCGTTCAAATAATAATTAGGTTAAAAATCTAAAACCAATACAATACAGATAAGCTTTCTGCCAAGTTATCTTTAGATTTAGTAACCAAGTGTTTGTAATGGTCCATTTCTGCATAACTGAACACAGAAATCTTGCTGCCTGATCGAATAGTCCGAATCTTTCAGTGAAGCTGCTTTTAACGACAGCCCCGGCAGCAGCTTTGTTTGATCTCTGCTGCCTTCCCTAATCTGGGTTGTCAAGGTTCACTTGTTGGAAGCTGTTTACTTTTTTTAAAAAGTGACTCCCCCCTCCTCCATCCCTCTCCCATACAATGACTAAGAAAGAATGCTGCCAATGTAAGAAGTTACAGCTGAAATACCTTTTTGCAATGAAATTGTAGCTGACACATTTTGAACAAAAGTGACAAGGTTCTCTCATTCTTTCATCCTGCATAGTACTAAAACATTAAATTGAATTACACATCATTTGAAACAGTCCAAATTTCTTTTACAATCCTCTTAGTTGCAATTCTTCCCCCAGATTCAGTCTGAGCTTAACAGAACTCAGTGGCTATTTTCTTTTTAGCTTGGAAAGTTCTTGTTTCTTCTTCATAAAAAAAACAAAAAATATTTAAAAGGTTTCCTTTCCTCTTTGGCATTGTACAATTAAAAGTAGAAGCAATTACACTAAACAAATAGCATTAGCAGTATTCCTTATAATTATTTATAATAGAACAAAAATTCCCATGAGGTTTTTGTGACTTCATAAAAATCAGATTTAAAACATTAAATGTTAAAACTACCAAGTAAATAGGAAGTAAATTGTATGCATCTTTAAATGGTATAATTCAACCTATGAACATTCCATGTATCAAACCTATACACCATATGTAAATTTTATCCTATTATGCATTCATAACATTGATCAAAAATGAAACCTGAAACTTCCAAGGGTTCTCATTCTCAAAGAACAAGATATTTGAAAGCACCAATATGCTTCTAAAAACTCAATTTATCTGCCAAAGAAGTGGGAATGTTTTTTAAACAGAATCAATAGACATTCCAGAGATCATATTGGGCATGTAACTTCAACATTCCTACCATAACTGAAACCAACATAAGCTGGGCCACTGTCTTTCATAGTTTTTCCTGTACTTTTTGTCTTGCTTGTATTCTATTTAAGAAAATGGGGTAAAAAATTAAACCATCAGATATAGACATTGCAAAATCAATACACATAGGAATCAGGATAGCAGCAGTATCAGAACACAATGACTTGGAAATAATTAATAGTTATCAAGCAGGATGAGATGAAATGCGGAAGGAGACAATTGCCATCATCTTTTATGACAGTATTTATATTGTTTGCTAAACTCCTGAACTCTAATTTTAAGCTTAAAAACAAGGATGTTACATTCTGTATGCAATCCTTCTTTCTCTCATTTCCATGGTTTGAAGCAAAAAAAAAATTCTAAGCCCACACATCTGGCAAATTGGAGGGGGGGGGTTGTTCTTTAGGAATGATTCACAATTGTTATCCTATAGCGGTTCTTTTGCTTAAAGTGTCCACTGGTTCTCTTATACTTACCTATAGAAAAAAGCTCTGTAATGGTGTGATTGTCACCTTCAGCACCCAACTCCTAACTCAGGGGCTCTTGTTGCTCCTGTGATCTCCAGCAGGCAAAAAACTTTGTGTTCTATAGTCGAGAAGAAACCAAGGGTACTTTCAGTAAGTCTCCACAAAATAGATTTTGGTTAAGAAACGGGGAGGTGAAGACCTGGAAGAGGGAGGGGAGAATATATGCTTGTGTCTAAGGGATTTGGGGGGGGGTATCTTGGAAAGCACTTGCAAGAAAGGAAATCAAGAATTCTGCTCTAGTAATAGGATTTAAAATTGTGACAGACCCAGAGTCTCCCTTTCACTCTACTGTTTCAACCGCTCCTCCAAACTCAACTGGAAATCTGCTGGGGGTTTTGTTTTGTTTTGTTTTTTTGCAGATGTGATGCCCCAAAAGCAAATCATGGCAAGATGCTTGGATGTGGGAAACTGCAGGTCAAAAGACGGCTACCACCGAAGCACTCAAGGCGGAGAAGCAGCCGCTCCCCGGAAGGTGAGGTGGAAAGACGTGCTCTCATTTCCAAGCACAGGAAAGGAAAAAAGAAAAAGAAAAAAAAAAGATCGTGCTGGGGTAGGGACTATCACGCTTCAAAATCACTCTAGCTCTGCCGCCATCGCAAGACCCAATAACAGGTGGAGGGGCACCGAGGTGGCCCCGGAAGGGAGTTAGGAAAAGCAAAAGGGCCCGGGTACTGGGCTTGGGATAGCTCACGCAGCTGGAGTTGCAGCGCCCCGTTCTAACTTTTCCTAAACTCTCGCTGGCTGCGAAGACGTTTGGCTCGCTACAGCCACCGGAGGCGGCGAAACACTCGGCACGTCCGGCGGCAGTAAACCAGCACCAGGTACTAGAGACCAGACTGAGGGAGTTTAGCGCAGGCACGGGGCTAAAGGACAGCAAGGCGAGATTATGGTACTGTAGTATGGGACTTTGATTGACAGGGGTGGGGGAGAGAGAGACAGAGACAGAGACAGAGATAGAAAAGAGGGAGACCAAGTCACTGATGCTGCTTGGTGTGAAGGATGCGTCCGTCCGTTGTGGACGGGTGTTGCCGAGCGCTTGGGAAATAATAGCACGTCTGGGGCTCCCTCGAGCGTGTCTTCCTGGAATGTGCGGCGACCGCTACTTCAACAAGAAGAGAAAAGGCGCGCGACTCATTGCGCGGGAAGTTCTCCTTATGCCCGACACCGACCACCAGACACGGGGCGGAGGGGAGGGGGGGGTGGGGTGGGAGAAATCTTCGACGACCCTTCAACATACCTGCACACATTCCTTACATTGCCCGTGAGAGCGGGAGCGTGTGCATGCGTGCGCGCGAACGTGTAAATTTGCGGCGCCTGTTCTTGCTATTCCTTCCGTTGGATATAAGGTATTTTCTGTGCGCTAAATTACTAATTTCCGCGCTCCCCCAGTCCTATTGCGAGCGTGGATTACCGATCGCACGCAGAAGTGTTTGGCCGGCGTGGTCTTAGAAACGAGAGAGGTTAGTGCTGTGTCGGCTTTGTCACTTGTGTATAATCTGAGTGTTTCTAACCTCTAGTCCGAAGGTGTCTTTGTAATGAAATATGCTACGGTTGGCGTGGGGCATTACAGTTCAATCGGTCTGATTGTTGTGTACCATTAAATGCAAGTCTAATAGGCGCGCGATTAAGTGAGCGCTCCGGAGTGCACGAACTGGCAAATTGTTTTTCTGTGGTTTGCACACTCATACAAGCCCGCGGGATGAAGAGAGGTAGGAAAGGAAGCCTGGTGGCAACCGCGCACGCTCGGCCAAGAGAAGAGCACGGAACTGTGACCCGTGTGCGTGTGTGTATATGTGTGCGTGCGCGCGCGCGCGCGGGCGGACGAAAACCGGCGAGTTCAAGTTAAAGTGAGCGGGTAAGGTGTAAGTCCCAAAGGCCTATTCATTGAAGTTCGCTGCACGAAAGCAAGAGAAGGCAAAAAGCATACGGGGCAAAAGTTTGTTCCAAGTCGACTAAAAGTTCTTCCCCGTCTTCCTCGCCATCAAGTGTCCCAAGTTACCAAAGGAAGCGCACCCGCCCCCGCCAGCAAACCCTACCCGGGTCCGATCGCTCCCACCCTCCCTTTTTCCCGCTTGAGGGTCTTTCTTTTTTTACACACGCGCGCGCTCAACACACAGAGACGGGGAGGGCAGAGAGCAAAGGCGGCTTCCAACTTGCTAGGGTCATGTGTGCATCGTCCAGCGCGTGGAAGAAAGAAGAGGGAGGGAGGGAGGAAGGGAAAGAGATGAATGAGGTGCACAGATGGGACATAAAGAAAGAGGAAGAGCCTGAGAGGTGAAAGAGCCGCAGCTTTTTCCCATTGCGTCTGTAAGGGCTTTATGCAAAAAGCTAGGGCGCTGAGGGGGGAGGGGGAGAGAGAAGTGGGGGATGCCAAGGCACGTGTGGAAAGGTAAGAGGGGGGGGTCCGAGCCGGGGAGGGGGGGTCTTGTAGAGGAGACGTGAAGGGGGTTAGAAACAAACAAACAGGAGACTTAAAAGTGGATGAGAAAATGCGAAATGGCAAACTCACCCGCTGGAAACGGCCTGGCGGTGCCAGCTAAGGGGCTCCCCCCACTGCGGGCGGGTGAGTGAGTGAGTCTGTCTGTCTGTCTGTCCCTCCCTTTACTCACTCCGTCCCACACTCCCTCCCTTCTCTCTCCCTTTCTAGCCTGCCAGCCAGCCCCATGCAGGAGGCACAGCGTGCAACACAGGCACACAATAAATAACAATAGAGCCCTCCGCTCGAGTCGGGAACTAGCTTTCCAAAGGGAGAGCAGCAGCAGCAGTAATCAGGCAAGGCAATCCAGCAGCAGCGGCAGCAGCAGCAGGGAAGGAGGGAGGGAGGAGGGGGAGGGAGGGAGGGAAGGAAGGCGATCCTCTTCGCCCACTTGGATCCCCCGCCGCCGTCCTGTCTCCTCGCGGCGGTACTCCAAGCGCCTCGAGCGTCGCCGCCGCGGGAGCGTGGAGCTTTTTTGCGCGGAAAAAACACGCTTTTGGGGAAGAAGGGTGAGGAAAAATAACACCCCGCGGAGGGAGATTTTGTTATTTTTTGCTGTTATGAGTCCCTGACGTCACATCCACCTGCTGGGTAAACAAGGCTCAGTGCAAAAAGAAGGGGGGGGAGATACATCGCGTTTGCAAAAAAAAAAAGAAGGGGAGGAGAAGGCGGCAGAGGGGACGGAGCGCGGCAAAGAGGTGTTGGAGCCCGGAGAGGGGTGGAGGGAATCAAACTGCCGGAGAAAAAGGAGGCAGAGATGGGGAGAAAAGGGAGCGAGGATAGAAAAGCCAAGAAAACTAGACCGTGGGGGGTTTGCAAAAAGAAGGCAGCCCGGAGAAGAGCAAACAGAAGGGGTCGCGGGGGGGGGGGCTGAGATTGGGAGAGGTGAGGCGATTTCAATTAGGTAATCTTAGGCTCGCTTTGTTGGATCCTTTCGAGATCTCCCGAAAAAGGAATCCGAGGTCCTCCCCCCAAGCAAGCAAGCAAACAAAACACACAGACGGAGGAGAGTGAAAGGGAAGGAATTCAAAAGTGCAAATGCTGCGCGAGCCAATTTCCTCTTCTCCCCTGTTTTCTCTCTCTCTCGGCGCGCTCTCTCCCCCTTTCTCCCCCACACTTGCCCCTTGCACTTTACCCAATGAAAAGAGGAGAGTTCGGGAGGTGAAAGTTCACTATAAGGACAAACGCAAGTGTGCAAAGAAACAAGACACGTCCACCATCTCTTGAGGCTCGCTCGCCCGGCTGCCCTTGTGCGTGTTTGTTCTAGAGGTGAGGAAAGTCTCTTCTATTGGAAGGAATCTCGGCATTTCAACCCAAGGGCTTCCTTTAAAAAAGAAAAAGAAAGGTTCCCAGAGAACAGAAGAACAAAACTTCCTCCTGGTTTTGGTTTTTGAGAGTGGTGGAGAAAGTGGCTGGGTATTTATATGCCTTCCCTGCTTTCTTCCTAAAAAGTTGACCCACAGACTAGCATGTCGAGTGTGATTTTAACCTAAGTTACCTGCTTCGGTATCCATTCTGAAATAAAAGAATTTGGAGTACAAGAATACTCCAGAAAAAGTTTGTTTTCTTTTTATAAGATTGGTTTCCATCGGTATTTGGAGTACAAGAATACTCCAGAAAAAGTTTGTTTTCTTTTCATAAGATTGGTTTCCATCGGTAGGGGATAACAGGAAGAAACTTTTTCTTTGCCTTCTTCAAACATCAATTCTCTAAACAAATTTGCTGAACTTAACTCTTCCTGAGATAACCAGCTGAAAGGGTTAACATTTCTCTACGTGTGTCCCTGCTTAGATGAGCTTGATAAAGAGTCACTTCTAGGAGCAGACAAGATAGGCATTTTGCAAACACTCTGAATTCAACTTGTGTGTTTCCTAATGTAATGTGCTTGAATTAATTGTAGCACTAAGGCCTTCATACTCCTAACTTAGCCTATTGGCAATCTTTTACAGGCTGAAAAAATGCAATTTCAATATCTTTTCTAATATATATGAGTAATCAGCTCTTCAAAACCATTTCTGAAAGTATCCAAGCTAGTCCTGTAATACAGAATCATAGTCCATTATGTTTTCTGAAAGTATCCAAGCTAGTCCTATAATACAGAATCGTAGCCCATTATGTTTATAGTTAAGTAAATCAGGGAATAGAAAAGGTTGTTACCTGTGTCAAGTTCACACAATGAGTCAGTGGGAAAGCTGAATAATATTCAAAGCTGCTTCCCTTTCTCAGACCTGTGGTTTAACCACTAAACAATGCACTATACTTGATGTGCATAATCTAAAGACTGATTTGCTCATTTTATACTATTTATAAATGCCAGTTCTGAATGGATCCCTAATAAAACACTTTCATAGCCTCAATAATCTATTCTTACAGCTATCTTATAGGAGTTTTATAAATACTCATGCCCATTTTAACCTATGACAGGTAAGTATTAGAGTGAAATACTGGTTCCATTATATGCAAGTTTTTAAAAGGCCTACACCTTAACCCTGCACATATAAACCTTTCATACACAATTATTTTTGCTTAGGCCTTGGTTTTGCATATGTGACTGTTACTTATATGCCCCTTTGACTATTATGTATGGAAAGGGATCCCAGTTACCAAAATATTTGTCTTATATTTTAAATAAATTTTATTATTTATTTTTTCCTGGTTTTAAAATTTCCACTGGAAATTTACAACATTAAAGCATTTCCACAAATGCTTAATTTTGAATGAACGTTGAACAACGAATAGAAGGCAGATAACTTTGAACTTGGTAAATGTGTGTATAAGACCGTAACCAGTTATAAATATATGGCTTTGCGAACAATGTCAATCTAAATATGTTATTAGCAATATTAGAATAATAGTCTACTTGGGAAAACAATTTAAGCATATTTCAAGTTAAACCAAGTAATCTATTTAACTTTTGGGGAGGAAATGATAAAAATAAAACATTTAGTATTTGGGTTAGAATAAATTCTGGTCTGAATTGCATTCCATTTCAATCTTAATTTTTTTAGTAAATTCTCATGTATTTTTGGATTCCATATACTCCATGTTGATTCTAATACATGTTGATTACATTTCTCATTGATTGCATGAAAGAAGACAGAAACCACCTATACTGATCTGGGAAAATACCTCATTCTCTAGAAAACATTTGCTTGCTTGCTTGTTTATTTAATTTATATGCTGCCTGTCTTGCCAAAGGCAACTCTTATAGGGATTGAGAACCATATAGGACCCAAACATCTTCCATATAAATTTTTCAGCATTAATTCTTAAACTGGAAAAATTTTAGTGGCTGCGTGTATGTCTCTAAATTGGGCCTTTGGTCCAATTGTATAGTGGCCTAACTAATTATTCAAAGGATAGAATAATGAAACAGTACATACTGGCTTTCTTGAACTCAACAGACATTTTTCAGTTCTATTAATATTACTACTAACTTCCATGTTTCTTTTGTATAATGTCAAATGGGATAAATAGACATGTTGATTTCTTACATTGATTAATACACTAAAGATAAGAAATTGAATTTAGATTTGCATTGTAAAGCACACTACAATTTTACATTTGTCTTGCCAGTAACAAAGGTTACCTCCTAAAATTTGATGACATTTCCAGATCAAATTAATAGCTATCAGAATGCTTTATTAGTTGTATGATTCTTATATGTCATGAGAGTCTTTCTAACACTAAAATGCAGCGATTCTATGTACCAGATTATTGTGCTGTTTAAATCATTTTTCTGCTTTGATTACTGTAATCAAATATAGATTTACTATTATGCCCCTGTAAATTTCATAGTTAAAGAACTTATTGTGCAAACTAAAAAATATTTTGCATTTTCATTCCAAAATGTTCAGTTTAGTTTTAATACTATGAAGAGTGTTGTAAAAATTGATTCAAAATATACATGTCCAATGGATTACAGTAAAAACAAACAGTTCATATTGAGTCTGAAAGGATACTGTAGAATTTAAACATTGCTTTAGTCATTTCAGTTATGAGGTTCAGTTTTTGTTATTGTTGAAAGCAAAAGTTTTTGGATAAAATATTGTCATAGTATTTGTGTCCTGTATAAGGAAAATTTATGGATATAAGGATGCTAGAAGTTTCCATCAAGCTCTCTGTTTCATAATAAATTTTAATTTAATTTTTAAAATTTCATTTATTGATTCATATTTTTCTTATAGGTATATATATATTAAAAAAAAAAGTCCACATGAATTCAAATGCATTTACTGATAAATCAGTTTAGTAGTGCAAATTTGATAGTAGAATATTTGTATTTTGGAATACGAAATACCATAAAATAATAAGTATTTTTTATGAGATGATACATTCCAATATCTGTTCAGCCAAAATGATGAAGGTTTGCATGTCCATTTGGTAGATATTAATGGGGATCTTAACTGCAGCTTAACATATTGTTCATTTTCAACAGTGTCACGTTGCACTCATATAGAGCACATTTTAATTTCTTGATCAGTAATCAAATGGAAGTTTCTTTTGGCAAATTAAAACAGGAAGGATTTTTGTATGGAAGAAAGGATATGGGAATATGACGCCACCTTTTGGTGATAAAAGTAATTACTGCAGATTTGAATTCTTAAGAAAGACTGATATACTTTTTATAGAATAGGAGCAAAGTACATTATATTTTAAATAAATAAGAGGAAAGTCATTAAAAATAAATATTTGTATGGCAAAAGATAATTTAGATGTACTTAAAGAATAATCTCTAATCTTGATGGATGTTTGAAAAAGCTAGAAAACGTTGCATTCAATTACATATAATACTATAGATTTTGAAAATACAATTAAAACCAAAGACTTTTCTTTTGGGATTGATGGATAAGCAGCTGGAAAAAAATATGGAACTGTTTCTATGATGACTCCAGCAGGACTAGCACAAGGTGAAAGATTTGACTTTATCCATTATGGAGGAATGGGTAGTGAAGATGATGGAAATTGCTGGAATGACCAAATAGATTGTTTAATTAGAGATAGAACATAGTTAAATTTAAGGGTGATTAGAAACTCTTACTGATTTTTTTGCAGGAAACAAAAAATGTCATGGTTTTGAGGATTCTAATAAAAATAATAGACTTTAGAGAAAATGTAAATAATGCTGTTATTGTTATTTTATATTTATAGTTAAACTGCTGTAAAACAATCAGAAGTCACTTCTTTATATTTTTTCTTTGATTTCTGCATTTTTGTCCTTTTTCCTTTTTCAGATTTTTTTTCATTTTAAATATTAGTTCTTTTAATTTTTTATTCTGTGTTAATTTTTTTGAAAAAATTTATTTTAAAAATAATCCATATTTAGAAAGGTATACCATGTTATTACTGAATAGACCAAATTGTCTAAATTGTTAGGGAAAAAAGGCCAATATAAATACAAGCTTCATGTTGTAGCTCATCTACCTGAAATAAAATGAATTAGTTGTAAATATATGAGACTTGGGATGGAGGTAGAGACATTTGTCAACCTGTTTTAATTTTTTCTTTGCCTTTTTCCCAGCCTTTCATTCCTACTGGAACAAAAGGCATGAAGAGTAAAAACAAAATGTTTAAAAATAATTACAATAGGTAAGAGATGTTAGGATTGCTCAACCTTTTTTTGGAAAAAAAAGAACAAGCAGGCATTTGTGAAAAGCCAAAGCACTTGAATAAACATATGTTTATGATTAAAAAGATGGGCTGTCTTGTTTTTGCTGTGCTGATTTAAGCCAGTCTGCCAGCTCTATAAAATGTGATTAATTCCTCTGACAATAACAGCAGTGGGATTTATTCCTTACCTCCTATGCAATTGTTAATTGCTCTTGAATTGTTTACTGCTGTAGTTGTTTTACAAGTGCAAAGACAAACAGAGAGAAACTGCTTCCCCTTTCAAACCTTAAATCCCAGGTGTGATTGAATGCTTGGCAGATTTTGGTAAGGGTGTACACAGGTTATGACTACAGCTTGTTAGTTTAAAAAAAAATGGAGGTGATGACGCCTCTATAATTATAGGTGTTGCAGTTTTAAAGTCAGAATGTTTTTCCAGCCATTGCTCTGCCCCACCCCCTGTATCCTATGAGCCATGTTTCCTGGAGTTTTTCAGTTTTTAGATGTTTTGTGAGGATCCTTAAAATCCATCAACAAGCCTTTGTCATGAGGAAAACTCTGAAATTAATTTTAAGTTGTTTATCCATCATACACACATAGTAAAATAATGCTATTGTTTATTAGAGAAAGGCAGTTATTTTTATTTTGCCAAGGTGCAGAGCTTTGTCAGACTGAAAATAGTAGAGTTTAAGAGGAGAAGCATTTTAATTTGTTCATAGCTAGTGCTTTTTTCTGAGCAAGCTATGTAATGCTTGCTTCTAGCAATTTGTCAAATATTCTTTTTGACATTGTAATTTTATTTTTGTTCTGTAATTGAAGCAAGCAATCTTGTATGTGTGGATATAATAATGGTTCATTTAAAAATGCAATTAATTGATCTGTCACTTACTACAAGCCAGTTACTTAATTCATTGATTACCTAGGCAGAATATCTTCTATTTTGAACCTGGATACCTTTTTAGAATTTTAACCTGCTGGGTATATGCAGTTACTGTACTAAAATTATGTGAAATTTATACTGAAAGTGTGTGGATTAACTTGCAGTTTTGTGGTTTAGTTGGTGAAAAAAAATTGATGCAGCCTGCTATTGTAAAGAATTTAGAGATGTTAGATAGACATTAAGAAGTTATGTGGCTTATCCAGAATAGTCTGATCCAGAGTATTTCAGTTGTAATAACATGTGAAGCTAAAAGTTTTCCTGTGCTTTCCCTGCCATTCTCATTTGCAAGGCTGGATAATTCTAATACATGCAAAATCATACAATAGAATTATTACATGCCATAAATAAAATACATTAACCTCAATGGAAGTTTGTCTTGGAAAAAAATATTTATTTATTTATTTACTTACTTATTTATTTAATTAAACTTGTATGCAGGCCAACTCCCAAAGGACTTTGGGATATTGATAGCTTGCATCTTAATCCTACCACTCTCTCTCCTCCCATCTCTGTAATGTCACTGTTCATAAGTTGCTCTTCTTGCATTTTGTCTGTAACAAGATATCATAAAATCTTATCTGGATCTATAGCGTATTTTATTTAATAATAAGATGAAACTATTCTGTTTATTTTCTTCAATAAATTATATTGTAAAAACAGAAAAACCAAGTCATCCATCACTGGTGGATTCATAGAAGCCCTTCCCTTTCAAGATGAGGAAAAAAAACTGCAAAAAATGAGAAATAAAAATTTTATTTGTGCTTCCTTCCTTGACACAGCCTGTGCCTTTACACTGGCTCTTTCTTACTCCCAGTGTCACACAACAATACATAGGTACATTTGCTTCTGCCTTCCTGTTTGTGGTGTCCATTGTGTGCCTCTAATTCTCTTTGAAGACTCTCTGTGTCTGACTCAAGGAAGAGGGAAAATAATTATAATGAAGTATTTTCTTTTGTTCTTAAAAGATGGATGATGCAATCATTTCAAATAGATTTTGAAGAAAGGAAGTAATGATGTAAGACATCTATTTTTTACCTATATCATGTCACAAATTTAAAAAAATGGCTTCGGAAGGACATCCAAATAATTTCAATGTGGAAAAGTTTGGAAAAACTACATCAGAAATATAGAATTTCATATTCATAATGTCACATTGGAAAGCCATTTTAAAATTTCTCTTCAGGTTTTTTTTAATTTTAAGAATATATATTGAGCTGACCCAAAGGGTCATTGTATTTTATGTTTGTATCTGTTGAAGAAAGTAGGAAATTACTTTTTTCTATAGCTTTTTTCCTATGCTCCCCAATTTTTCTATCTCCTGTCCCTTCCCCCCTTTTCCTCTTTTTATATTTCTCTTTTGCTAATTAACATATTTTTAAATTTTTAATGTTTTCCTGGTTCTCTATCAATACATCCTTTTTTTAAGGACCAGTACATGGGTACCTTTCCAAAATACCAATATATGTCCAATGCTTACTGTTCTGTTTGTTTCAATGTTATCTGATTTCAATTTTTTAATTTTAAATAGTTGCATAATTTGCTAGTAAAATAATGCAAAGTAGGTGAGGGTTTATTTTCACTTTTTTTGATGAAATGTGATTTTTTTTTTTGCTTACTGTGTTAAATCTCAGAAAATTACAATTTGATATTTAAAATGGTCCAGGGTGTGTGTGAATGTGAAAAGTCCAGAATCATCACATAACTCTGTGATCATAGATTGTGTATCCCTGGTTTAAATTGCATAACCCCTGCTTGTTGGTTTGGGGTTGGGTAACCAGTAAATTTAAAAACATAAATAAATGAGATACAAACAGCATGAATGAAAAAAGTGTCTAGGTGAGTGTGTCTGCCACCCAAAATCCAACCGTAGAATTGCTCATAGTATTATTATGAAATATCCTGTATAGTAGGGTATGAAATAGCATTATCAAACGTAAGAAGGAGGTATTAAAGGTTGAGAAAAGTCCAGGCAGAAATACCTAAATGTGTGCCACAATTCTTGAAAAAAATTCCTTGTACAAGTGGCTGCCTGGGCTCTTGTACATATTTGAGATAGCAACTGTGTGTGACCAGAGAGTCTACCAGGCAGCAGATTGTAATCACACTCAATTGAACACTATTACATTCTCACTATACAGCTTTCCTGTCAGTGTGAGATTGGGCTGAGGTGAAGTATGCATTCTTATTGCCTCTCTGCAGCCCTTTTACAAACACCCAAAGGAAATCTTTACAGTAATCCAAATAGATGCTTTTGTGTGTAATGATATGTATCTGTGCACTAACATTCTGAATTTTAAAATCATTGAACATAATGGCCATTTTGAAACTTTCATAATATCCAGAAGCAGAATGTCATACACCACAGTGGGCTACTCTATTTAAGGAACAGGGGGATATAGATAATAAAGAACTTATTCATATGATTTCATCAGCCAAATACAGCATTTTTTGCCAGGTCCTTTATTATTTTTAATAACCATTCTTTCACTTACTACACTTGTTTTGTTTTCTGAGCCTATAAGGAATGTTGAAATCAGTCTATACCTGATCCAAACACTATTAAATGTGTTCCATTGTTATTACACTCCTGCAAATTCATCCTAAACAAATTTAAACCACAAGAAAAGCTACATTTAATACTTCGATGAACATACTTTTTCTACATGTCCTATATAGTTTTCTGCAATACTTGTATTCCAAAAACAAATTTCCCAATTATACGCATACTTACAAGTAATTTTTTGAGTTATATGGATTTTCATTTTGCTTGAAAACCCTGACACATTTTTTTGAAATCACTTTGTTTAAAAACAATTCTGTTACTTCAATAAGTTTTCCATAGAAAGTTCTAGTGGTACTTTTCCTTCCTGGATACTATAGCTTTTAATGTTAACTAACATTCATATTTAAGTCTATAACTCACACTAAACTGGGAAATACTATTTTGTCTCTTAGCTTATAAAATAAACCATATTTCAGTTTTCCCATATGAATAGTTTTTACCCAAGGTAATGTACAAGGAATGTAACTGATGAGAATAATTAAGTACCACTGATACAGGATTGATGTCTAGAGCAAATTCTTGTTTAGTGCAAAACATTCTTTTGTATTTTATTCTACCACCCCTTTTTAGATTTCCTGTAAACATCTGCTCATAAGCAACTATCGTATGTTTCTTTTGTTTGGAATAAGTTTAGGTATATTGATGGATGGAATTAAATAGAGGAGAGGGAGACTGCTTTATTATCTACAGAATCTTGGAATGTGGGCTTGGATCAATAGCCTTTGTAGTTAAGAATCAAAATCCCTTAGAAGACTGAGCTAAAGACAAATAGTTACACAATTACAGAATGCCCTATTCCTTGACCAACACAACTTCTTTTGTTGCTTAAAATCCAGCACCCCCTCCTCACTTTCTGGAAAGAATATGATAATAAGCTCCACACTTAATTCCACTGCATCATTTTGGAACAGGACAGTTAAAGGGTTTGTTGCTGAATTTCAATTGTTGCTGAAATACTTTCAGAGTCACCAGGGATGTATATTAATGCTTTAGCTGCTGATTAGACCATGCAAACAAATTTAAAATAGTAGCATCAATGTATTACGCTTTCTGTCTGTCTGTCTTTAAATTACTGATCCGTATTGAAGTTGGCTTTCTAATGTGCATGTTTCTTACCACAGAAAGAGGCAGCAATTGCCCATTTAGTCCATCATTGGTATTGGTAATAACTCCTAATTATCTAATAGATTTTTAATCAAATTATGCAAAATAAATCAATTATGTTTTTCATGTAAAATAAAAAAAGCAGAGCTATATTGCTTTGAGAGTGTCTAATGAAAGTCTAGAAGCAATTTATATAGTCAACTTACGGTGTTGAGAAATTTCATCCTAGCCACACAAATAAACTACTATCGCCACATGTTAATGTTGGATTTGCAGTGGAAAGGACGATGGTTTACCTAAGGCTGCCTAACAAATTAGTAGCAGTGTTCTAATTTTAATAGTGACTTCCAGATTATCACATATAAATGTTATTTGTGAAATTTGGCAGTGCATAAGAGGGTATCTCTTGATCTCCATTCTGCTTCAGCTCCTGGGTATCCCACAATGCCAACATCTGCTCTAGGAAATGCCTACTCTCCAGAGGATTTAGGATTTGGGAGAAGACGAATCCTCTCCCCATCCTGCACATAAACCATTGATTTTCCCACCAATGATGGGGTACTGCCCTAGGTTGTCAAAATCAACTTTTAGTCTATTTATATTAAATATTTAGGATTCCAAACCAAGAATATTAATTGTGGTCAGAGATGTATCAATTTATCATGGAGCACCAGAGTATATTTGTTATGATAATCTGCTTCCCTATTGGGATAACAGAATGCTAAGTTATTTTGAGATGACGCTGCTATATAAAAGTTACCACTGATCAAAAAATAATCCAGTGACATATATAACAAGAGTTGAGCAGCTCCTACCTATACGAAGATTTAAATTAAAGCATGATTCAAGTAAACACTTGGTCTTGAACTGGATTAGTATTTATATTACTTTTCAATTCTATTTAAGCTTTTATTTAACATGCAAATATAGATGTAAATGTATGCTTTATTTCCATCCCATCTGATTAAACGGAAATACTATTCTTGTGGTTACTGTTTTTAAGCAGACCACTGAAAGGAAATGAAAAGAAAGTCTTACAATTGGCTCTGCAATTTGCAAGGTTAAGATTTTTATTTCTAGCAATGGTCTTAGATTTTTTTTCAGGCATGAAGTGAAAACTAGTTTAATACTTCATACCTATTCCTGGTATTTCAGTTCTTTTCTGGTTTCAGCATGAAGCTTTTTTGCACCCCCCCCCCAAAGAAGTTTCTTGGACAAGTTTAGGTGAAAGCTGGCTAGGTAACTTTGAGCCAGTCACTCTCACTCATGTCAGTCCACTTCACAAGGTTGTATTTTGACCAGCCTTCACAAATAATGATAATCTGCTTACTCATGAGTAAAACAAACCCCTTTTCGAAACGGCAGGAACAGTGTTTTATTCACGTGGATAAACAAAAACCAAACATAATTAGTCCCAACAAACCTGGCTCTGGTCAAGGAATATGAATTGTTTGCTATATACTAGAAAACAAACGGTTATCTGGGACAACCAGCCACTCCTAAACACCTACTATTTATTTCCCAGCCAGAGAGGGACTGTTGTGGTTCGCTGGCAGCAAGTGCAGACGGCAGAGATCTCTGATAGCAAGGACTTGGACGAGGAGCCTGTATATGATGCAGGGATGGGGCCAGGACTATCGGAGAGTGAGGTGCTGCCTTCGGTGCTTGTGGAGTCTGGCAGCATTGATACAGAGGACCCCGAGGAGCCTGTGCCCAGTGCACATGCACGCAGGGCTGCTTGAAGGAAAGAGCAGCTGAAGCAGCAAGGGCAACTCAGCAGTAAGGCTGGAAGGTGATCCCATAAGGCATAAAAACCAGCCCTCAGGAATGTGTTCTTTGCAGGAAGCAAAGAAGTTCTTTAGACTCATAGTCCTCATTGAAGCCCTGCTTACTCCGGTTTGTTTTTGAAACTTCTGTCATTGGATATTTAATCAGTAATTAGTCTTCTGTTCTTGGCAGCCTTTTGCAACCTTGAAAGGGCTTGCTTTTGATATCGGACAATTAGGTTTAAATGTCTTTTGGCTGGGAATGCACTGAATTCCCAGCGCTGCATTTATAAAGGTTTGCTTTTATACACAGTTTGTGTTTGTTTAATTTGAACAAGGCTTGGGTCAGAACAGGGACTGGCTAGCATCTACATCTGCTTTTCCCGGAGAGCCACCTTATTGCTTTCCTTTGCTCTCCTTTCCTCTCTACCCTGGGGTGGGCCACATCTGTTCCTCCCCCTCACTTAGCTCAAGCCCCAAAGACAGCTGCCTCTCGACCTGGGGAAGGACAGAAGGCCCTGGCTCGGCCTCTGTCTCTGATACTGTTTCCTTAGCAGAGCCTACTTCAGAGCCTACTCTGAAGCTGGCCCAGGATCTCCCTCAACCACCTCCTCGTCTGACTCTGCTGCTAGCTCTGCTGGCAGCCAACAGGCCAACAGGGACAATAGGAGAAGAAGCAATGTTCACTACTTTGAGATTTATTAAGAAAATAAAGATAGGATAAATAGGAAAACATGAGGACTGAAATAATTGTTGCTTCATCTTTTAAAAATTCTTGTCTAAATTTTATCAATACAGCTGAATTTAATTTGAATATTCATATGATGCAAATATATGTTCATATTTTTACATTAAGTACAATTTTAAAAATCCTAATATGAAATGTATAAAATAGGCAACCCACATCAGTTCAGATGTTTATTGGTTTATTTTTGGTTGTGATGATGTACTAAAAATATTCCATCTTATTTTCTAAAGACTGGATAAAATCAGATAATTTGTGAATTTCCCCACTCCATGGGCAACCCTGTAAGAGTCAAAAGGAAAGGGATGTAAGTTTTTTTTATTACAAGGGAGAGTCATATAATCAAGGAAAATAAATACAGGTGGTCTTCATTTAGTGATCGCAATTGTCTCAAAGTTGTGATCATGTGATTGAGATACTGTGACTATCATAAATTTGAAAATTGGTTGCAAAGTTGTTGGATTTTTAGCACCTTCATAATAATAGTCACTGTATAAGGCAGTCATTACACACAAGAACTATCTGTACACAATTTTGCTGATAAGAAAGCTTTCTTTTCATTTCATGGTAGTAGAACTAGATTATCCAATGAGACTGAAAGGTAGGGAACTCAGAAGGGAAAAAAATCTTCATTGACAAATGAAGTGATACCCATGAACTTGAACATTTAAAGGCAAATTGGCAGAGAAGGTTGTTAGTGGCTTCTTGTAATTTTATAAACCATATGTCTCCAAGAAGAGTCATTCAGGAACATGATCAAGAAGTTACTAAATTCATGTCTTCATCATATGGAAAAATTATTTCCAATATGATCGATCATGACTTTTTATATTTCTATTTTTATTATTTATTTATTTTATTTATGTATTTATTGGGATTTTTATGCCGCCCTATCTCCCAAAGGACTCAGGGCAGCTCACAACAATAAAAAACATACAATATAAAATTTAAAAAACTATTAAATAAACATCCCAATTACATAATTAAAACCAACAAACCAATTAATAAAAAAAACCCATCAGTCCAGGTCGGCCAGTTGAAAAAGCCATGTTTTCAGGTCGCGATGGAAGGATCGAAGGTCGGGAGCTATCCGAAGCTCCAAGGGCAGCTGATCCCAAAGGGTGGGCGCACCCACAGAGAAGGCTCTCCCCCTGGGGGTCACCAGTCGACACTGTCTGGCCGACGGCACCCTGAGGAGGCCCTGTCTGTGGGAGCGCACAGGGCGATGGGAAGTTGTGGCTGGCAGTAGGTGCTCCCGCAAATACCCCGGACCTAAGCCATGTAGGGCTTTATAGGTGATTACCAACACCTTGAATCTCACTTGGGGGGCAACCGGCAACCAATGCAGCTCACGCAGGAGGGGTGTAACTTGGGAGTATCGGGATACTCCCATCACAACCCGTGTGGCTGCATTTTGTACCAGTTGAAGCCTCCGAGTGGTCCTCAAGGGCAGCCCCATGTAGAGAGCATTGCAGTAGTCTATATGGGAGGTAACGAGCGCATGGGTAACCGTATGTAAGGCATCTCGGTCCAGATAAGGGCGCAACTGGAGCACAAGGCGAGCCTGAGCAAATGTCCCCCTGGCCACGGCTCCTACATGATCTTCCAAACTGAGCCGTGCATCCAGGAGGACGCCTAAGTTGCATGCCCTTTCTACAGGGGGTAAAACCTCTCCCCACATAACCAAAGATGGAACATCCTGGACAATCCGAGATGCCGATACGTACAGCCACTCGGTCTTGGCAGGGTTGAGTCGAAGCCTGTTCCTCCCCATCCAGATTCATACCACTTCCAGGCATCGGGACATCACGTCGAGGGCATCACTCGGTTGGTTTGGGGTGGAGATAAAAAGCTGGGTATCATCAGCGTACTGATGATACCTCACCCCAAAACCATGGATGATCTCACTCAGCGGCTTCATATAGATGTTGAACAGGAGGGGAGATAGGACTGACCCCTGGGGCACCCCACAAGTGAGTGGTCTCAAGGTCGCCTTCAGTCCCCCTGCCAACTCTGACTGCGAGTGACCCAAGAGGTAGGAGGAGAACCACTGTAAAACAGTGCCTCCCACTCCCAACCCCTCGAGCCGTCGCAGTAAGATACCATGGTCAATGGTATCAAAAGCCACTGAGAGATCTAATAGGACCAGGACAGAGGAGTAACCTCTATCCCGAGCCCACCAGAGATCATCTACCAGCATGACCAATGCCATCTCCATGCTGTACCCGGGCCTGAAACCCGATTGATACGGATCCAGATAATCAGTTTCCTCCAGGAACATCGGGAGCTGTCAGGCCACCATGCTCTCAACAACCTTCACAACAAAGTGAAGGTTGGAGACGGGACAAAATTTGTTCAAAATAGCCGGGTCCAGGGCAGGCTTCTTGAGGAGGGGCCTCACCACCGCCTCCTTCAAGGCGGAGGGGAAGCATCCCTCACTCAAAGAAGCATTGACCACTGCCTGGAGCCAGCCTCATGTAACCTCCTGGGCAACATAAACCAGCCAGGAGGGACACGGGTCCAATAAACACATGGCGGCACTCAGTTTCCCCATGATCCTGTCCACTTCATCCGGAGTCACAGGATCGAATTCTTCCCAAATGGTATCCACAAGACCAGTCGCTTCCCCCGTCAGACTCTGACCAGTCGGAGTCCAGGCTGGCCCGGATCTGAGCGACCTTGTCTGACAGATGTTGACTAAACTCCTCGGCCTGCCCCTGCAAAGGGTCCTCCCTCGTCCCCTGATTAAGGAGGGAACGGGTGACCCTAAACAGGGCGGCCGGGCGATTATCTGTGGACGCAATGAGAGTGGAGAAGTAATCATACTTCGTCACTCCCACTGCCGCAAGATAAGATCTAGTGAAGGTTCTTAACTGCGATCGATCAGATTCGGACCAACTGGACCTCCAACTGCTCTCTAGGCCCTTCCTCTGGCGCTTCATCTCCTGGAGATCTGCGGAAAACTAGGGAGCCAACTGGGATCTGCACTGGGTCAGAGGCCATAAAGGTACAATGTGGTCAAGAGTTTCGGAGGCAGTCTTTTGCCAGGCGTCCACCAGGGCCTTGGCCGGGCTGTGGGTAAGAGAGTCAGGAATCAACCCAAGTGCCATCTAGAACCTTTCTGGGTCCATTAGGCGCCTGGGGCGGAACCACCTAGTCGGTTCTGCATCCCAGCGACAAGGGGTGGCATACTGGAAACCCAGCCAGAGGAGATAATGATCGGTCCATGACGGGTTGAATAGTTGATGATCCCCTACCCAGATCATTAAGCCACTGCCAGAGATAAAAACAAGGTTGAGCGTGTGCCCTCCACCATGAGTTGGACCCTGAATTATTTGGGTCAGGTCCATGGCCATCATGGTAGCCATGAACTCCCAATCCATCCCTGACACCCCACCCAGAGAAGGCTGGTTGAAATCCCCCAGAATGATAAGTCTGGGAACTCAAACGCCAACCCCGATAGCGCGTCAAGTAGCTCGGGCAGGGCCATTGTCATGCAGCTGGGAGAGAGGTATGTGAGCAACAGGCCCAACTGACCACCAGGGCCCCACCTCAGGAAGAGAGACTCACACCTGCCTATCTGAGGGACAGTGGCCTCCCGCGGACAAAGGGTCTCCCTAATAATAACTGCCACACACACCCCGCCCCTACCCTGGGGTCAAGGTTGGTGTAGCACACGGAAACCTGGCAGGCACAGCTCAATCAGAGGGACTCCTCCCTCTGGGCCCAACCAGGTCTCCATAATGCAAGCCAGGTCCGCGTCTTCCTCCTCGATCAACTCACAGATGAGGGGAGCTTTGTTCATCATGGACCTGGCATTTAAATAGACCAATCTGAGCTCAGGGGCCTGCTCTCCCATACCCCCAGGGAAGCAGGCAGAAACAAGAAACAACAACACCGCTTGAAGACAGTGGGGGGGGGTGCTCCCAGGTTTCGATATGGCCCTCTGTTCATCATCTACTGCAGTTCCCAATCACTGTGGGGATCGCAACCCTCACCCCTTCCCCCAGAGTCTCGGAGAGCCCCAACCCCATCCCCTCCCTGCTGCGACGCTCCCCTGACCTGGACTGGAACTGATCTGGCGGAACCCGCCCAAGTTGCAACTGGGCCCTACATCCCACCCCCCTCCCTAATCCCCTTAAAAATTTAGCTAAAAAATTATACAAAGACCCTTTAAAACCCTTCTTCTTATAAACTCCAAAACCCCATTTTGCGCTATGCCACCTCTCGGGATCCCAGGATCCATCATTAAGGTAGGCCATGGATAGTCCAGCAGGCCACACTAGGGAAAGGGGGACATTCCCCAGGGCCTGTAATTCTGCAGCCAAATAAGTCCATGGAACCATAGCTGTCCATAAAATGGGGTGATGGCAGATGACAAAGGCAGATGGTAATTGATCATGTCCAGGTGTACATCTTCAGTGGCTCGGTGCTCCCAATCCCAGCAACCCGCTCACAGCAGCCAGGGTGACAAAGATAGAATAAAGTCCAACCATCACCCTCTCACTGTGGTGGCGCTCACGATGCTCGCTAGGCCGGAAGGCCATGGTACAATCAAGTGGGGTGATACAGCCAGTCATTGCTGTCCTCTCACAGTAGCAAAGGCTGGATGTAGAGCTGGAATAAATCCACCACTGCCCTCTCACCGCGGTGGGAGTCATCAACCCCTCTAGTCTGGATAGATTTGAAGTTGGAGGAAAAGGCATCCCTGGCAATCTCGGAAGTAATGGCCATAGTGGTGAGGGCCAGTTGGCAACACGCCCTCCAACCCATTCATAGGCCATAAGATCTTCCATCCTCCAGGCGACAGTCACAAGGAAACATCCACCGGGCCCCAGTGGGCACAAAACAGTGGGGAGCAAAGGCAGTGAGGCAGATGATAAGACTCATGGTCATAATAATAAAACCAGGCCATGATACTGACTGAGATGGCACCTGCAGGGGGAGGAGGGCTCCGAGGCCACACCAGCCTCAGCAGCCCCAGGCCCAGCTGCCACAAAGCCAACAGCAGCGGGGGTAGATTTTTAAGCCAGGGTGGTCCTCGGGCCGGCATGATAACAACAGCCGAGCACCCCCACGCCAGCCAACACCCAGCCACCGGGTAAACACGGAGCTCTCTGCCGCTGTCCACCTCAAGGCCGGGCTCCATGGCTGCCCCAGGCCGGGTTCCGCAGCTATCCGGGCCGGGCCGGGCCCGGGGCTGCCCCAGCACAAGCGCCAGCAGCCCCAGGCCCGGCTGCTGCAAGCTGACAGCAGCGATGGCAGCTTGTCGGTCGGCATGATCTCCGGGCCAGCGCGACCACAGTGGACAGACCCCCGCCATGCCAGCCAATGCCCAGCCACCAAGCAAGCTCACTGCTGGGCTTTCCATCACCGTCCGCCCCCAACCCGAACAGGGGGGCGAAATGGTTGGCATCAGCTGGGACCCTGAAGACTCCGACTTCGAGCCAGGGGCCAGGAGGTAAGAACAAAGCCCCCTAACCCTCCCAACAAGGCCAAAAACCCATCTCCCCCATGGAGCTCACAGGCTGCAGGTGGCCATCTTTGAAGTGAGGATTTTAGACTGCTACAACTTGTAAACTGTGCTGTCTTTCACACATTGCTAGGAAGGTCTGTAGGTTGCTATTGGGCTAGTATTATAATACTTCTATTGCCCAATGTACTACATTTTCCATACATTTACATTTAGGCATGTATTCTTTTAGCAGGGAACTTTATTTTATCTCCATAATATGAATACCTAATATAATTTATTTCAGCAGACACAATTCCTATTTTTAGTAGCAAACATTTCTAAGCTATATTTTTCTTCACTAAACAGGGGAGATGTGGCTTATTGAAGGTGGAATTGCTAGCTAGAAATAGCCTGCAGCCTGGTGGTTCCAACTCAACTCTGTGAGATGGAGTGACACCCTGACATTCAACCTCTAGCTCCTGCCCATCCAGCAGTTCGAAATCATGCAATATTGTGAATAGATAAATGGGTACCACTTTGTGGGAAAAACCTAACTTGTGTATTTAGAGAGTGCAAGCCAGGAATGGATCTGGCTGGTTGAGCGGCATGTGATGAAGCAAGGCAAGGTAAGACCAGCAGAAGAGCCAGCACTCCAAGCGCTGCTAGCTAATTGGTGCAAAGCTAGTTCACCCCCTGCAGTGCACCAAGAATAGACGTGCAAGCGCCAAACAGAATGAACTAGCAATGTAGACTATCAGGACTCCTCTAGCATATTATCTGAGGGACCATCTGTTACCAATCACATCTACCTGACCCATCAGAGCAGGGAAGCAGGGAATGTTGCGGATCCCATCCCCAAGGCAGATACACCTGGTGGGACCCAGAAAAAGGGCCTTCTCAATGGTGGCTCCCTCTCTCTGGAATATCATTCCCTCAGAGATTAGAATGGCCCGCATTCTCTTCCGGAAAGTGTTCAAGACCTGGTTCTGCCAGTGGACCTGGGGAACCCAGAGCAGGATGGAGCCTATTAAATGGCTCGTGTGATCTGCTGTCGTCAGGGCGGTGGGTGGGAGTTGGGGAGTGATTTTGTTATATTGTACTATATTAATTTATTTGATTCTTTTTGTTAGTTTTTATTTTTTTAATGTGGTTTTATATTCTGTAAGCCATCTTGAGTTGCCATGGGCGAATAGGCAGCAATATAAATCCAATAAATAAATAAATATTGTTCTGACCCAGCCTTAGCAGAACCAAAAAACAGACTCCTTGTCCCTTTATTTAGTTACTGTGAATTCATGACATTCACACACAGAAAAGTCCCGGCAATAATCCTTCCAAGGGTTAATTGTAAGAATTTATCAGTCCTTGGATAATTGCCAGGCCAAGAGCTTCCAGTTGCAAAACTGTAAATTAATTCCTGGCAAGGAGTCTGTGAGGTACGAACCATGATAAGCAAATCTTCTGAAAGAAATGCAAATATTGTCTCCTGCAACCACCATTCCCCTTTTGCTTCTATTTATTCCCCAGGGAGGGCTCATTCAGCATCCATGTGTGCCTTTCTTCCTGAGTCAGACCCTGTTGTTCTCCTCTCTTGGCAACTCTGCACATATGTGCATCTGGAACAGGCCCCACTTATCTCTGACTCTGAAGGCAGCTGGGAAATGTCAGACAGCCCTGACCCTATCTCTGCTTCCAATGCAGAGCATCCATCAGAGCCTTCCCCCAGACTTCAGGACTGGCCCAAGTTCCTCCTCAACCTCCTCATCATCCGAGTCTACCACCAGCTCTGCTGGCAGCTGACGGACCACAACACATGTAGATTTCCCCGATGTATCCCGCTAAATAATAATAAAAACAGAATACTTTTTTATTAATGGAATCAGATTATTCCAGCCTAATATACTGAAGGGGAATATTTTCCTTGAATCCATTCTTCTTTCAATGGTCCAAAATCCAACTGAGATACTATCTAACACCAAGCAGATGAAAGTTTGGAAACAATAATAAATAACTTTAAAGTTTCCAAGAATTCTTTGCTGTAAAAATGATTGAAAATTCTGGGGAAAAGGAGGATGAATATTATCTAATGCTTAGGGTGTGATGTTCAATCTTTTATGGTAAGTAGTTTGACATTGAATAGTATCTCATACAAAAATGGTATTAAGTTGTATCAAAATCTCAAAGCCTGTTGGGGGAAAAAATAATAGTTGATATCCCATTTTTGAAACTCATATTCCAGCTAAAAAGGGGGAAACCATCCATTTAAGAAACTGTATCCTGTGAGAATGTCTGTGATGGGAAAAAAACTTCAATACTGAAACGTACAGTAATATGCAGTCTTCTCCATTAATTATATACATATATAGCAAATAGATGTACCAAGATTTATTTCCCTCTTTTTCTGTTTTCTGTTTAATAAAACAATAAAAAGGACAAAGAACAAAAACAAGTGGTGCAACAAAAATATAGAAATTAAAAATATATGTGAGCAGGAAAATTAAGAGGAACATCATGACAAATATTCAGCAGACTTGCTTTACGGTTTTTCCCAGCAAATTTCACCAGTCATACTGATGGATTTCCATAAATAAATGGGGAGTGGGAAGTGGATCTAGAAGGAATATTTGGAGAATATGTGACTGGGTGGTTCTTTTCTTCATTGCCAGTATTTAATTGAGCTGAAAGCAATAACAAAAATAATCATTTCCTTGGATCCCAGCTGACGGATATTCAGGGTGATACCTGGAAACTCACCCAATATATCTGCTCCATTTTTGATGTTTATCAGAGTATTATAGCTCATTAATTTTCATAAATGTTTCTGCATCTACTAAGCTTTCACTATTATGTAGAACATGGAGCCAAAGAATCCACAGTAACAGGAGCTCAAATTGTCACCTGAGTTTTGGTTGCGAATGGAGAATAATTTTTTTTTCTTTCAGAACATTTTGAGAATATATGCCACTAGGGAAGAGTGGATAGAGAAGAATCTGCAAATTATAATTGTTGAATTCACTAAGAGTGGGTGGCTCTGGACTATTCTTGGTCTCTCCTTGAGCATATATAAATACAAGTATGGATGTAGAAAATGTCAAATGTTTATCTCAAAACGTATTCATGTTTATTTGTTTATTTCTCTTTGGTTTTCAAAAGATCAAGAATACAGTGAGAAGATATCATAGGATTCACCATGAACTGCAAAAGAATCTATAACGTATTTGAATGGGGATCAAAATATAGGGTCTTTTTAAGGACCTACAATTAGCCTTGCAGATAAGCCATTAGCTAGAATTACTCCATAAAATAGATGATAATTCTGTTTATCTGTTCCCCAAAACATTACTATAAGCCGAATAGGGGGATTTCTAGGTCTGGCCTCAAGTAGAAGGTATGGACAATATTGAATAAGAGAGGTTGAGCCAAGGTCCTTGATGTGAGATGCCACAGGGTTCAATGGTCTTGTAACAACCATAGGAAACCAATGGTATGTGGTCAGGTATCAGTAAGCTGACGAAATCCAGTTGTGCATTTCAACCTTGAGGAAACCAGGTGAGGCTAATGAAGCCTTGTCCTAGTGAGTTAAGACTGGGGCTTAGATGACAGAAGCAGGCTTAAACTCAATCCTGACAAGATCACAATAGCTGATCATGGGGGTTTCGGGGTTTCTCATTACTTTCCCCCATGGTGGGGGCCGTGACCAGGGGGGCCTTTGCCCAGGTTCGGCTGGTACACCAGCTATGCCCGTATCTGGACCGAGATGCCCTTCGCACGGTCACTCATGCACTTGTCACTTCCCGACTCGACTACTGCAATGCTCTCTATTTAGGACTGCCCTTGCATACCATCCGGAGGTTTCAACTGGTGCAGAATGCGGCCGCGCGAGTTGTGATGGGGGTTTCCCGGTACTCCCATGTTATGCCCCTCCTGTGCAAGCTGCATTGGTTGCCGGTTGCCCTCCAGGTGTTGGTATTAACATACGAAGTTCTTCATGGCTTGGGTCCAGGGTATTTGTGGGAGCGTCTCCTGCCGACATCGAATGTCGACCGCCCTGTGCGAGCGCACAGACTGGGACTCCTCGGGGTGCCGTCCACAAGACAGTGTCGGCTGGCGGTGCCCCGGGGAAGGGCCTACTCTGTAGCGGCTCCCGCCTTGTGGAACCAGCTCCCCGTGGGGCTCCGTTTGGCTCCGGATCTCCGCTCTTTCAGCCACGATCTGAAAACTTGGCTGTTTAAACAGGCTGGGCTGGACTGACCTCTCGGGGAGCGGGGGTTTTAATTGATTTTATGTGGGCTTGTAGTGTTTAATTTGTTTTTAATGTATTCATGATTGTTATTTTTAGTTGTGAGTCACCCCGAGTCCTTTCGGAGAGGGGTGGCATACAAGTCCAATTATTAAATTAAATTAATTAGTGTGCAGCTTGCATTTGATGTGTGCATTTGATAAAATATCTAAACCTCTTACAAAACATCAAAAATACTTTTTATCAGGTAAGACCATTGGTCCATTTAACATCTGATCAGCAATTCCAGGATGGAGTTTTCCCAGTTCTAACTTGGAAAGGCTTGAGAATGAGCTGGGACCTTTTACATATAAACCTGACATCTGCCACTAAGATGTAACTCCTCATTAACACAAAGTGCCTTAGCATGATCTCTCAAGACACAATGATTTACAATCATCACTATCTCCAGCCAATATAGTTAATAGCCAACATATCTGGAGGATATAAACTATGGAAAGAAGCTTTAAATTACGTGTTTTAAATAGGTTAACCTAATGAAATTACCATAGTCATCTCTCTAGCCTTAACCCTAGTAGCTGGTAATGCTAGCTTTTTGGAGGTTGTCACTTCCTCCTGCTGTGGATCTGAAAATGTTACTTGCACTTTAAATTCTTTGATCAGAGACTTTACCATTTTTAAGAAAATGTATAGCACCGATAGGATATTCGATGAAGATAATAATAGTAATAATAGTAATAATAGTAGTGGTGGTGGCAGCATCAGCTATGCATTAATGCTGCTTTGCATAGGTATCCTTTGTGCTCTCCCGGAATTATTACATTTTAATCCAATTATTCAGTTACCATATTCATCCCAAAGGAAGCCAATTCCAGAAAAGGAAGGTTTTAGAAAGGTATCTTTGTTATCATAGTGTGAGAATATGAAAGATGATGTACTCATTGTTTGGTCTAGTGGTTTGGCCAGGGCTGTGAAACTGGTGGCCCGCGGGCTGGATGCCTCACTCAGTGGCCACACCCACACCCAGTTTAGCGAAGGGAGGGAAGTCCCGATACATCACGTGACGCCACAGTGATGACGTGAGTTTGACACTCTTGGGTTAGGCTATGCTAGAAAGCAGGAGACCATGAGTTCAAGTCCTGCCTTAGCCATGAAGGACATCTGAGTGATTTTGGGCAACTCGCTGTCTTTCATCTCAACACACCCTACAGGGTAGTTGTGGAAAATAGGAGGGGAAAGCTATGTTGGTTATGTTCACCACTTTGAATTATATACATACATACATACATACATACATACATACATACATACATACATACAGGTCTTGGTGTATTTGGGTCTTATCCCATGTAAGATTGAGAGTATCTTGGCGATGTTTCGACGAGATCCCACTTGCCATCTTCAGGCTGGTGACTTCGGCTTTGTGCTTGTGCCAGCAAAGCGTGATCGGAGCTGCCTTCTCTCTATAAATACTGGAGGGGAGGTGTGGTGTGCTGGCTCTGTTGTAAGCGGGTTGGTTGGCTGTGTTGTTGGCTGTGTTGTTGCTTCTTGATTGGTTGATGGAGTTGATGTTTGCTGATTGGTTGGCTTTTTCGTAAGAGCCTGTGTGGCTGAGGTAGTGGCTGTGTGTCCTACAGCCTTTTGTGTTGTAGCTACCTGGGTAGTGGGCTGTGTGATGATCTTCTGAGTTTTATTGTTGTGATATCCTGGGTCTTGTGCTGTAATCTCCTGGGTCGTTGTCTGTGTTGCAACCTCCTGAGGTTTTGTGTTGTAATCTCAACCAATCAGCAAACATCAACTCCAACAACCAATCAAGAAGCGACGAATAAGACCCGAATACACCAAGACCTACATACCTTTACCCGTGAAAATCTATGAAAACATATATATATGTATGTATGTATATATGTATGTATGTATGTATACACACACACACACACACACACTCACACATATATATATAATATATAATACAAATAAATAAAATAAAAATAAATTTATTTCAGAAAGAAGTTGTCTTCCATAAGGAAAAATACAACATTATGTTTGCAACTAAGAACATAATAAAATGCAGACATTATGCTGAACCTTCCTTCCTCTCTCAGGTGAAGGACCTTATGCCTAGTTACCAGTCTAGGTAAGAGAATACTGCTGGATTGTGATTCATACTTCTGCAGTCTCCTACTGCTAAACTCCAATACAATACATCCATTTGCCTGCAAATTGAGAATTGTGTTCAACTCTCTGTGGTTCTGCTATAACAATATCTCCTTGCTGAGAAGCTTTTCCTAACTGCTGAGATGTACAGCACTTAGGCTGAACAAAAAGCAAGTTACCAGCAGTCATTTCAATCCTCACCTTCCACCCCCTATATTCTCACTGAGTTCTACTATAATATAATGTTAAAATACATATCAGAAAGCATATTAGCCCTTGCAATATCTACATTTGTGCTAAATGCAATACTCTTTACTAATATTATAACATGAAGTGACCCTCATGAGTTGTTGGAAGTCTTCAGATGCACTTTGATTTTGCAGAACAACACATCTGCTCATTTTGATAATTTTGTTGCTCTCTGTGACTTCCAATCTTATATGGTACAAAAATTGACATAAGATTGTAGGGGTCGTAATTAAATTAGCTGGGTTTTAACTTAATAAAATAGGAATAAAAAGACAAGTGGCTTTTTTGTTGTATACCAGGATAACATTGACTGAAAAATGCTTCCAAATGTTATGGCTGATGCATGCATACTATGTAGCACATATCTCAGTTATTTATATCATGAAACAGTTATCCTTTTACCTTCAATGAGCTGGAGGTTTCTGGCTTTTGCTTGGCAGCGCAATTTGTGTTAAAATGCCATGCCAAAGCTTTCATGATAGCAATAATAACTTGAGTTTCATACTGCATTTTGTCAAGCTCTTGCAAACTGTATTAGCCTGCAATGCTGTCATGAAATCATGGTGTTCGATATTGTTTCAGAGCAGCATTTTAATTTCATCATTCAGTTTAAGGAAAAGCAACATCCCTTAAGACTGGACTGTTTATATGCCCCACTGTAACCTTAGAGATAAATCAGGTATACAGATAATCTTTTCCTTTTGTGTTCTGAACATTTTGGTAATTTGGGCCCAATCTGAAGAAGATCCTGTCAACATATTTATTTTACACAGACAGGGAGAAAGTTGAAAACTGAAGACAACGAGGGAATCTGGTATCAAATCTTTGTTCTTATTCTCTTGATAGTCTGGAATTTCTTTAATTTGCATCGAAGTATTGTTTTAAAGATAAAACAAAATAACCCAAGATAGTCTCACATGATCTACTTAGATGAAGCCATGATAGAAAGCTACCAATCAGTTAATAATACCTACTACTGAGTGTACTCTGGATCTAGAACAATGCTCAGTCCATTAATGTGGGAAATTTCTTTCTTTTTTTTAATACAGTTTGAAAGTCTAGTCTAGTGTCCAACTTTATTTTGTCAGCATTCCAGTGGCTTATGAAAGATGATTTGGAAGAGTAACATTGCAAGAAAAAAGTTATATTCAAGCACCATCAACTGATTATTTCTCGGTTAGAAAATTTGATTGAATTTGGTAAAAAATTTGTAGACAATTTGGAATAGACTACAATACTGAAGAAGCAATATGAAACCCTAAATGTTTGATTCAGTAGATAACATTTATAATTGGTCTCTGAGGAATGCTTTTCTTCAGTTAAATTAAATGAAAGTTAATTTGGTTTCTTTTTTTTTTGCCCCTTAAAACTAATGCAGATAGATATAAACAGATGGGACAATCTCTCTCTCTCTCTCTCTCTCTCTCTCCTCTCTCCTCCCTCCCTCCCTCCCTCCCTCTCCCTCTCTCTCCCCCCCCCGTCTCCGGTATAAGTATTTATTTATTATTTTATTTATGAGATTTCTATGCTGCCCTATCTCCCTGAGGACTCAGGGCAGCTTACAATCATAAAAGAAGAACAATACAAAAATTAAAAAACTATTAAACCGGAAATCTCACAAACCATTAAAATTTAAAACTACAGCTAAAAACCCTCCCACCCCATCAGTCTGGGTAGGCAAGGTGGAACAGCCATGTTTTTAGGCCACGGCGGAAAGATCGGAGGTCAGGGGCCACCCGAAGCTCCAGGGGCAGCTGGTTCCATAGGGTGGGTGCTCCCACAGAGAAGGCCCTACTCCTGGGGGCTGCCAGCCAACATTGCCTGGCTGACAGCACCCCAAGGAGGCCCTGCCGGTGGGAGCACACGGGATGTCAGGAAACCGTTATTGGCAGCAGGGTCTCCCGCAACTATGATGCAGTTGTAGCTATTCTCATTTTTGTTTGAGACCTTCCCTGGGAATATGTGAAACACTGCAAAGTCTCAGTTGTGCTTGATTCCTATGAGTTCACAATATTGCCCATATAACCTTTTTGTCAACAATATGGAAGTGGTTTGTCTTTTGTTTGGTTAGTCTAACCCTAATTAGCTTTTCAACATCAGTCAACATCAGTTAGGTGCAGGCCTCTAATGAATTAGTTCTAGAATTAGAATTAGTTAGAAAGTCTGCCGTATTAGATGCTACTGTCTTGTAATTGCTTTTTTCTAATTTATTCAAATTCTAGTTTTGCTTTGAAGGCTTATCTCAAAAGAGGGAGAAACGGTTATCTGGGGTCTAGAACTGTTTTTCCCCCTAAATGAAATAAATGGTTAAATTTAATTTTGTCCCACTCAGTACAATAAAACAATGTTGTTACAAAGAACTGTGTTTTAAAACCAGAGGTCATTTCACTCCTAAACCTGCCAAAGAGAATAATTGGATACTTGATACTTTGAAACAAAATCAAGGGAACAAAATAAACATGTTTCTGATTACTCAGCACTAATGTTGTATTCTGTCATTATAGTAGATTGCTTAATTGTGCTGCTGATTACTTTTCCTGAATTCCTCACAGCAATGCCATTTCTGCACCAAATGGTGGAAGCACTAATTAGCCAGAGGAATGTTGCCTCACATTTTGTTTTGGGCTTGTATACATGTTTAAAGGATGAAAAAAATATGGAATTTGTCTAGTTCTCCATTATGGCTTGTTTGTATAACCTATCTCACTTGCTATTCCCTCCTCTTTGGATACTGTTGAAAGCAGAGACCAGAAAGTTTTCCAAACAGTTGAAACATTCTTAGAACACAAGTAAACAATATTGAGCCCATCCAAATGAGGTCATCTGGTACCTTGGCTTTCCTTCTTATTCAGCAGCTGCATAGCTACTTCATTGGCTTGATGTTGTACAAGGCGAGACGATATCTGTTTGTTTCTCAGTGTATGCAAGTCAATGCCTCTCTAAACTGCACAGCACCACAGCACAGTAATTGTACTTCGCACAATTCAGCATTACTTCCTTAATGACCCATCCAAGCATAATTTGAGGCATTTTTACCTTGAATTCTAGTCATTGGTAGGTCCTCTAAATCTGCTTTGAGATTCCAGCGTTGGAATAGTTTATACACATGTACACAAAACATGCATTCAAATGCAGAGACATCTTATGCCCAAAGGCTTCAGCTTCGTTAGAATTAATTTGACAAGCTAAAGATATAAAATACCTTCCCATTACGGTGTCCTGCTGATAGCCACCTGGCTCATTTGCTATAGCATGCTTTATTGTGCTATCATTACAATTTTATTTTTTTTATCATGCTAAGTAAAAGGAAGAAGCACATTATTCATAACTAAGGAATGTGGTAAATTGCAGTGGTCATTTATAGGATAAAGGCTGCATGAGGAAAGTACTCTGATTAGATCAAAAAATACCCTCCCAACTTTGAGGAATGAACTTAATCTTTCTCTTAATGGACTTAATCTGCAGAATAATTTTTTAAAAAAATTGCTTATGATTCATCTTTCAGAGATAATACCAAAAAAGATCTATTCCCCCAACTAGCACAACCTGTTTTCTAGTTCTTTTATCTTGGAGCATATGTTGCTCAAGAAAAATAACCAACCATCCATCCCTAAATAGATACGGCAGAATTTCAAGGGGCACCACTTTTTCCACCACTATGGGAAAGGTACAATTATTATCCCAATAGAAGTTTGGGGGAAATGAATATAAATAAAGGAATACAACAGTAATTCCCATTGAAAGAACCTCTGAGCAAGCATTCAGAGCCTATGCATTTAGTCTTAAGGATCCTCTTTATCCATAGACTTCCTCAATTGAATTTAAGTGTCTCCCCCTTTTAGCTGACTAGAAAAGAAGAAAGAAGAAGAACATACAGGTCCAAGTCAAGCCCAGCTTGCTGTGCCAATCAGTGGTGGGATTCAAAAACTTTTACTACCAGTTCTGTGGGTGTGGCTTAGTGGGCATGGTGTGGCTTGGTAGGCTTGGCAGGGAAAGGGTACTGCAAAATCTCCATTCCCACCCCACTCCTGGGGGAAGGTTACTGCAAAATCCACATTCCCTCCCCACCCTGTTAACCTGCTTTCCAGCTCTGTTCTCCTGTGCAGGACAGCAAAAGAAGACCCAGCAGATCAGCTAGGACTCAATGGGAGGCAGAGAATAGATCAGGGTAGGGCCAGTCAGAGGTGCTATTTGCCAGTTCTCCGAACTACTCAAAATTTCCACTACCGGTTCTCCAGAACCGGTCAGAACCTGCTGAATACCACCTCTGGTGCCAATCAGTAATCATTCAGAAGTATTCAGGGAGCTACAGTAGGTTGGACTATAGGAAATATGGACAGCAGAGTCATATTTTTATATATAGTTGTCAGGGATTACCTAGCTCTCGTATAAGAGTGCAACCACAGTTGCCATATAAACATCTGGGAAATTTGATTGGATCTGGACCTGATTGTTATATAAGTGTCACAAACAGAAAGGAAGAGTATCATGTGGATAATTGTCATTCTCTACTTACATTTTCTTAATGGAGTCCAAATCTAGGCATAAGGCTCCCTTCTTAGACATTTATGAAGGCAGATGACTTTTTTGAGGATATCTGTGTAGGAGGATGGAGTAAGCATATTGAGTTGTATTATGGATCAGAAGCAGTTGCACATTTATTCATCCAAAGCCAGCCACAAGGTAAAGGTAGGCTTGTATCTTACCAAGCTTTAATTTCACCAATGCATCAACATGAGTGACTTCTGTTGTTGGGCTCTTGATTATTGTCTTGTGACCATGATCATTAGCTCAATCTGCAGTGGATAGCTGTGGGACCAAACAATCTAATAGTTTAAAATTAGTTTGAAATAATAATTGAAATTCTAGACCTAGAAAACCTAGAACTACACGCCTTCAGTCCAATCTAAGTATAGTATATAAAATCATACATTGCAATGTCCTACCTGTCAATTAATACTTCAGCTTCAACCATAATGATACAAGAGCACACAATAGATACAAACTCACCAAACTTGTTTGCAGGAAATAGACTTCAGCAACAGAGTGGTCAATGTCTGGAATACGCTACCCGACTCTGTGGTTTCTTCCCCTAACTCCAAAAACTTTAACCTTAGACTGTCTACTATTGACCTCATCCCTTTCCTAAGAGGTATGTAGGGGGCATGCATAAGCGCACCAACATGCCTACCGTCCCTGTCCTAGTGTTTCCTTTTATTTCTCTTACATGTATCCATTTCATGTATTCATAACTATGTTTATACTTATACCTGTTATCTTATAGTCGCTTGACAAATAAATAAATAAAATAAATAGTCTGCATTTTATGTTAATCAAACTATACGATTAAAATATCCTTAATAGAAGATAGGAGGATTGCAACATTTAAAATGCAGAACTGTTCTTTCTATTTCCAAATGCCTGTTTCAGGAAACTAAAAGTTTGTCCTCTAATTACCCCATAAAATATAGAAATTGGATGTGTAAAGGTAGTGTTGTTTATTGCCACAAGAAACATAAAAAATATAAAAGACAAATCTAATGCATAAATAGCATACTGATAGCTGGTGGGTTACATTTAGCATAGTGCTCCATTCACACACACACAGAAAGAGAGAGAGATGGCTCCATGTATCCACTCAGCATCCTACTGACAAGTAACAGAAATGCAATATATTATAACAAATATGACTGTTAAATTTCAGACCATTTGTGTCCATGGAACAATCTAAGAAACCCTGTTTTCAGTACTGGTGGTCCTTAGTTAACTATGGTATTTGGGACTGGAATTGCCATTGCCAAGGGATGCAGCTGTAATGTGGCATCACATGACTGTGCAATAACAGTCTCAATGCTGTCATAAGTATTATGTGCATTGAGTTACACAAGGATGTCACATGATTATGACTTCCAACTTCCTACTGGTTTCCCCATTGACTGTTTGGAAGGGTATGTTGGAAATTGCAATTACCTGACTGCAGCTCACTGCAACATTGTAAGCGTGAGCTTACAAAACACCAGTTCAAATTTTGCAAGGAATCTCATTCCAGAGAGCAGGCACTGCTGCCAGACAAGGGTCACTTCTTGAGCCCCATTAGATGGCATTATTTAATTGAAGCAATCCAGAGCATGGCAAAGCTTCCAGATTGGATCAACCAGGAAAACATGAGGTCCCCCTCATGTTAACCAGCCCCCCCAAGTAACCAGTCCCTTTCCATTACCAGACTTTATATAATGTGGTCAATACTTTGAATCATACCTGGAAATAAACAGGTAACCACTGCAGCTTGCAAACATGTCCATTGTCTATCACTGTTTGTGCCTCTATATTGTTAGAATAGAGTGGAAGCTTCTAGGTGATCTTCAAGGGCAATTCCATGTAGAATTCATTGAAGTAGTCGAACCATGAGGTGATCAGGGCATGAGTGACTCTCTGAATGGCCCCCAGCCTAAGAAAGGGCACAACTGGCACAATAGATGAAGCTGTGTAGAGGCCTTACTAGCCACAGCCACCACCTGCTCATTAAGAGGAGTTGTGAGATCAAAATACTCAACCAAGCAGAACTTTTTTGACTCATTATCTTATTTCAATGAAGAAACAAACCAGTATTGCCGATGTTACATATAGTTGCTATTCTGTTATGCACCCTTTCTTTGTTCTTGGGTATGGTTTATTAAAGAATATCTTCCTGTGCTGATGTCTAGGCTGTTCCCTACCATGGTTGGTCCTGTGAGGTAGCTGTAGTACAACAAAGCAGATTCCAATCTCCACATATTATAGCTATACTTTTTTTTTCTTTCTACAACCCTGTTGATCCTTAATTCAAGGTAAAGTCAGGGTGACTGATGGAGCTGAATGTTTACTGGCCAGATGCCCTTCTGATACCTATATGAAGTTCACAGCAGTTTTTTTTTCTTTGCCTCCTAAGACAGAAACATCTGCCACTACCCAGGATTGAACTCTCAATCTTCCGAAAGGGAGGTAAACATTTCACCATTAGGCCACGATACCACTATATGGAAATAGGACATAGAAATCAGAAAACAAACCTCAGAAAGCAGATCTTTTCCCTGAGTGCTTATGATGAACATTTGTAAATAATGAATTAATTTTGACTGGAGAATTCACCTTTCATAGTATAGCAGTCCTGTCTAAATTTGTTAAGCAATTGGATGAGTTACCTAAGGAAAGGACAGTATCATGAAAAATGGAGCAAGGAAAACAAATTTCTACAACCAATATGGCCAATGATGGGATTCAAATTCTTTTACTACCGGTTCTGTGGGCGTGGCTTGATGGGTGTGGCAGGGGAAGGATACTGTAAAATCTCCGGTCAGAGGTGGTATTTGCCGGTTCTCCGAACTACTCAAAATCTCCACTACCGGTTCTCCAGAACTGGTCAGAACCTGCTGAATACCACCTCTGAATACAGCCCCAGGAAAGTCTATATTTGAAAGGCCTGCAGGCCCAATTCATGGACAGCTGATGATCCTGACAATTTGTTGCCAACTCTGAATACATATCCCTTCAGAAATATTTGATTTTTTTTTTTTGCCTTTTAAATTGTTCCTTCAAATAGTAATAGACAATAGCAGGTGGGTGTCCTTTAAACAATTCATGATTCCATTCCCAGGAGGTGGGGAAAAAAAGGAGTTTCACGGTTGCAATATTGGAACTGAATAATGCTTGGCTATATTAATCTGAAGTGCACAGTGGGGAATATAGTAATATTTCTATCCTCTTGTTACATTACATGTAAGAATTTTATATGCTCTTTTGCTGGCCTTGACTGTAATAATATGGGATGCTTCTTAATTTTCTTGATCTTTTCTTTAAATTCTGGATCCCTTCCTGATACAGTTCAGTGAAATGCATGCTATTATTAATTTAATTAATTTTTATTTTATTTGTTAAATTTATTTGCCACCTATTTCACTGTGGAGCTACTCTATAAATGACATAGTTTGATAACATTTTGATTCAGGTTCCTTGTATTTTGAACTATTACTTTATTGTTGGAAGAAATGTACAAGATAAAGAAAAAATACCAATTGTTATTTTAAAGCGTGCATACAAAGTTAAAATGTCTGTATCCAATCAACTTCTATCTGTCAGAATGTTTGTGGTTTTGCTAAAGATAGGGCAGGAAGGAAGAAGGCATTTTTTAAAAGACAATATTAAAAGTGTTCTTCCAATCCTTTAAAAAAAGGCACACATTATGCAATATTCAGATTCTGAAGGAAAGAAGAAGAGTTCTTTCATTGGGTTTGGAAATCTCATCTTCCAAGTTCTTCCAAGTCATATTCCTCTCCTATAGAGTAATATGTTGGTGAGCACAAACATCTAAAGTTAAATTAAATGCTATGTTACTAGATTTCTCTGGTAAATTCCAATCTGACGGTTGCAAACTGGGATGGCAAAAGGCAGAAATTGATTGATTGATTGATTGACTGATTGAATAATTGATCAATTATGTGCCATCAGATTGTTTCTTGACTCCTAACAATAATTTTTCTCCATGAAAAATCCTTGCTAGCGAGGATTTATTATCCTCATAGTGCAGATACATTTTCTGTATATAGACAGTCCTGTGAACAATTAACCCGTGGAATGGCTTGCCTTCAGAATTTGTGAGTGCTCCCTCACTGGAAGCTTTTAAGAGGAGATTGGACAGCTATTTCTCTGAAATGGTATAAGGAATAAGGTTTCCTGTTTGAGCATGGGTCTGGACTAGAAGACTTGCAAGATCCCTTCCAACTCTCTTATTCTATGTTCTACTGTTTGAGAATATGGCAGAGGGCTTATAACATCTTGTACTTTATTTCTTCCTATCATGTCCACTTTGTAGTTGTTGGATATTTCTCTGGCATTGAATTTTGGAACCAGGGGCAGGAAAACTTCTCAAACATTGATTTCTTTTTCAGGTTCTGAGTTCCCAGCTTAGCATGGTGATCTACAGTATGAATCGAATTACATCTGAGTTAATACTAGGGCTACAAGACTGCATGCTAAGATTATGTACATCACAGAAGGTAAAATGGTCCAACTAGTTCCCACTTTCCCTCCAGTTATTATTCCCACAAGAAAATTTGCTTGTTTGTTTTGTTTTACAAACTCAGGTTAGCTTTTGACTCAGAACAATATATATTTCAAAAAGGCTTATTTAAATAAACTCCATTAAAGAAAATGGGATTATTCGGGGATTTTATCCCTCTGTTCCCTCAACTACTAGATCTGTATTATTCAGATATTTGTCAATTAATGAAGATAGGGGAGATCAAAATAGCTTAAAAATAATTTACCTACTGTGAATTGTGGTATTGGATCAATGTGAGACATGACAGTCAATTACCCTTTTGCTTTTTATTTTGTCTTTTACAATTATTTGAGATCAATATTTTCAGTCTCAGATGATAGGAAATGTCAGCATGGTTGGCTTGGTGTAGACTGACTGCTACCTTACACTGGAATAACTATCAGAGTCTTTAACTACTGAATAAATTTCTGGTAGGCTATGCAGAACCAATGCCACAAAAATTTTCAGCAGGACTACATGTCAACAATCAGTTCAGCATGAATGGAAAAAGGGATACAAATGTATTTCAACAATTACTAGGACATTTGATAAAAATATTAATTATAACATTATTTTAAAATATAGAGTGAAGAAAAGAGAGTCTTGAAAATGTGGCTGTCCCTAATATTGTGACTGGAACTTGAAGATATATTTGGGGAATCATGAATTCTTCTGATTAGTGAAGGCCAGGCAGAAATGTTTGGAAAGCAAGGGTTTGTAGTTTTTTCCTTCTGTTCAGTGAGGTTTAAGCTGAAGGATTTCTCCAAGATTGAACCTTAGATTTATAGCAGGATGGGGGGGATATATATTTTATTTCGGATTAACTTTTACGGAAATATGATCCATGGATGCCAGATTCCTAATATAGCATGGGTGTCAAATTCACGGCATCACGTTGCTGTCACGTGACATTTCGTGACTTTTTTCCCTTTGCAGTGCTGGGGTGGGCCTGTACATGACACATCCTTCCCATGGGCCACCAGTTTGACACCCCTGCTATATAGGATCTTAAAGGTGATATATAAAGATCAAAAATAGAAAGGTAAGAAAAAATAATAATTTAAATATATTTTAAAAATTATAAAATGAAATAGACAAGATAATAGTTTGAACACACTGAAAAATCTGCATAACTGTCTGAATACAAAATACAGATACAATGCTTAACCCAAAAACATTTCCATTTTGGTTATTTTTCTATAATTCTGGCTACATTGCCGTCAGCTACTCCAGAGTTGCCTGAAATAGAAGATAGGAGACAAATAAATTTGATAAATAAATAAAATAAATACATTATCAGTACCTGAACAAGAATTATGAATTATTTTCCAACAATTAAAAATGGTCTGTTTTTAGTTATATATTGAATTCGCATTTTGAGAATAGAACCAAGGGGATTTTAGGCATGAAGAGAATGCAGTTGAAAAGGCATAACTCACATCACAACAAAACAATCAACTGTGGAAAAATATGATCCCACATAAAATCAAAATAATATGTAATTGCTTCTTCTGTGACTTCTCCAAACAATGTTCCAACCTGAATATCCAAGAGCCTTTGAAATATATTCTGTTTCACACTTTGCTTATGTTAATGTTCAGACGCTTCAACCCTGATATTAATAGGGATTAAGCATGAGCAATCAGACAACTATATGGAAATTACCAAGCATCGACAACTTGGGTTCATTTTAGTACATTTAACAACAGTTCATTCTTTACAAATATTTTTCTATAAAGATGCAGCTGGCAAAACTGAGCTCCAGAGAAACAATCTATTTAATTTAGATTAAGTAGGTAGTCCTCAACTTACAACCGGTCATTTAATGACTGTTCAAAGTTACAACAGCACTAGAAAAAGTGACTTATGATCGGTTTTCACACTTATAACACCCCCACGGTCATGCGATCAAAACTCAGGTGCTTGGCAACTGGCATGTATTTATGACGTTTGCAGTGCCCTAGGGCCCCTTTCTGTGACCTTTTGACAAGCAAAATCAATGGGGAAGACAACATCATTTGACAATCATGTTACTGACTTAACAACTGCAGTGATTCACTTAACAACTGTGACAAGAAAGATCATAAAATGGAGCAAAATTCACTTAACAATGGAAGTTTTGGGTTCAATTGTGGTAAGTGGAGGATTACTTATAATTCTCTCAACACTCTTGTCAATTTCTGTGGTTGCTGGTGTCATTAAATAATATCAGCCCCAAAAGGTTGACCAATAGCAATAGCACTTAGACTTATATAATGTTTCACAGTGCTTTACAGCCACTCTAAGTGGTTTACAGAGCCAGTATATTACCCCCAACAATCTGGGTCCTCGTTTTACCGACCTCGGAAGGATGGAAGGCTGAGTCAACCTATTGACCTGTGAAATCCATTCTCAATGAATTATTGTGTGAGAATATATTGCAAAGTCTTTATGCTTTTTCAAATAATAAATAGACATATAGAAAGTATCATCCACAATATACAATCTCTCTGTCTATCTAACTTCTATGTATCTGTTTCTTTCTTTTTCTCCTATGAGTTACTCTTGTCTGGCTATTCATAGTGCTATTATCACAGAACTGTTTGCTCTATATTATCCCTGCCTTGTATTGGTGGGTTCAATAATCTGAACAATTATACAAAAAGGAGTATGCAAAGACAAAGGAAGATAAAAAGTGAAACAATGTAATTGCCACCTATCTTTCCAACCATGCAATAGCAATTATCATTTGGAGAGCAAATGTAAATTGCAAAGCTTCTCTCCCAGGCAACCAGCAGGATTTCTAGCTCCCTTTTTACACATGAATAAAAGGGACAACTGCTTGTCATGCCCACTGCCACCAAGCAAGTCCCTTGGCAATCTCTATTTTAGGTGCAGCCAGAAATAAAACCATCATCTACAATTGCTTTGTTTTCCAGTGGCCAAGCTTCAAATTGCACATTAATGCTGTATTCCCCAAACCTCCGATGTATTCAAGGATCCAAACTTTGGACCCACAAGAGCCTTTTTTTCTATATGAGGACAGATGGAACAATCTATGATTTTTCACTAGGTTCATGAATGGGTGAATCTGTCTTTTGTTAACCATGATGTAAGTACTCATCTTTGTTCATGGTGCTGCACCATATATCAGGACACTGCTAGCCCTCAGAGTTTACAGTCATAACCTTCAATACATAAGGTATATTGGAAGACAGAAGAGAAATGGTTGGAAGGAAGGAAAAGAGGGAAGAAAGTTTAGCACGCTTTGTTCCAGTAGAGCAAGGATCTTCAACCTTGACAGCTTTAAGACTTGTGGATTTCAACTCCCAGAATTCCTCCTTCAGTCATGTTAGCTCAGGAATTCTGGGACTTGAAGTCCACAAGTCTTAAACTTGCCAAGTTTGAAGGCCCTTGCAGTAAAGCAAGGGATGGGGAATGATGGCCCTTTCATGACTTGTGGACTTCAACTCCCAGAATTCCTGAAGCAGCCATGATGGCTCAGGAATTCTGGGAACTAAAGTCCACAAGTCATAAAGGGGGCCAGTGTTTCCCATCTCTGCAGTAAAGTATGGGGACTCGACTAGGCCAAAATATACATGGTAGTATTTTGAACAGGGGACTGAAACAAATAAGAGTAATAGTTCTTGAATATACTCCTGACCTGAAGAAGAAGGGAGAATAGATGGCACTTTCTAAAGAAGCAAAACTATATAACTCACAAAAGTTAACAGAAGGGAAATATGCGCACCCATGTTGTACCGATATGGTTTTCTTCACCTCCATTATACAGGGTTGAATACAATGGAGTGAATGGATTAATGCCACAATATAGAGGAAGGGCTTTGTTTTGTTCTATGCAGAAACAATCCAAACCAGTTCTTTATGTTCTTCTAGCAGGAGAAAAAAGAGACTGGAGGTGCGTTCAGACACGTCCAATGTCACATTGCCAAGCTAGCTGTGACATTAAAAGTGTCTTTGTATTTAGCTTACAGTTTTTAAAAATGCAAATAGCATCCACCTGGGAGGATGTTATTTATCAGCTTTCTTCCCTGAGGAACAATCTCAATAGTTATCAGCCCCCTATTTGCATTTAAAATAGGACTGCTATATACATTTTTAAATATGCACATTAAATGCAAAAATGCATTAAAGATCACATCTAACTTGGCCCTTAAAGGACAGTATGATTCCACTATAGAAAACCAACTATGCAAAAACAAGAGATGTAATTTCAACCATGCAGTAGAGGACTATTTAAGTTCTATTTCAGCACCAAATGTGGTCAGTTACCAGTATTTTAAACAGAAGTTTATTTATTTTTATTTTATTTATTTATTTTATTTTGTCAAGCAATTATAAGATAACAGGTATAAGTATAAACATAGTTATGAATACATGAAATGCATACATATAAGTTAATTTACTGGCACCAACCAGAGAAAAGTTATCCCCACCAAGTTTTACAAAAATAAGCAAAGAGCAGGAAAATAGCATTCTTCAAATAATTATCATTAATTTCAGCAAAAACTTTTAGCTTGGACATGGAAGTAAGTCTACCTAAATCCTGTGAGAGTTTATTAGGAATAAAAATGCACAGGATTGCATCATTGAACATGTGAAGAAGAGCTTGGGTTGCTAATTGTAACATCTTCAAAACAGCTTTATTTTTCCAGTGTTGACATATAAAACACTCCAGTCTGAAATGAGACTGGAGATTACCAGTTTTCTCAGTGAACTTCTCATTCTCATTGCAAAATTTAACTTGCTTTGGAAGATACAACTGGAACAAAACAGAATACAGGTAGTCCTCCACTTACAACAGTTCATTTAATGACCATTCAAAGTTACAATGGCACTGAAAAAAGTGACTTATGACCATTTTTCACAGTTATGACCTTTGGGGCATCCCCATGGTCATGTGATCAAAATTCAGGTGCTTGGCAACTGGTTCATAGATATGATGGTAGCTGTGTCCCAAGGTCATGTGATCACGTTTTGTGAGCTTCTGATAAGCAAAGTCAATGGGGAAGCCCAATTCACTTAACAACAAGGTTACTAACTACAGTGAGACATTTGTTAAGTGAGTTTTGCCTGATTTTATGAACCGTGGCAAATAAGTTCATAAAATCAGACAAAACTCACTTAACAAATATCTCATTTAACAATAGAAATTTGGGGCTCAATTGCGGCCGTAAGTCGAAGACTTCCTGTAGTACAGACCATCGACAAAGAATGTGAACTACAGTAATATTTTTTACTTCATAAAGGTAAAGGTTCCCCTTGTACATACGTGCTAGTCGTTTATGGATCTAGGAGGCAGTGCTCATCTCCGTTACAAAGCCAAAGAGCCAGCGCTGTCTGAAGACGTCTCTGTGGTCTTGTGGCCAGCATTGACTAAACACTGAAGGCGCACGGAACGCTGTTACCTTCCCACCAAAGTGGTTCCTATTTTTCTACTTGCATTTTTACATGCTTTTGAACAGCTAGGTTGGCAGAAGCTGGGACAAGTAATGGCCGCTCACTCTGTTATGCGGTGCTAGGGATTAGAACCACCGACCTTTCTGACTGACAAGCTCAGCATCTTAGCCACTGAGCCACCCTGTCCCTTTTACTTCATAACCCTGGAAAAAAGAAACAGTAGGTAATGTCAAATGCTGCTGAAGACTCTAGAAGACCCATTCTTTACTATTAGATATAAATCATGGTCACCCTTTTTATTTATTACTGGCAGATTTTAAGGCCCATACCCAGAATATAATAATGTTGGAAGAATATTCACCCCATATCTGAAGGTTTTGGAAGGATAAAAAGTGCTTACACAAATCCTACACCTATCCAGATGGGCCAACATACTTATCCCTGCCCATTCTGCAGATGTCCTTAGATTATAAAGAGAATCTGGGAATTGGCTATAGCCTGTGACTATAGAAGTTTCAGATTAGAAATCAGACTGAATTGGAGCTAAGTAGTAATTTTTCCCAAACTTAACTGAGGGGCTTGAGAAGCTAATTGACTTGGCAGATAAATTCCTGACTGGACTACTACAACCCACTCTACATGGGGCTACCCTTGAAAAGTATCTGGAAGCTTCAAAAGGTACAGAGTGCAACCACACAAGCAATATTGGGTGCCCAAAGAAAAACATGTATAACAGCCTTGCTCTACGAATCTCACGGTGCCAGTTTGCTTCCAGGCCCAATTAAAGCTGTTGATCCTCACATATAAAGCCCTACGTGGCATGGGGCCAGGCTGCCTACAGAACTAGCTTTGCCCCATCACATCATCCTGTCCCACCAGGTCAGGCAAGGAAGGTATGTTGCAGACCCCAAAAGTTAAAAGAATTCTGACTGGTGGTGTCTGGGAAGAGAGCCTTCTCACTATGGACTATCCTCCCCTCAGAGGTGAGTTGGGTCCCCCTCACCTGGCCTTCCAAAAGGGGTCAGAATGTGGCTTTGTAGGCTTGCATGGGAGGCACAAAGGGCTATGAGTCATAGAATAAGTTGGAGCCATGAGATGCCTCTCTCCACCTTTATTAACCAATTTTATCAGGGTTAAATTGTCCTCAACGTTTTGTTTGATTTTTAAAAATTAATAATTTTTAAAGTTTTAATCCTAAATTAAATTTAATATTTTAACTTTAATTTTATATACCAGTGTTTCTCAACCTCCCTACTTTAAGATGCATGGACTTCAACTCCTAGAATTTTCCCACCAGCATAGCTGGCTGAGGAATTTTGGGAGCTGATGTCCACTCTTCCTAAAGTGACTGAGGTTGAGAAACACTGACATATACTGTTTTATATGCTGATACTATACTGTGCACTGTCCAGAGTCCCTCTTTGAGGGAGATGGGCAGTCTAGAAATGCAAAATATAAATAAATAAATGAATTTTAAAGAAGAGCTTTGCTGTGGGTGGTATTGAGTCAATAAAGTGGCACATCTGTTTTGCAGGCTTGCTCAACTGCTTCATAAACTTCTGTTTATTTTCATTTTATTCAGGGCCTCCTTAGAAGACATCACTATCTCTACCCTTTTTTTAAAGGAAAAGGAAAATTTAAGTTTGGTTGACATGTCTACATTCAAAAACAAGTCTCATTCTATTGATTCTTACAATTGTACCTGATGGGACAGATCAGTTAATAGCAGGTAGTACTTCCATTTTGTTTAGGTACTTCACGATCCCCAGAAGCATTACAGAAAACTAAAGTGTGAACAAGAAAAACACTAGCTTCTGTTTCTGACAGCAGCTCAAAACATATACACAGGACACATTATGCTGGTGGAAGACAAAAGGAACCACAACAGAACGTAGATAGATGGCTGTGAAAATGGATGGTTCTTAATTCATTTTTAAATTTTAAATTCAGTATTATTGGGCTTGTGTTTGTTTAATTCTTTTTTAGCTATTTATTGTTGTTTATGTTTTTAGTTGTGAGCCACCCGAGTCTTGAGATGGGGTGGCATACAAGTCCAAATAATAAATAAAAATGTTTGTTCCAAATTAGATTAAATTAAAGTAATATTACTTGTTTTTTGGCTTTAAAAACCTGTTTTTAACCTGACAGGTTGAGAATGGTAGTATTTGGAGGTTTTATGTCTATTGAGGTTTTTCTTGTGAATTTCCCAGATTTGTTTAAATCAGCAGAGTATAAATGCTCTAAAATGCAGTAAAAATAATAATTCTTTCTTGGACCTTATTACAGCCATACTTTTCAAATTGGTCACATGAAATAATGAAAGATGCTAACAACAGATTCCTGGATTTAGGTATATGAGATATTTCACAATCCAAAATTGCTTAGAGGGATGAAATGGTGGGAAATCAGAATTTTACTTACAGTACCAATACTGTACTGTAATCCCCTTTGTGGTCACAATGGGTTTTCTATCATCTGAGTTCACATTTAAAATCCATTTAAAATTGCTATGTGTGAACTAAGCTACATGAAAACTAACAGCTGGCTTTATTGATGTTTTGTGGATTTCCACAAATGCTCACTTACTGGAGGGAAACTTTTGGACTAAATTGATGTATATGTTTCTGCAGGTGGTAGCAACTGATCAATCTTATCCAAACATGGAAGCTAATCAAAGTTAGGCCATGTTAGTCTCAGATAAGAAATTATCAGCCCAAAATTTCAAATTTTGCAAAGCAAGACAGTTGTAAAGTAATGGAAAGCTTTAAAAAAATCTGCAGAAGGCAGCCTTGGAAAACTGGTTTTTTACCATGAAAACTACATTAATATGTGCATTGATTAAATCTTCAATTCAGAATGTCTGGTAAAGTATATTTATTCTATGTAGAAAATGAAAATTTTAAGAGCTATAAAAATTCTAGTAAATATTCTTTAAATATCCTTGATCTATTTATTAAATAATGAACAAACAAAATGAGAAATAATTCTTAAGATTGTGCCTTTCTCTCTCTGAGACCAGAACTATAAGGAAATACACAACTCAATACAAAAGACAAGGACCTTAACTAATCCTCACTCTTCCATTCTGCTTACTTTGAATGAAGCCATTATGAAACCAGAAGAAATTATGATTGAATAAGCTTGACAAAATTTCATTGTTAAGAATTCATTTTATTCATTCTTGTATAAAATGAATTAATAAATAAACCTCTGTCTAAACAAGTAGAGTTATGTGACATCATAACAATTGTGTTTTTCTCTTTAGTAAACATGTTACCCTACTTTCTTCTGTTGTAGCATTGCTCAATATCTATTTGTTCTTGCATGTATTATATGTTGAAGTTAGGTCAAAATTATTAGTAAAAATCAAGGTACGGCTTCAAAAAAGATCCATACTTTTTAATCCTATTAATTAATACTCATTATCTGTCGTCAGGCTTTTAATTCCAGGATCTGAGAACTAAAAGAACAAGAGGAAGGGGGAAAGAAAGAAGACAACTCCAAGTATGCCACGATTTTTCTAAGCAACTGCAATTATTTATATTAATACTTTCCTTCATATTTATAGGTAATTTCCCCATACATTAGCTAATGGTGCCATCTTATGGTTGCTTCCTACCAGTGTTTTTTATCTTTTAAAGGTTTCAAAAGTATCTTCTTAGTGACTTCAAAGATTTATATAAAGAAGTTAGACAGAACCATAATAAAGGCATTATAAGAATAACGTTTAAGGTGAATTGGAATCAGTTGTGTGTTAAAAATGTACATGACCTCCTTAACTATATCCCAGTACTTGTAGTCTATTAGGAACCATAGGGCTTTGCCATCATTATTTCACTTGGAGGGAAGTGGGTTGGCTAAAATAATTACAATATTTGAAGCGGAAATCCGTACCTGATTTATAGTAATGGATTGTTGTTGAAAAAAATGGGGCAATGGTGACGTCCTTTCCTTTCAGGCAAAGATTTTCAAAGTTCTATTTATAATATTTTCATAGTATAAGGAGGGAGTGAACACCTGAATGTTATGTTTTTTTTTTTTCAATTATGGCTCAGCTATACAGGTAGTCCTCAACTTAAAACCATAGTTGAGCCCAAAATTTCCTTTGCAAAGCTAAGACAGTTGTTAAGTGTAATTTGCCCTATTTTACGAATCGCTGCAATTGGTAAGTAGGTAACAGAGTTGTTAAGTGAATCTGGCGTCCCCATTGAATTTGCTTGTCGGAGGGTCACAAAAGATGATCGCTAGACCCTGAGACACTGCAACCATCATAAATATGAACCAGTTGCCATGCGTCCGAATTTTGATCACATAACCATGGGGATGTGGGGATGCGGCAGTGGTCATAAATGTGAAAATTGGTCATAAGTCACTTTTTTCACTGCCGATGTAGTTTAGAATGGTCACTAAATGAATGGTTGTAAATCAAGGATCACCTGTAACAGAATAATCTCCCTTTAGACATCAGATTAGCCTAACCATGGTGACATCTTAAGAAGCAGTGAACACTTCTCAGAAGCTTTAGAGAGCAAAATATCATTTGGATGTAGCAGTATAATGACATGGATTTTTATTGTTAATTTTATTTATTTGTCTGTCTGTCTGTCTGTCTGTTTATTTATCAAATTTATTTATCAGATTTATTGGCCACCAATCTTACCACAGGATAAAGCAAAGTATTACAACAGAGTATTAGTTGTTTTATTATGTGGTGTTTACTGTGGATACTTTATTGTATACATATTAAGGATATAAAAACATCACATTAAAGATGTTTTATTGTTTATATTATGGGCCAGAATGGGCCAGCCACCATTTTTGTAGGGCAAGAATGGGCAAAAGCTTCACTCCTCCGGGACTGTTTTCCTGCTGTGGCTTCAAAGTATTTTTTTTCTCTTTACGTTATTTTGTGAGTTTTAACTGTTGCACTTATAAATAGTCTTCAGTTAACGTCCATTTGTTCATTGACCATTGAAGGTTACAATAGTGCTAAGCAAATGGTAGTTAAGACCGGTGAAAAGTTACGGCCATTACAGCACAGTTACATGATCAAAATTCTGGCACTTGGCCACCCGCTTACCTTTATGACCACATAGAGTGTTTCAACCCCACCCCTCCATCTCAGTCCTCCATCGCTGTCCAAGTGGCCACCTTGCACTCTCTCTTGTACCTCTGCTGCCGCTGCTGCTCCCCTCTGCTCTTCATTGCCTTCTTGCATAAAGTATAACCAGTGAGGCAGTTTCTGGCACTCTTATCAACAGTGGGAGAAAGAAGATGACAAAGGGGCATCCATGGGGCATCAGGGATAAGCAGTGGACGCCTCACAAAGGGCCAGCAGCTGCCTCAGCAAATGCACCGTGACAGCAGTAGGGGGAAGATATGTCAAAAGCAGCTGGGGGTAGTGGGGCAGTAGGGGTAGATGTGTCAAAGTGTAGGGTAGCTGAGAGGCCAAAGATGGTGGAGATAGGCATTTATATCAGCTTGCCCAATTAGATCTGATAGAGAAGGCATGTTGCAAGTCCCACCAGCTAGAGACTTACATTTGGTGGTTCCCAAGAGATGTGGCCTTTCTGCAGTGGAATTTACCTTATGGAGCATCCTTCCTCTCAAAATTAGATCAGCTCCATCCCTTTTGATATTCCAAGAGGCCCTCAAGACCCTGATTGTCCTTTCAGATCTGGGTCTCCCACAGTCTTAGAATCTTGCTGAGATGCCTTTGTTATTGAGGTGGCCATTTTATCCCTCTCATCACCTATGGCTTGTATTTTTGGGTTTTTAATGTTCTTTATGAACATGGGTTTTTACATTTTATATTTATGGCTTTTTAAATAGTGGTCTCAAGTCATTGTTCTATATTACCCAGATTCACCTTTGATGAGATGGGCATCTGTATAACTCTGATTAATAACAAATAAATAATAAATCCATGCTAAATGCATTCCCTGAATCTATGGAAAACCCAAATGTAGATCATCATTGTGTGTTTCATGAAAAAATACTAAAGTTTCAAAATAATCAAGTTCCTGCGGTCATGGCCCACTAAATGAATGTTCAGTGAAATGGGAACACAGACTTAATCACCACACACATTTTCATCTTTCAGAGCACAGGCATTCACAATGGGTGAGGAGGGGAAAGATAAGATTATTACTGTATAATTGCATCTGCAAATGTCTTCCCAACTCTTTTTATTTTTAAAAGCTTTTTAAAAGTAAAATTTGCACCTAACTAATATCCAACATTAGGTGAATTATTTTAGGTACCCCATGCCATGTGGAATCACAGATGGTAAATAAATTTGAATATTGTTCACTGTTTCGGTTTCCTCAGCAGTAGTATTTATTTTCCTATTCATATTTTAACTAACCACGGATTGCAACCACGGATGCAATTTCACATAGTAAATTCAGTAGGAATCAAGTCAGTCCTGCTTATGACAGCTAATGGAGACCTCAGAGAACCCTGCAGACTACCAATAGTACATGGAGATACAAGGGCTGAATAAAACTAATAGTTCCACCTCCATGGCTTTAATTTAATACAGATATTTTAATAAATATCAAAATAACTCCAACATAATCTTTGAAATGAGAACATTCATTATCTGATATCATTGACTTATGACCACAATTGGAACCAGAAATTCTGTTACTAATCAAGGCAGTTGTTAAGTGAGTCACAACCAATTTTACAATCTTTTTGCCAAGAATTTTAAACAAATCACACCAGGTGTTAAGTGAATCACACGATTAAGATTGTAAATGGCAATCACATAACCCTAGATGCCACAACCGTCATAAACACATGCCAGTTTCCAAACATCCAAATTTTGGTCATCGGACCATGGGGATGTTGCAAAGGTTGTAAGTGCAAGAACTGGTCATAACTCACTTTTTTCACTGCTTTGCAACTTTGAATAAATTTCTAAGTCAAGGATTACTATACTTGCTTTTCCACATAATGATCACAATTCATTACACACTTTTTTCTATAATGGACAGACGTCTTGAAGCTCTGACAAAAGGACTTCAAACTTTGTCTCTGCAGTCTTTTCCTTTTCTTCATTTGAGCCAAACAAATGGCCATGAAGGTATTCCTTCAGTTTAGGGGAACAGGGGAAGTCACATACCACATGTACGGTGAATGCGGTAAGACAATTAGTGTGAAGTCTAATATTGTTCTGTAGCATCAAAGTTTTCTTCTTGTACTTCCAAACTCTCCTAAATCATTTTTGTGTCAAAGTTTTTGAGTATCCCAGTGTAGTCCTCTGAGTTGATAGTGGCACCACTTTCAAGAAAACTCATAAGAATAATACCATCAATGTCCCAAAAAACTGTAATCATGACTTTGCCTACCAAAGCCTGCTTTTTGAATATGCCTTGTGGTGATATTCCGTGGAGTGATGCATAATGATGAGCTTACGTTTGGTCAGTAATCATGATACAACAAATTCCTTACCCTCATTTTTGTCGCATAACAACCATTCTTGAAGCTTTCATTTCTGCCATTATGCAGGAAACCTATCATGCACAAACCTTCCATTATTGAAGAACATCAATAACATGATTCACTCATTTTTCCGAAATGCCAAGCTGACAGCAATTTCTCTTTGAGTGATCCACCAATTGTGTTCATCGGTTTAACAAACTTTCTCTTGTGAAACCTTTGTCACATTTCATTCTTGGACACAGAAATAAACTATCCTGGTTCACCATATTTAGATTTTTTTTTTTTTTGGCTCAGCAGCACACAGTACAAATGTCAACAAAACTGTCACTATAAACGACCTGCTTTTGTCTAAATTTAAATGGAAAGGATTCCTGTACTCAAAAATGCACGCACCTTGCCTAAAGTGCATTGATGAATATTTACTGAAGGCTTCCATTTTATGAAAAGGAGCCACATAATATTTTCTGACAGCAAGATCTCACCAATTGAAGTGAAGGATGCAAAAGAACACATGTGAATTCTAGTGTGTCAATACTGCCATCTGTAGGTGATTTACAACATTGGAAGTATTCCTTGTCATTCAATGCTCATAGTTTGAGAATCACTATTTTAACTAAATGCAAGGCAGGACAATCTTAATCCCTAGCCCTAAGGTTAGGTTTGTGAATAATTAAAATGAATAGTTTAGAGTAAGTAACCATGAGCATCTACATTCTTGCTTAAGAGTAGAGCTCTTATCTGATGAATATACAACACGTTTTTACAAAAATCTGGAGAGTCATGAGGCAGTAAACCAGCCACTCACTTGATGTTCTTTATATGAATTTGGACTAGAATTCACAGGATTCCCCAGTGATTTGACCAGCGAGCTGGTAAATCTTAAGCCTATAGTCCAATACATTAGGGAAAAGGGGGAAGTCACATACCACATGTATGGTAGATGTGGTAAGACAGGAAGATCCAACTTTGGTGCCAGATTAGAAGAAGCTAATCAACAATAACAAAAAAATACTTAATTTACTGCTCATGTTGATCCTGCCAACATGTACTATATGTAACAAAAAGTCATTGGTTTCAGATGAGTGCCTATACAAATCAAATAAATGAGCAGATAAGTTGTTTAATAACTGTACTGAAATAAATCTCAAAATATTCTTGGCAATAATATTCATACTTGCCGAAGGAGGTCAGCCTCATCAAAAATGCTTGGGTGACATTGCCTGGAGAAAATGCCTTATATCAGGGGTGTCAAACTCAAGGTCTGGGGGCTTGTTCCGGCCCATGGAGCGCTTAAATCTGGCCCATGAGTCTGCCCTGGAAACAGTGAAGGACCAGCAAAAATGGACAGCCCCCTCAGGCAGCCCTCCTAAGCTCCATTTTCACTAGCAGAGGGTTGCAGGAGGCTGTTGCAGCGAAAATGGAGCTCTGGAGCCTGTTTTCACTGGCAGAGTGCTCGGGCCACCAGGGGCCAGCATGAGTGATGTTGAGCTGGCCATGTCCACCCTGCCCACCCTGAGGCCAAACACAACCCTGATGTGGCCCTCAATGAAATCAAGTTTGACACCCCTGCTTACACACATCTGGAGCTGCATATAGGCAAATAGTTATGTAATTATTCTACAGAACAAATAGGGAGAAACAATCAATTGCATTGCTAGAACTGGATTTGCTTTTAATAACAAATTCATAGCCACCAATATCTCCTACTCCACATTATGCTTTTCAAACAATAATGTCATACAGGCATAATCCTAGGTGTCAAGCTGCAGCATGGAAGTGCCCTATTTTCATTCCCAACATCCAAGTTCAAAATGAAGTTGGGGAAATAGCTTTACTGGCAGACACACACAGATCCTCCAGCCAGAAGCCTACAGAGATAATGTGGCTTCCCTCCACCTCTCAGTAAATAGCCAGTAATTAATTACAGAACAACAATGAATGCCAAGAACCTCGGTTCCCTAGAGTAAGTTTAAATGAAATCTAGTTTCACCCAAAAGCCAAATGGAAACTATCAACAGAACAATGAACAAAATCCATAGTGTATTTTCAGATATGTCATCACACCAAATAGCACAGAAAGGTGATTTGAATTCTGATTTCTGTTTTGCAGTATAGTCTAAAATACACAAGGTTTCAATAAAAAGACCTCATTGTTTCTATGAAATCTTCCTCTCTTTTTTTAGTATTTCAGTTCCTAAATACAATGAAGATAAAAGGAATTGTGTAATATTTACCTGTTTGGAGGCAATCACATTCCATGCTGGCTCGACACCAGTAATCCTATATCCAATGTGACAATTCTCCTTTTAAATGACAAGATATGAATTCCTACAGGACAGCTAATAATTGTTCTCCATCAATCCTTGTTTCTTAGTTCTGTTTTCATTTTATAGGAAAAATGGCTTTGTAAAGCAACATAGTTTCTGTACTCTGCATATGCTCTGCATGGAGTCACCTGGAAAGGACCTTGGAGGTCTTCTAATCCTGCTCAAGCAGGAGACCCTATTCATGGGTGTCAAACTTGTGGCTCACATTGCTGCCTTGTGACATTTTGCAACATTTTTTCCCTTTGTGGAGCTGGGGTAGGCGTGGCCTATACATGATGCATCCAGCCCGTGGGCCAACAATTTGACACCCCTGTGGCCTATACCATTCCAGACCAGTGGCCATCCTCCTCCAGTGATGGAACACCCACAACTTCTGAAGGTAAGCCATTCCACTGATCAATTGCTCAATTTATTAATGAATAAATTAATAATTTATTAAGCAGTTGATAAATGAACAATTGACTGATTGTTCTTGTTAAGTTTGCATGAAGAGACAGACGCGAGTGCTTCAAGCTCTTTGTTTATTAGTGACTACAGCTCAGAACGAACCCACTTTGGCTGGGCTGCAGCTGCTACTTATAGCCAGCAGCCACAGTTGCCAGCCAATCAGAGTGCAGGGTTTTCCCACACTTTTAAACCAATCATTTCTTACATTTTACAAGAACAGTTCAAACTAAACCAATGACTTTAAACCTGCATACATAACACCCCTCCCCACTAGGTTCAGTCCATACTCAAACCCCAGCCTATCTAATGTATTCTTTTAAATAGGTGGGGCTCTTACATGTACATTGAGACCTCGTGGTTCAGATGTTTTAAGGTTCTCACCTTGTGAGGGAGGAAATGTGTCTGCTGACATTTCCTTACTAGGACTTGTAGTAATGGTAGAACCTGTTTGGTTACTACAACCTGGTCTCTCCTCCCAATCCATCTCCAACCCAATGTCAGCACCTAAATCAGGTAATGATGTGCAATCTTCCATTTGTGAAAATGGTTGTTGGTATTGTGACAGGTTTTGGGATGGTTCCTGTCGTGTTAGCTCGTTACACATGGGGTTGATTCTTGCTTGTTCATTACACTCATGATCCTCCCCTTCCCCCTAGAAGAGGCAGTAGGTATGGGAACCAGAGAGGAGCAAAAGCGATGCTCCTGAGGCAATCTGGATCTTAACTGATCAATGTGCCTGCTCCAGAGGACACCATCCTCCGTTTGTACCCTGTAAGACCTGGGGCCTGTGATTTGGGTTATCTCAGCAGGAATCCATAATGGTTCACCCATAAGGTTCTTAGCATAAACAGAATCACCCACAGTGAATGTGCAAATTTTGCTAGTGGAATCTAGTGGTGCGTTGGGTGCGTAAGTGGGATGAAGGCGATCAAGGGAGACCTGAGTTTCCTACCCATCAACAATTCAGCTGGGGACAAATTAGTTGAGGGGTTGGGAGTGATATGCTGAACACTGAGAAGTTTTTCAACTCTCTCAGTGATATCCCCTGGACCCAATTGCTGAAGTTTTTCCTTGGTAAATCGTACCATACGTTCAGCCCGCCGTTAGCGAAGGATGCCCAGGGGCTGTCAGGGCATGTCTGATACCCTGTTGTGCTAGATATGATTCAAAAAGGTTGGATGTAAATTGAGGGCCATTGTCAGAAACAAGCACATCAGGTAACCCGTGAGTTACAAAAGCTTTTTAAGCTGTTTGATGACAGCTTCAGTTGTGGTGGATGCCATAGGGATAACCTCTAGCCATTTGGAATATGCATCAACTATAATAAGGAAAGTGTGCCCTCTGGTAGGGCCAGCAAAATCAATGTGAATCCTGGACCATGGGCCCCTAGGACATTCCCATTCCTGTGTGGGGGTGAGAGGTGGGGCAGGCCTGACTACCTGACAGTTGGGACAAGATGCAACCCAGTTTTCAACCATTTTGTCAATACCTGGCCACCATACATAACTCCTGGCCAATCCCTTCATTCTGACAATACCTGGATGACCCTCATGTAACATTTCCAAAACCTCTTTTTGCAGTTTTGCAGGAATAACCACCCTGTTACCCCACAAAATACATCCTCTTAATACAGATAATTCAGTTTGCCTGGATTTAAAAGGTTGGGCAAGTTGAGGTAGATCTTGAAGAGGCCAACCTTTCTTAATCCAGCCTATAACAGGAGCCAATAAGTGTCTTTGGCAGTCTCTCTGGCAATTTCAGCAGCGTGTACTGGAAGCTTGGCAACAGTTTCTAGGAAAAAGGTGTAAGTCTCAGGAGCAAAGTCCTCAGTGTGAGAAGGAAGTGGGCAGCGACTCAAAGCATCTGCATGCCCAATGTCTTTGCCAGGCCTGTGGATGAGTTTGTATGAATAAGCAGCAAGAAATTCAGTCCACCTCAGCATTCTTGGTGACAGGATAGTGGGCGTAGGTTTGTCTCCTGCCACAATGCCTAACAGAGGTTTGTGATCTGTGACAATGGTAAATGTTCTCCCATATAAATACTCATGGAATTTCTTGACAGCTGCAACAATTGCCAAGGCTTCCTTGTCCAGTTGGCTGTAGTTCCTCTCTGCTTTGGTCAAGGTGTGAGTAAAATGCAATAGGAGCTTCCCTCCCACTGGGAAGCCTGTGGCTCAACCCCCCACTCCAAAAGGGGATGCATCACAAGTCAGTACAACAGGCAAATTCTCAGAGAACTGTATCAGTACAGCATCAGACGTGATTAGTCTTTTAATATTGTTAAATGCAGATTGTTCTTTTCTGCCCCAGACCCACGCAGACTTTTGTCTAATAATCTGTGCAGTGGTTCTGCAATGGTTGCCTTCTGAGGTAGGAACATGTGATAAAAGTTAATGAGTCCAAGGAAGGCTTGCAAATCTGTTTTACATTTTGGTCTAGGGGCTTCTTTGATTGCCTGAACCTTGGCATCTGTGGGGTGGATACCATGCTTGTCAATCATATAGCCCAAGAACTCAACCTTGTCAGTTCTAAGAGTGCATTTTTCTTCCTTGACTTTTAACCCCGCTTTTTGAATCTGGTAAGGACTTCTCTGAGTCTCTCTTGTAACTGAGTGTCATTTTCAGCAGAGATTAACACATCATCAAAGTAAGGTACTACCCTGGCAGTCCTTGGAGCATCCTTTCCATAAGGCTTTGGAAGATGCCTGGTGCCACGCTTACTCCAAACTGTAACCTTTTACATTTGAAAGCACCTCTATGAGTCACAATGGTTTGGGCCTCTGCAGTGGCATCATCAACTGTTAATTGTTGATATGCCTGGGCCAGATCCAATTTGGCAAAGACTGTACCCCTGCCAAGTGAATGTAGTAAATGATGCACCACATATGCGCTGTTGAAGCATGGTTCAATGTCCCCTTATAGTCTCCACAGATTCTCACTGACCCATCAGTCTTGACTGGTGTGACTATGGGTGTCTCCCACCTGGAGTGGTCAGTGGGCTCTAAAACTCCTTGAGCTATTAGTTTATCTAATTGTGCATCAATTTTTTCCTTTAAGGCAAATGGGACCCTTCTGGGCTTTAAGCGAATTGGTGGCACCTTGGGATCTAGATTGAAAGTGATAGGGGTCCCCATATACTTGCCCAATCCTTCACTGAAGACCTCTGGAAACTCAGACTTCAAGGCCTCCTCCCATTCAGTGTTGCTCATGTGATTGATGCCAGTCACCTCGATGCCTAGTGGATTGAACCACTCAAGTCCCAGCAAGCTTGGGTGATCCTTGTCCACGATGGTCAGGGGCAAGCGTTTGGTGTGGCCTTTGAACTTCACGTTGAATTCTCTTGTTCCAACTACTGGAATCTTGTTCCCTTGGTAGTCTTTAAGAGTCAGTGCTTGCTTCTTGAAATGCTTCTTCTGAATGTTTGGGAGTAGTCTGTGAATAGTGTCCCATGACACCATAGATAAATATGAGCCTGAGTCCACTTCCATTTGGCAAGGCCTTCCTTCAATTAGTACCTTGACATGCACTTTTCTGTTATTGATAGAAGAAGAATGACCAATAGTTACTGTCTGATGAGTTTCATTCTTCCCTTTGCTTCTGTGCTGCGCCCCATTTTCTCACTGAGGTTGTTGGGCTTGAATTCTTTGTCAGGAAACTTCCTTCTGTTGGGTGGAGTTCTGGATGATTTGCAGACTCTTGCTAGGTGTCCTCTTTTTTCACAACGGAGGCAGATGGTATCTAGGAACTTGCATTCAGTGCGGGGCTTCCCCACAACCTCTGCAGTAGAAATCTTGCCTCTTTCTTCCCAGGTCTTTCTTTTTCCGCTCCATTCTGAGTCTATAAATTCCTTCCTCTACCTCACTATAGTCTGACTCAGAATCTATTTGCTCACAATGAGTTGTTGTGGACTTTTCCACATCAGGATGGCTTGTGGCCTTGTTGATTTTCTTCATGGCCGCTGCTGAGGACTTGGTAGCTTCTGCTGAAGAGGCCTCTTCTATTGCTTCCTTCAGCGTGATCTTAGGTTTTAGTAACAACTTGCTCTGAAGCACTTTGCCTTTAAGGCCCAGAACAAATCGATCGTGCATGGTCTCTTCTAAGTTGTTAAATTCGCATGCACCCCCAATGTCTCTTAAATTTGCCACGAAGTCGTTTACATTTTTGCTTTCCCCTTGATCCCGACGGTAAAACTCGTGTCTCTTAATGAGGCACAATACTTGTGGCACGTAATGGGCTCTTAACAACTTTTCTAAGTCAGGCCATTCTATTACCTTCATGTCTGCAGCTCCCGCCAATGCCTTCGCCATCTTGAAAACTGCCGGACCGCAGTGCGTGAGAAAGACCACCCTCTTCCGCTTCTCGGAAATGTCGGCAAGATCGTTTCCTTCCAGATACATTTGAAACGATCTGCATCGTCTCCCAGTCTTCTGCCGTCGGATTGAACGGGGCTGGGGGTGTTCAGCGCAGCCATCTCTCTCTTCTTCTGTTCCGCATTGCCTTCTTCTTCAGGGAGATCCCATCCTCGTCGCCAGTGTTAAGTTTGCATGAAGAGACAGACAGAGTGCTTCAAGCTCTTTGTTTATTAGTGACTACAGCTCAGAACGAACCCACTTTGGCTGGGCTGCGGCTGCTACTTATAGCCAGCAGCCACAGTTGCCAGCCAATCAGAGTGCAGGGTTTTCCTGCACTTTTTAAACCAATCATTTCTTACATTTTACAAGAACAGTTCAAACTAAACCAATGACTTTAAACCTGCATACATAACAGTTCTACTGATCAATTGAAAGAAATTTGTTTCACTGTCTTAGAGAGAAATATGCGAGACTAAAGTAACCACTCTGACAAATTCCTCAAACGCAGCCATTGATATATGATTTTGCTATTTGGAGAACTGCCAACAGGTCCACTTGAATCTTGGGTGGCAGGAACAGAGGGTTCACCCACATCAAGTACAGGACAGATGCTCGTGCTTTGTAACTTTCTATTCTCATATGTTGAAGCGTGTCTGTTCTGTTAAGCCTCTTCTAGCTCAGCCAGAAGCTATTCAAAAACCTGCTATTTTCAGCTGTCCTCAGATGACTTACTGGTGTGGACTCTTCTTGTCAGCAGCTTGATTAGAGGTCCCAGCAGTTGCTGATTTCACTGATATGGGTATAATTATTGTTTTGAAAATGGAGAGCTCCAAGCACCATTGGGTTTTTTTTTCCAGTTGCTATTTTAAAACTTAAGATTATGGAAAGAGAGGCAGGGTAAAAGAATTGGGAAGAATGTGTCTGCGTGAGGTTCTTTAAAAATCCCTCCTGGATAAACATTGTTAAGACTGTTTTGAAGACTTTAACATGATGGCTGTATAAAATGCTGGTTCTGCACTGGGCTCCCTTTAGGTCTTGTAGATAAAAGCTGGATGCACTGGGTGAATGTATTAATGCTCCTAGAAATGTATGGATACACACTGATCTGAAATGGTACTCTGAACAGATTACATAAAGTACATCCTAGACAAGCTGAAGCATTTAAATTTAAGCTGCTCCAGGCCCCTTGACTCTGAAGGAATAAAAACAGACTTATCTTCAGACGCTCCTTTATTGTGCATAAACTCCCAGGTCTCTCTACAGTTCATCCCATATTTATATTCAGCACAGAGGGCTCCCAAAGCAAAACTGATTTACTGCCAAGGAGAAAAAAAAGCCGTATCTTTACTCACTGAAGAGATTTTGGCTAATACCATTGGCTCTCTCAGGCAATTTACAGTTTCTTTCTTTACTCGTAGGATTTCTAGGAAGCAGCTAACTTCAGGCTATTTCACACAGAAGCATTTTCCCTACATTTCCCATCTCCATTCCCAGCTGTTGCCCTCAGAATGCAGTGAGCGCACTCAGATCTCCAGTAGCCAATCAACGCTCTCTTCGAGCCAATTCTTTTTTGATTCTCTCATCTTCATCTTTTAGTTCTCCCACCACACTTCTGAAAAAAATCACTTCTAGGTCTCAACGTACCTTCCCCAATCCACATTTTCAATAAATTTTCTTTGAGAAATTGTATATTGGTGAGATGGCAGATCCAAGACAACCACGCAAGGCATGGTTTCTATCCTCCCTACCATTTAATATATTGGCTTTATTTCTCTGATGGCTTTGTAGGAGGGGGAACTACTTGAGTGTCATGCCATTTCTCATTATTAGAGCAGCTGTGAACTGTGAAGATGTGCCTGCCTTTGGAGCTGTGCTTTATTGGTCTCACTATCTTTCCTTTTCCATGGCCAACCCAAAAAGCCTCATTAAGAGAGAGGAGTGGCCTGAATTTTGCATTAAAAGATTCTGAGAACATAAAATGCACTTACAGTAATCCAGCAATTATTTAATACTGTTTCTCTCCATGGCCTACCAGAAGCTCATGTAGTTTATTTATTTATTGAATTTATATTGCCTCCTATTCGCCCATGGTGACGCAAGACGTCTTACAGAATATAAAATCACATTTAAAACAATAAAACTAATAAAAAGAATCAAATAAAATAGTATAATATAATAAAATCACCCACCACCACCCACCCCAGTGACAGCAGATCACATGATCCATTTAATGGGCTCTATCCTGCTCTGGGTCGCCCAGGCCTGCTGGCAGAACCAGGTCTTCAGAGCCTTCTGGAAGAGTATTAGAATGGGGGCCATTATAATCTCTGGGGGAATGATGTTCCAAAGGGAGGGAGCCACCATGGAGAAGGCCCTTCTTCTGGTGTATCTCCCTTGGGGATGACACCTGCAGCATTTCCTGCCTCACTGCTTTGATGGGTCAGGTAGATGTGACCAGCAAGAGACAGTCCCTCAGATAACCTGGTCCCAAGCCATGAAGGGCTTTAAAGTGACAATCAGCACAGTTCTACATCCTACTTGTACTGTTATTCTTAGCAAAAAGTATTGCCATCAACGCCAGGCAGAAATACTTCTCTGAATCTATAAGTTAGTAGCCAACATAACTGCTTCTTCTGCAAGTCTTATGTCATGTACCCATGTATTAGACAATGACTTTGAAGAAGAGCCTCCAAAAGAATCTGTGGAATATCAGCCTCAGAAGACACAAAGCCAGGAATCACCCTGAGACTTATCAAACACAAGCATCCCCTGAACAGCTGGAGCAATCAGATGATGATGATATAAGGCCACCAAATCCCTGCACTGAGCAAGTAGTGTGAAGAGCAGAGCAAAGACCAGCAAGGACGTATACTAACTCTAATTAAAAGCAATAGACTGCAGACTGATTTAAGAAGCACCCCTGCCCCATGAACCCTTGTTGGAATAAACCATCTGATCTCCAAGTCTTGCATGATGTTCATGTGGATTCTGCTGGTGAAATTCTGACTTCTGGGCTGGCTAACAGCACTGACCTTGATTTTGGAACTCTGGAGTGGATTTTGACAATTCTTCTGCACACCGTTAAAAACAAAATCACCCAGGCAAGTTTCTCTCAGAAATTCTGTTTTGGTTTGTATTATGTGTCTGCTGTTATCTTCTTGACCTTGAATAAACTGCTAATTTCCATAGCAACTGTGTGAGTGAATGTGTATTGGAAACCAGAGAAGGACATCTTGAGCCCTGCATTATTCATCCTGATTGGATAAGCCTGAGTTCAATTATTAGAGACCAGGAGAAAAAAAACTTAATGGTGATCATTTTATAGAGCTTTTATAATCCTCTATCATGTATGCCTTTCTGGTTTCTTCTATGAAATAAAAAGTAGCAAATGTGACCTTTTCTTATTGCTCCAACCCCTTATCCTTTTTTTATTGTCCTTTCCTATACCCTTTGAGACTCTAGAACAACACATAATATTTCAGAGGGGTTATTTTTTTAGGTCTGTAAAGAACCCATAGAATAATAGCAGATTTATGTTCGATCTTTCTTGTAGCTCTTCTTTGGCTCTTTCATCAGCTCTTGCACACAAGATTGATATTTGAACTGGGACATCCACTACAACTTCAAGAGCTTTTTCCCAGTTAATCATGACCCATTCATTAATCAAAGTGGGATGTTAGAATTCAATGCCTTGGTATCTAAGTACAGTTTCTGTTATAAAAGAGCTGAAATGAAACCATAGTTTAAAAAGAAAAAGATAGATTTATTGTACAAAATCATAAAGCTATAAAGCAATTCCATCCTAAATTGCTATCCAAGCCTTGTTTCCCTATAAGCTTTTTTGAAATGGACCCTACCCTACTTGAGGTGTGATAGATGGTTCCTGTAGTGGTCTTTGCCTTCATCCTTCTTTGACTCACTGATTTATGGAATTTTATTGACAGCAGCTCTAGCGGAAACCATTTCTCCTCACCCTCTCCATCAAAGATAACATGTCATAGACACTGATACTGAACACAGACAGTTCAGAGGGGTTGATGGAGGAAATTAGGCATCAGTAAACCATGAAATACGTGTGACTGGCTTGTCTACGGTAGAGCAGCTTAGGAGGGGCTGCAGTGTCATTCTATAAGAATACAGATCACTGCTCACTTGAGAGACATAAGAGCATTTTCTGCTCTTAACTACCATTCATGGAGGATTAACATATTTTTGTCAGTCAGAATTACACTGGCTCCTTGTCCATATAACACATGGAGGCCATTGAGTGTTATGCATAAGATGTACAATCCATATCCCATGTTAGTATGAATTGACTTTCAGCACTGTAGTTCAAAATTGTATTATTCATGCAGCTCTCCATTGACTTTAGTGAAAGGAGTCAATCTCAGAGAAACAGACAAAATCTGCTTGATCATACTCCAGCCATGCAATCCATGAGATATTCTAGAAAGTCACCAATCAAGGACCTTGCCAGGAAACACGTAGCTTGGTTTTGAAGCATTTAAGAGTAACCCTTGTGAAATAGGAGGCAAATTTAATCATAATAATTAATAATAATTTCATCACTTAGCACAACTTGCCAGCCATATCTCAAATATTTCCTTAGGTTAACCATACTATTTGCACCATATACTGTAGCATGATTTTTATTGCAGTAATTAAGTCAGACTTAATTTAATCAAATCACATTTTATTAAAGTTTTGATTCATTGCCTGAAGTTCCAACTTTGATATTTCTATTTTGTTTTATCTTTACAGCCTCATTTTTTGGGGCTTGGACCTTATTTATTTATTTTGGGCACTTTTCTTTTTTAATACCATGTTTGTATTATTATCTCAGTTCTGAGCCTGATCTGGGAATTGCTTAATCTCCACGGTCTTTCTCTTGATTCTTGGCTAGTTTTGTCCTGGTGTTTTACTCTGTTTTCAGTGACAAGGTCGTTTTTGTTGCTTGCCTAAAGGAATCTCTTTATATCATGGGGAAAAAAACCCTACAGTGCAAAAAGGTACATTCAGCAACATCATTTAGGGATTCTCCAGAATTTGCTAGTTTTACATTTATAACCCAAAGGAAAGAAACATATAACAGTGTCATGTTATGCCCTTGTTTCTCTTACGCAGAGAAAAGTTATTAGGACTTCTTATCCTTTCATTCTCCTTGCTAAATCAATTCATTCTACCCCTCTGGACTATCATTTCTGCCACCGAAACTTTCCTCTAACATACAACAATCTCTGCTTTCCCATTTTCCCTGCAAATATTAGTTTCATAAGGTTGAGAGGGTTTTTTTTAAATTCATATTTATATCCCGCCCTTCTCCAGAGACTCAGGGTGGCTTACAATTTTTGGGATACAACCCAGTGCAATAGCCTTCATTCCATTGTATATGCCTGCTTATTACTAAGCAGCATTTTTACCAAGTCAGCTTATTGCCCCCAACAATCTTGGGTCCTCAGTTTACCTACCCCGAGAGGATGGAAGGCTGAGTCACCCTTGAGCCTGGTGGGATTCAAGCCTGCAATAATTACAGGCAGCTGGAACTAAGTGCTAGGCTATTAACAGCCTGCACCACCAATTGCCCATTTTGGGGGGGAGGTCTCCTCTCTCTGTATTAGTACATTAAAAATGGTACTGACATTCTTGAAATGCTAATCTAGTCCATGTCTGTTTTTGACAATATGTATAATTCAAATAAATTGTAGCTCTAGATTGGAATAATAGATAATTGTTCACCATTTAGTTGAAGCTATTTTCAGTTCAGTAGAAGCACACAGGGCATAAATCTGTGACTTTATTTTGACTATGTTTCTATTTAAGATGTAGATTCTATAATGCTGTAGAAAAAGTGAAGTCAACTGTCCTGTGGTAGCTTTTTATTAACATCCCCTGGTTAGGATTTCTGTTTGGAAAATGTGTCTTTCTGCATGGATTTATTTGTCAGGTGTTCTTTAGTTCTAGGAAAGTTTCATGTAAAGGTTAGGTTAATTAAAATAAAAGCTTTTATTTAAGTAAAACAGCGTAGCTTTCTACCTTCTTCCTTTTGCAAAGTTGTACCACTTATATCAGCCATTTCACTGGGCTTTCAGCTGAACTCAGCATCCATCCATTTAGGCTAGTCTGATTGACATGGCCAGCAGAAAATGTCCAATATCTGGATTAGAACATTACTCATGTAACTGGTACTTGATACTTCTTAATCTTCCCCACCTAATAGAATGTTGGAAAGAAATGGTGTAAAGGAACTTAGAGCCCTGTCCACCCACAGGATAATTCTTTAAAAACAAAAGAGAATTGGGCCACATTAGTATGAGAGTAAAAGGTAAAGGTTTTCCTGTCCAGTCCTATCTGACTATAGGGTGTGGGGCTCATTTCTGTTTCTTGGCCAAGGGAATCAGGGTTGTCTGAAGACGTTTTCCATGGTCATGTGGCCAGCATGGTTATGTCATGGCCCTGTCAGGGTCTGAATCTGAGGAGGAAGCTGAACAGCTGACAGGGAATGGGAGTGTGGCTCCGTTGGCTGTGGAGGAGGCTGGGGAAGGGCAAAGTCAGGCTGGGCAGAACAGGGGAGAGATAGAATGGAGAGAGGAGTTCAGAGGAAGGCCCACCCCCTCTTCATCCTACCCCCTCTTCATCCTAGGGCACCCAGGGAGGAACAGAGAAGAGAGCGACGTGGGTTGCGTGGCTTATGGGGGAAAAGGGCAGTGGTGGGATTCAAATTTTTTTACTACCCGTTCTGTGGGCATGGCTTGGTGGGTGTGGCAGGGGAAGGATACTGTAAAATCTCCAGGCAGAGGTGGTATTTGTCAGATCTCTGAACCACTTAAAATTTCCTTTACTGGTTCTCCAGAACTGGTCAGAACCTGCTGAATACCACCTCTGGAAAAGGGCCCTGATCCCCTTCATTAGCCACAGCTGGGTAGATAGTTTATAAGAAAGGCAGGCTGCGTGGCAGGCTGCTGAGAGCAATCTTGACTTTAACTTGTGTTGTCGTGGCTTATCTATGTTCCTGGCATCTTCCTAACCGTATGAGTTTTGCCATGCCTTCAAGTCTGAAATTCTTGCTCCTGCCCTGCCAACTAATTACATCAGTTTGGCTTGTTTGGACTTAATTTTCTGCAGTCAAAGGCTGTTCCTGGGAGAGTTTTTCTCCAGCCAGAAGGTAACCTGGACATTGGGGGCAAAGTTGGAGATAATAAAGGGACTCTTATTGATTATCTGACTGTGTTGCCTTGTGCCACGCCCGGGTTGTCACTGATTATATACCAGAGACAAAGAACTTTGTTATTTTCCCACCAAAGTGGTACCTATTAATCTACTCAGGCTTGCATACTTTCAAACTGCTAGGTAGGCAGGCTTACCCTGTTGCGCAGCGCTCAGGCCTCAAACCTGGATTGTCAGTTTTCCAGCTGACAAGTTCAGCATCTTTTTAAGCACTGAGCCATATGAGCCTCATATTATAGTTATGTCAGGTGTGGGAGTAGAAGTTAGCAAAAAGAGAGAGACAGAGACAGAGAAATCACAGAGAAATCACTTCCTAAGAATGGATTCCTATAGAAAAGTCTGTGCCTTTAGACACAACACAGAATGTTTCTTAACTACTCCATTCACATGACCAGCTATGGCTACTACTGAAAATGATGTTTAAAAATCCAGTTTTGCATGTTTCCCTACATTGTTACATGGGGTAATGTAATGGTTGGCCTCTAACCATTAAAAAACACCTGCTCTACTAATCTATTTCAATAACTTTGATGACGCAAAATGTTGGACACTGCCAGAGCTCAAAAAACTAAGAGAGGTAGTTGGTATATAATTAGGAAATCTCTAATAGAAAATGTAGATTATAGAATGTTTTTTAAAAACTATAGTAGAACAAGTCATTTCCATGCTGTTATATAAACAGCATTTATATATCTATGAAGCAACCAGACTTCTTAGTTAATATTTTGTAAGAGCCAAAAGTATTTTGAAGATTAACAAAAAATTAATGGAGTGCACTCTATTTTGGTTTAGTTCTGGATATTTGGACATATTAAACACAGTCCTCATCCTCTACTCAAATTGGCTAGTTGCATATTTCAATCTGTATGAGATTTTTCACAGAACTTCGTTCTTCATTAAACTGTCAAAATTAGAAAATTAGGAAATCTGTCAGGCTTAAGTACAGTTAAGATTGATGGTGCTATTTTAGATCAAAATTCTATATACTTTCATTTCATCTTTTCTCTCTAATTCCTCCCTTCTGATCCTGAGAGAAATCATTACAAGTAGAACTGTTTAACACAGAACACTGCTCATTAAACTCCCCCCAAGTAAAGTATAATTAGAAGAAATTTGACATTTTGGTAGATGTGAAAATGTTTATACAGGTAATTCTGCTGTGTTAATTACTGTGGCGGGAGGTCTCCTGCATTCAGTATTATTGGCAGTAAAACAAGTCTAGTTCTACACATGCCTCTATTCATTGCTTTTCAAATTGATCTCATGGCAGGAGAAACATTTCCAGAATTTTCCTGTACATCTTCCAGTTGGCTTCCATTGACAAGGACATGGTCCCTGGGATGTTGTTGCTCCTTTTACCTGCTGTTTCTGAACTTAACAATTAATTAGCTGGCAATGGTAAAAGTGTATGATCTCTTTGGGTTTTCCACTGAAGCAATTGGTAAGATGCAGAATTTGGGATACAAGTGAAGAAAAAGGCATTGATATACCATTTCTCAAGCTTTCTTCCCAGCTTCCTTTTTTTGCCTTTCAAAAGATAAATCTTACTTCTCAAGTTGGGAAATTCCAGGACTTAAAGTTATAGCTCCATCTGATTGTAGCTGGGCTATTCATTGTTTCCTAGCAATAAGGCATTCCCAAAACAGATGGTTTTAACAGGCAATATGAACCTGTGAGATTATCAATTGTTGCTCTTGAAACGAGTTTCAAGTATATGTAGTTAGCCCTCAGTTTATAACCATATTGGAGCAAACTCAATTTTAGGAATTTTTTGCAATGGTCATTAAGCAAACAAGGCAGTTGTTAAGTGTCATTAAGTGACCACAATGTCTGCAGTGGCCTGGATTTTTCCCCTGGAAATGGATTGTATTTTTAAGCTGAAGTTCATTGTCACCTCACAGAGCTGGGGTACTGACGACGAGAAGTCAGGTGCTGAATAATTTTTCCTCAAACAGCGATGGCTGTGCTAACCAATTTTCAAGCTTTTAATTCAGCCACAGAAATGTGGGATTCTTACATCACACGTTTTGAATGTTTTCTAGAGGCAAACAATTACGCTTGGTCTATCCTGCAATCATAAAAAAGCCTATTTTTTGAGTTTTTGCAGCTCAGAGATGTTTGAAATGGCGCAGGCTTTGCTGGCTCCCTTGTCAGTGCAAACTGTACTGTGGGAGACCCTGTTAGCTAAGCTTAAGAGCCATTACGCACCTATGCCATCTCGCATAGCCCGTTGCCATACATTCCACCACAGGAACCAAGCTGAAGGTGAAAACATTAACCAATATGTGGCAGCCCTTAGAGCGGCATTGCTATACTGTGATTTTGACAATCTGGAGGACATTCTCCTCGACCAGCTGATCTGTGGCCTCAGAGACATTTGTATACAGTGCCACCTCCTGGCGAAAACTGAGCTGACACGCCGATCTGCATTAGATGAAGAGCCACGGACCTGTCCAATATGTCTACAGCTGAGATTCAAAAAACAATCGCCCTGATCACATCAAAAGCAGCAGCTTCTATTCACCATGGCGATGCGGACCCTGAGCCGGGAACCTCAGACAATGATGGTGTCCATCGCCTTAAGGTAGCACCAGGGAAAGGCAGGGTTGGAGAGAAGAAGCATCCTCAAACATGTTGTTCTGGCTTTGGTGGGAATCATTTGAGAGCCAACTGTAGGTTTAAAAATGTCAATAGCTTGCATTGTGGCAAAAAGGGGCACCTAGCCATAGTTTGCAAGGCTTCACAGACAGCAGAATTAAGTCAATCAAGTGGACAGCCACAGTTCAGAAGACAACCCCACAGGCAGACTAGACAGGGGGATGATTGCTATTCTATCTTGGAAGAGCAACCAGAAACAGTTATTGGGCAAGTTAGTCTTGAGTTAAAAGAAAAAATTCTACTCACTGTAAAAATAGAAGGAACACCCTGTCAAATGGAAATTGACACTGGATCCTTGTTATCTTTGATGTCTTAGAGCACCATTAAAAGGTTGGTGCCCAGAATCTCAAAGAAGTGTCTCAAACCTTGTGGTTTGAAACTTCAAGACTATCAGGGAAATTCTATTCCAATTCTGGGAAGTCACAAAGTACAATTTAAGAAATTCTCAGGCTGCCTTAATCTAGTTATTGTTGAGGAACCCAGGAATCCAGCTTACTGGGTCTAGATTGGTTTGGGTCCTTAGGTTTAAAGATCAGTGGTATTCATAACACTGATACATCAAACAGTGTGGATTGGGACAGTGCAGAAAAAGAATTTCCCAGAGAATTCAAGGAAGGGTTAGGCAGATATGTAGGGACACCCATCACATTCAATCTAGACCCCCAAGTCACGCCTAGACATTTAAAACCTAGAAGAGTACCATTCGCACTCCACCCAAAGGTGGATGCCGAGTTAGATAAATTGATAGCCCAAGGAATTTTGGAGCCTGTGGATCACTCAAAATGGGAGACACCTATTGTCATTCCTCTGAAAGCTGATGGCTTTATTCGCATATGCGCTGATTATAAATTGATGCTGAATTTAGCACTACAGCAGAGTGCTTGTCTAGTCCCTGTGGTGCAACATTTGCTGCACTCTTTAGGAGAAGGCAATATTTTAGCAAAATTAGATTTGGCCCAGGTGTATCAACAGCTGCCTGTTGATAAGAATTCAGCTGAAGCTCAAACCATAGTAACCCATAGAGGAGCTTTAAGTGTAACCGCCTCCAATTTGGAGTTAGTGCAGCACCTGGCATTTTTCAAAGCCTGATGGAGAGATTACTCCATGATATCCAGGGTGTCGTCCCCTATTTTGATTACATCCTGATAGCAGCATCCAGCCATGCAGACCTGTTAACTCGTTTGCGTGAGGTGCTACAACAGTTCCAGAAAGTAGGCCTTAAACTAAAGAAACATAAATGCCAGATAGGGGTACCCAGAGTTGAATTCCTAGGTTACCTAGTAGACGGAAAGGGCCTGCATCCAACTCCCTTGAAAATTCAAGCTATTCAGCATGCTGCAGCTTCTATCGATAACACTGAACTGTAGGCCTTTTGGGGCCTTTTAAACTTCTATAGTGCATTCATTCCCCATAAGGCATCAATACCAGAACCCCTACATTGTTTGTTAGATCAGAAGGCTCCCTGGATATGGGGGCAGAGAGAAGAAAAAGCATTCTGTGCTGTAAAGAGTTTACTGACTTCAGACAATGTTCTTGTCCAGTACAGCAAACACCTTCCACTTATCCTGGCCTGTGATGCTTCACCTTTCGGGATTGGGGCAGTTCTGAGTCATAGACTGCCTAATGGCTCTGAGCCTCCAATAGCACTTTTCTCCAGAACTCTTTCCTCTGCAGAAAGAAACTATACGCAATTAGACAAGGAGGTTTTGGTGATAGTTTCTGGCGTTAAGTGTTTTCACAAGTATTTATATGGCAGACATTTCAAACTCATTACTGACCATAAGCCTCTGTTGGAACTACCTGCAGGTGATAAACAAACTCAAGTTTTTTCACCTCGAATGTCCAGGTGGACTGTTTTTCTTGCAGCATATTCCTACCAACTTTTTCATCACCCAGGGAAACATCTTGGCCATGCTGATGCCCTGAGTCGCTGCCTGGTTCCAAACAATGGTGAAGACCCTGCACCTATGTCATCTGTGCTTCTAATTGACTCCCTGGAAGCACCTATTACAGCTACTGACATTGCTAGACACTCAAAGATCAAGTGTTAATCCCGGTGCTGGACTGGGTGATGAGGGGATGGCCACAGGAAGCAGTTAATGCAGTTTCGCCCCTACAAAGCCAGAGAGCATGAACTTTCAGCACAACGAGGCTCAGAGATAATAGACAATGAGGTTGTCTCTTATGGGAAAACAGGGTGGTGGTACCAACCTCCTTGCAGCATGGCATTCTGACCTTATTGCACTAGAGTCATCCTGGAATTGTCAGGATGAAGGCTGTGGGACGGAGCTATGTGTGGTGGCCAGGATTAGACCAAGCAATAGAAAATTGGGTTGCAGGTTGTGGGACTTGCCAGGAGTCCAGGTCAGCACCACTGAAGGCCCCAGTACAGGAATGGGAAACTCCCCAGAATCCTTGGTCCAGACTCCATGTGGATTTTGCTGGCCCATTTCATGGGGGCACCTTCCTGATTGTAGTGGATGCATTCTCTAAATGGTTGGAGGTCATTCTCATGCCATCCACCACTACAGAAGCAGTAATACGAGTCCTACAAAAATTGGTTGCAACCCATGGGCTGCCAGACCAAGTAGTCTCTGATAATGGCCCTCAATTTACCTGTTTCCCATTCAGTATGTTCTTAGCCAGGCAGGGCATCCATCGCTCAATGATTGCTCCCTGCCACACATCAAGCAATGGCATGGTTGAAAACATGGTTAGAACTACTAAAGAAGCACTGAGCAAAATGACAAAAGGGGATTGGCAGGCCAAGTTAGCCCGGTTCCTACAACCCCTTGCCCTTTGACTAATCGTAGCCCAGTGGAAGCCTTAATGGGCCAGAGTTTAAAAACCACACTCTACAGATTAGACCCCAGGTTTGCCCCTGAAAAGCCTCTGGACTCTTTTAGGAACTGGTGATCATTTAACCTGGGGGATTACATTTATGCAAGGAATTACGCCAATCACCCACTATAGCTACCAGGTTCGTAGTAGCAATATCAGGTCCTTACTCATACACAGTGGAATTAGAGGGTGGAAAATTATGTAAAAGACATATTGACCAGTTAAGGGGACAGGGCAAGTTGCAGCCATCAGGGGAGACGAAAGCGGAGGTAACTGACTGAGAAGTGTTGCAGCTGATAGACTGTCCAACCAAAATGAAAGTCAAACACTAAGAAGGGGCTTACTGGTGGAGTCAGGGTCCCCAGAATCTGAACCTTCTGAAAAGGAAGCACAACAACCTGAGAAAGCTGAAGCAGCGGAGAATCCTCTTTCCAGAAGCAGAGAGCTTCGGAGATCTACTAGATAAAGACGTCGACCTTAGCTTTTGCTAAGGGGGGAAGAGTGTTGTATTCAGAGTCTTCAGTCCAGTCTGCAAGCTAGGGGGCACAATACAGCTTCCTGACTGGCTGGCTGCCTGACAGCTGGGAGTATAAAAGAGCTATCAGATGAAGCTGCCTGAGGTTGCCATTAGTGCAGGGGGCAGTTAGCTGAATGCCCGTTGGCAACCCACTGTTAGCAATAAACTTTGTTAGCTTCTGTTAATCTAAGTCGCCTCAGTTATTTCCCACTGATCGCAAGGTATAACACATACTTTGCATATCATGGAACTAGTTGATTGGAGAGTTAGTTTATGTCACCACCATACCCAAGCAAGAACTGGCTTTGTTTGGGATTAAATCAAGTGTTTTCTGTGGAAGTTGATCATTCATAGGGGTTAAATAATCTGTAGAAAACATAATATGACCACACAATTCACAACACACAATGCGACAAGATCATTCAATGCAAACAAGGCCCACTGATATGTGTGGGTATATGTATGTATACACATATACATGTATACAGAGCCATGGTGATACAGAGCCATGGGGGCACAGTGGTTAAAATTCAGTATTGCAGTCTAATTCTGACAACTGACTCTCACTGGCTCAAGGTTGACTCAGCCTTCCATCATTCTGAGGTTGGTAAAATGAAGACACAGATTGTTGGGGGCAACATGCTGACTCCGTAAACCCCTTAGAGAGGGCTGTAAAACACTGTGAAGTACTAGTTAAGTCTAAGTGCTATTGATATATATGAGCTTACAGTATACAGCAGCAGTTGCCAACTGGTGGGCCGCGGCCCACTGGTGAGCAGTGGAAAAATTTTGGTGGGCCACAGAAGAAATGGCCCCCAAAAGCAATTAATCTGGGCTGCATAGTTCTCTCGCCTCCCAACTCTTCGAGGGACCCCGGAGTCAGGTCCCTGAGATGCATGCGCCAACCAGCTCCCACACACGGTGGCGGTGGCAACAATAGTCCCCACCCCCAGTGCCCACTGTTAGCTCTCCCCATTAGTTCTCTAGCTTTGAATTTCTCCCATCTCTTTCCTTCCCCTCCCCATGCCCACATGGAGCCATGCGCAGCTCTCTGCTCTTCCAGCCCTCGCTGCCTCTCCCAACATCAAAGCCTCAGAGACGAAGGCAAAGCCGCCGCAGCGGTAGCATCCTGAGTTGCCTTAGCATGCTCAGTTAGTTAAGAATCGCCCTACCCAGAAGACACCAGCCTGAAGATGGCGAGTGGGATCTCGTCGAAACATCGCCAAGGTATTCTCAATCTTACATGGGACAAGACCCGAATACACCAAGACCTACATACCTTTACCCGTGAAAATCTACGAAAACAAATATATATATATATATATATATATATATATATATATATATATATTTAATTAAATTTATATTTAATATAAAAATTTTATATTAAATATATTAGCTTTTTAAAAAAATTCATATTAGTGGTCCTCAGGATTTAAAAGTATGAATTTGGTCGGCCCTGAGATCCAAAAAGTTGGCAACCCCTGGTATACAGGGTAGAGAGGAAGTTGTATAATTTTCTATTTCAAGCATGAGACCAAATCTTTGTTTCAGATGAGTGTTTCAAGAAAAGAAAAATAGAAATAGCAGAAATATGAATAAAATGAGAAAGTAGGAAAACCAGGCAGTTGGGGAAGACTAGAACCTAAAATTAGAAAAGATATGGCTTTATCTCAGAATTATAACATCTACAAATTATTTCTTTAGACGAACTATGTAATTACTGCTGTAGCAGCTCTTTTAATCAGGATGCCTCAGGGACAGCCCTCCTTGTTAAGGGGAATTTACATTAAAAAGGCATTGTGTTAAATATAACACTGTACTCTGGGGATCCTCTGAATAACTGAAAAATCCTATCTCATTGAGAAGCACAAGAGGAAAGCACAAACGGAAAGAAAGCCAGGCAAGGACAGCTACTGGTATGAAGTCTTATGAGAACTCAAGTATTGTGGAATTATTAACAAAAGAGGAAGAATGCTTAGCATATTTGTTTAGATGTGAAAGTTGCCAAGATATATTCCCAGTGGCTCATTCCAGCTTATTTTCTGAATCAACTCCAATATGCCTCAAACTATTAGTTGCTGGGCAACCCAAAAGGGAAGAGGCTAACATGCTTCTGCTTCTAAGGTTCCCGATAAATATTGACCACTGTGGAACAGAGCCTCTGGACTGATCCAACAGTCCATACAACATACTCTCACAATTTAAGGGCAGTTCAGATATGAGTCTAGCCTAGATATTGTCACACCCAATCCTTATAGAAAATACAGATAGTCCTTGAGTTACAATCACAATTGAGCCCAACATTTATGTTGCTAAGTGAAACATTTGTTAAGTGAATTTTGCCCCATTTTATGACCTTTCTTGCAACAGTTGTTAAGTGAATCATTGTAATTACATAACATGGTGGTTAAGTGAATCTGGCTTCCCCATTGACTTTGCTTGTCAGAAGGTTGCAAAAGCTAACAACATGACCCTGGACACTGCAACCGTCATAAATATGAGCCAATTGCCAAGCATCTGAATTTTGATCACGTGACCATGGTCCTGTGAAAAATGGTTATAAATGGGTGGTATTCTACTGGTTCTGTCTGGTAATATAGAACCCCTTGTTAACTTTCTAAGCAGTTCGGAGAACCGGTAGTTAGAAGCAATCTCCTTTTGTTTTTTCCACCCTTATTACATTCTTGGCAGTACACCTAGACTTCCTGTCTCTGGAGCTTCTGAGGCTTGACTTTCTTAAAGGGGAAGGGTTGTTTTAAGATTTTTACACTGCTGTTGGGAGGAAATACTTCCCTGGACAATCAGCACTTTGAAGAAATAATTGAATAATGAAGCACAGCTTTTAGTGACAGGGAACCAAGATGAGTGACATTCAGCAAGGCTTCTTGGCTAGCTAGAAAGATTGACATTCAAACGTGAGTTTACATACCCTTTCTGAATTTTGGTCTAAAACTGGTTTTTGGTGAAGATCAATTCTGTGCTTGGTGATGTTTAATTCTGTGTTTATTGATGGGATAATTTTCCCTATTCAGCTTCAACAAGCAACAGCTACTGTTGTGATTTAATTATTTGTATTGTGTTTGAATTTTTTTCCTGCCTCATTTCTTTTTCTATCTGGGGAGGGGTCTTCCTTCACTGCTTTAGTACTATCTGGCACTGTCCTTTTGGGGTATACTTCCAAGAGGCAGGATGCAAGCTTGGCACTGATTTTTTTTTTACTGCCTTTCTAGGGGGCATGTGACCTTTCCTTAAATCTGGATGATTTCTTTAGAATATCTTGTGAGGTGAGTGAGACCAGCTGGTATCTTTAAGTGGTGCAAATGGATCTAAGGATTGCTTTTCCTGGGTGTGCTTTTTCTGGAGAGCTTAAACGACCTCTCTGCTAAAGGGTTTCACTTTATTAGCAAGAGTTGGCTGCTTGATAGTTATCACTGCATTTTAACTATTTTCATTCCTCAAGGTGCTCTGGCACCCTGCCTGATTTTAACTCTGGCTTGCAGGTATTTTTAATCTAATGATTGGTATTTAGGGCAGCTTTTTGCAAGCACAGAAGCTTTTTGTATTTTTGTACATGTAATTCTTGACTTACAACAGTTCATTTAGTGACCAAAGTTACAATGGCACTGAAAAAACTGACTTATGACCACTTTTCACACTTTATGACTGTTGCAGCATCCTGTCATGAGAGGCCAGGTGAGAAGCGCCCCTTGACATGAGTGATGTCGAGTTGGCCATGCCCACCCACATGACCAAGCCAACCCACCAACTAAACCACACCCACAGAACTGGTTGTTAAAAAAACTGAATCCCACCCCTGGTTATTAATCTTTTTTCATGCCATTGTAACTTTGACTGGTCACTAAATGAACAGTTGTAAGTCGAGGGCTACCTGTATATTAGGGGCAAGTCTACCAGATGCCAAAGGGCAAAATAGTCCTGTGGCTTAAGCTGTTGCAGATACCAGTCTCTAGAAGGAATTCCATTTTCCAGTTAAGTAGCCCAAGAAGATACTTTGCTTGATGGTATTAGAAGCCATTAAAAAAGCTTCCTTCACATCTACATGATACAATGACTTATCATTATTAGAGCAACCATGATCATTTTACTGGGCTGATATGTTTCTGCATAAAAATTATTTGCACAACTAATATGAAGGCAACATCGCTGCTGAAACACTTCACACACAGAAAGTTTGAACTAGCCAAAATGTGGAACAATCTTCAACCTTGACTTTAAACACATCTTAAACATTGTCTTTAAACACATTCGTCTTTAAACACAACATTGACTTTAACCAAAGTATGGAACGATCTTCAACATTGTCTTTAAATGCTTGAATCACCCTTTTCCCATGACTTGGCAGGAAAGCAAGACAGATAACATCAAATATGTGGATCACCCCAGGGCATTCTGTGCATTCTGAATATGATCAAGTTTCTGAAGGTTCCTTTACTTTGACAGTTGGCAAAATAACTACTAGATCGCTCTGCCACATGATGAGGAAGCAGCCATTCTTTATTTTCCTGTATTATCATAGAGACTAAATAACATGATGGTGCATAAGAGCACCATCATTCCTACCATCCCTGTCCTATTGTCCCCATTTATTCGTACCTAATTCCTGTATTCTTACTCATGTTTATACTTTTACCTATTATCTTGTAAGTGATTGACAAATCAAATAAATAAAAATAAAATAAAAAAAGTTGAGAGTGGTATGCCAAAAAATGTCTTGTGAATGTCCTAGATGAATCATATTTCAATCCATCTATCAACAGTTTTTTTAAATTACATTTATATGCCACCCTTGTCCGAAGACTCAGGGTGGCTTACAATTTTTTGGGATACAACCCAGCATGCTCAGCAGTAGCCTTCATTCCATTGTATATGCCTGCTTATTATTAAGTGGCATTTTTACAAAGTCAGCTTATTGCCCCCAACAATCTTGGGTCCTCAATTTACCTACCCCGAGAGGATGGGAGGCTGAGTCAACCTTGAGCCTGGTGGGATTCGAGCCTACAGTAATTGTAGGCAGCTGGAACTTAAGTGCAGGCAGTTTTCTCAATGGGACAAATATCACAAATGTTTTTGCCATTTTATTTATACCTTCTTCAGCTCCAAATTTTATTAGTAGATGTAGATATACTATACAGCACTAAATTCTTGAAAGAATTATGAATATGTATGCATGTATGTTGAGGTCTGAGAAGCCTTACAATTCTAAAAAGTGAAGATATAAAGTGTAATTACTGACTATACACATGAATTTATAAAACTTTTAATAAGGTTTGGTAAATGCACAAGTTTAATTCATAAATACAGATGAACTAGTACAAAATTAAGAAGAAAAACTTGATTCCTAAATGTAATGAATTCCAACAGCCACCTTCTTATACGATTAAATGTGAATTGATATCAGTGCAGTCAGAACAAATTTCAAAATACTAATACTAATCCAGTAATTCTGCTTAGATGGGAATGAACATCCCCTCTAGCACATCGGCATCCTCTGCCGAGGAACTAAATAAATCTTTGGTTTTGTAATAAAAAATAAAAATGTATTGCAACCTCCAATAAATTAGTATGGGGAGGAAATCACACAAACCAATTTGAAAACTTCACATTCATGCTTTAAAATATAATTGACTTCTCTCTATGCTGAAAAGTGTACTTAAGGCGTTATAACTTGTAACTACACAAAATTGTACTGATTATGTTAACCATAAAGGTACTATTCAATTGATATTGACCTTAAAGGATAAAAAAAAGTATGTGTTGTTATTGTATTGAGGATGATGGGAGGGGAGGTATATTATTATAAGTATGAAGAATAGACATGTGAAGTTTGTGTTTTAAGTGAGAACATAGTAGAAAGCATCATCTATTTTTCAGGGATACATAAAATATAGTGAGATAAGAAAAAAATCAAACATAAGAAATAAAAGTTGTAGGGTTTCCCAATGAAAACTTATTCTTCTACATTAAGGTTTTGAAATAGCCATAAAACAGACATCAACTAACAATTGACGGCTTCACACTTGACTGTAGTCTCTGCACTAACAGCACAACTGTAGCAACTCAAGTGCTGCTACTATCATAGAAATCACAGTAGATACATAATTACAAACAGTGCTTCTATCTAAGCATTGCCTAGCTTAGAATTTCAAGAATGGGGGGTGATTAATGGGTGTGAACCAAGTCAATCTTTCTTAAGGGCTTTCTCCCCCCAGACCTTGTCAAAATAGAACTGTATTCTCAGTTTATAGGCTCTATTCAGTGATTATTAAACATCTTTACAGCATGAGCATTATCAAGTGCAAAGGCTAAGGGGTGCTAAGAAACAAGCCAGATAGCAGAGGTGCAGTGAAAGTTCCGTTTGTTTAATGGAGATTGGGCAGAATTGGCATGATTCAATTTGTCACTGTGGATTAGAACAGTGCACATTTGGGGGGTAATCTACAACTAGATGTGAACATGATAGGAATGTCTAAAAACAAATTCAGAAAACATGGTTCCCTAAGCTATGATTTATCTAGATACAGATCTAGAAAAAAAAGCAGCATATCATGCTTCTGCACATATGCAGTTCAAGCAGATACTGAGAATTGCTTAGCTGTAGTCTTCTACCTTAAAAAGAAAGGAATACTAAAAGAAACTGATTTACTGAATTGACAAATCAAAATAGTATCAGCTACTGAGGCAGCAGTTCTCCTTGCTTTTCAGTACCAGCGGCTCAAGAGGAATACAAAGATCTAAAAAAATACACTAAGGGTTGTGGTGCTTTTGTAAATGTTTTGTCCATCTTTCTGTTGCGGTGATCTTAGAAAAATCTTTCAAGTTCTGTCCTTGTTAATGTCTCCCACGTCTACCTTCAAAAGCATGATGTTCTTTATGGGCTGAAAGGCAAAATAGTTCGTGAGTCTTAAATAGATTTTGTTGATACAGTTTGTAAACATTGCGCTCTACTTACATCGCGTGCAGAGACCACTTACGTTTATAAAAAACTGCTTTAAAAGATGTGTGAGGCAGAAGCTCATGGATCTTTTCTAAAACTGAAGCTTCATTTGCTAATGATGCATTTACATTCCAGACTTGAACAACATCTTCCCGGTCACGAACACTGACACTAACACCAATTACTTCATCATCTGTTGGGAAAAAAAACAATATTATTTTGCTTTTAAAAAAAAAACTTTGCCCAGGCCTTTGGCAAGAATGATTGAAGCCTCCTTTGGGCTGTGGAGATCTGTTCTTTTTCATTCCTATCTGGTTTTGTCATCTTTGCCAATTTTGACTTCTTTATTTTTATTTACTTTGGTACTGTTTTCAATGCTTTTGACCAGAGTTGTTGAGAGTCAGGTGATAGAAATATTTTCAACTTAATACAGAACTCTTACCCTACAAACAGAGACACGAAATGAGCTTATTAAATAAAGTGTAACAATCACAATGAAAAGACATGTTGATGTTCTTTGACATGCAACGCTAAAAATTCTACCTCAATATTTCTATACTGAGTTTCAGAGGGTGCAGAGTATTGTATAAGAGAATCAGTTATCCTAGATGTAACACTAACTACCGGTAGCAGGGAAGACTTAGTCAAGGAACAGAAAGCAGCTATGAACATCGGGAGAAAAATAACTGTAGCACTTGAGGTCTTGATTTTAAGGAAAAGTAAAGTCCGAATAGTCAGCTGTGTATTTTGGATTCCAAGCAAGAATGAATCCATGGCAGGAGAAGTGAATAAGAAAAGGAGCTGAAGACAGATGGAAGTTCCTCAAAAGATACTAAAAGGCAAAATGCTAATGGCAGGAAGAAAATGGATGGCAACAGAAGCTAATGTGGCTGCACAAATATATACAATGTGGAAAGAGAGGTAGGTCATGAAGAAAAAGTGCATACATATAGCCTTCAAGTGTAGAGGTAATATCAGCAAAGCTAAAATTCATAATTAATTGCCTCCTATGGTATTGAAGGAACAAACTATCTCGCCAAATCTTTTTGAAGAAATCATGTGAACTGACATAGTGCAAGGTGACAACAGGAACTTGTCCTCATTTTCAAAAAAGGGAAAGATAATATCCAGTAAAGTACAGACCAATCAATATCAGTCAGTATCGGGAAAGATTCTACTACAGATCATAAAGACATTAACCTGTAAACATCCTGCAAAAAAGTATGACAATTACAAGATGCCAACACAGATTTGTCAAGAACAAATATTATCCTTATTCCACAGAATATGGAATGATGGAGAAGGAACATATATTGATTTTAGTAAAGTAATCTGATGAGGTTTTCCTGATTTATCTTTTAAATTAAGTACGGGATGGATGACAAGGCATGACAATTAAATAGATATGTAACTATCTCAAAAATATACAAAATACTAATCAAAAGCTCCTTATTACAGTGGAGGGAGATAACTGAGTGGTTACTTCAGATATGTGTTCTGTACTCTGTATTTTTATTAACAATTTTTATAAAAAGGTATAGGAAACATTTATTAAATTTGCAGATGAATATATGAGGTAGGGAATATATCAGAAGAAAAAATTCAAAAAGTTCTTGATAACTTAGAGAAAATAACAGGGCGGATTTTATTGAAAATACATGCAAATTTTTTCACTTTAGGAAACGAAAATCAAATGTTGGAAACAAAATAAATAAGATACAGACTTGATGGTATTTTGCAAAAAGGGTTCTAAGTATGAGCTAATTGCAAACCGAATATTCTGTCTGATTGCAAACAGAATATGAATCAGTGGTATACTGTGGCTGCAAAAGGTCAAATGTAATGTTATACTGTATCATTTCCAAATCAAATAATTGTTCTGTGATATTCTGTGTTGGACAAACCCATCTTAACACTCTGCCCACTTTGGGCATTGCACTTTAAGAAAGATATTCAGAAAAACTGAAACAGATGAAAACAGAAAGACGATTTCAGTGAGAATGATTGTGGATAAAAACAAAGCCCCATACATTCAAACTGAAAGAACATGGCATATTTAGTCAAGAGAACCCTGAGGGAATAACATAAAAACAGAGTAAAATGGTAGATAAATACACGAAAGGATGTCACACAAGTGAACCTTTTCCCTATGGTACGAACAGTTTGACAATGGAATCAATGACCCAGTCAAGAAGGTGGGTTCGATTCACTGCCTATGTTCAAGCAGAGATGAGACAGTCCCATCTGTTGGGGATATTTTTAATTTAGATTCCTTCACTGATTAGGTATTTGACTCTATGATCTAAATTTCTCTTTCTTTGTTTTGACCTCATCAAGAGGATCTGCTCTCTTTCTAGTCAGTAAGCTACACACCAGGATGAAAGTTAAGCTTTCCATTCTGTCTGGCAACAGTGCTAGCAGATAAAGCGTAGCATTATCTTTTCTAAGATCATATTTTTTCTGTTCCTTTCGGGTAGGTGTGGTGATAGCCTTGTGCCCATAAAAACCGGGCAGATTTTGTAAACTAATCCATACCCAAAAAAAAAAAGATTACAAAAAACACCAACTGACATGTCAAATATATACACATATAACTGAATGAAACTACTGTTTCTCTTGGCTTCACCCTTAGATAAAGTTGGAGAAAAATCAGTACAGGTACCTTTTAGTACCAGCTGACTCAGGCCAAAAACCAATCCACTATGAATGTGAAAGTCTTAGCAAATATTGGCCAGCCAAATTAAAATGGTCAGCAAGCTTAGGCATGAGATGCTCACAAGTTAAAGCAAACATCAAATAATAAAAACACATTCTTACTTGTCGCACAATGGTCTGTAAACTGCTCTCCAATTGTAGCTAACAGTAACTCTTTCCAAACTGCAGACTAGCAAAAAAAAAAAAAAGGAAATTAAGATGCTGTTTTTGCCACATATTACACATCCAGTTTGACCTGCAATGGACTTCTTGCAATAACCACCAGGTTATTTTAGCTATGCATATTATTGTGACTTTGCATTCATAATTGTTTGCAGAAAAATATTTATGGATTGGAAGCTGCTGTACTGAACAGGTAATGTAACTAATATCCTTTTAATCATGTTTTATAAAAACACTGCACATTCCTAACTGAGGGCACAGAGAAAAAGGATTCTTTCATCTAGAAACTAATTTGGTTGGATTATTGCTCCTGTGTCAGTTTTTCTGCTCATTCTGCACAGAATTCTATTAATTTGTCCACTTACAATCCCCATGAATGGTAAATGATGACTACACTTACATTTACCATTAATACATCACCTTTTGTCTGTCCATATAGTACAGTTCTGGTGACTGCTCACAGGATTTGGAATTCCTCTGCCCTAGAGGCTCAAAGTCTAAGTCTAGATATCTTGGCTATCTATTAATGGGCACACACACAAAAAAGGGAAATAGAGTGGCAGCATGGGTTTTTTCACTGAAAACAAAACCTTTTAATTTAATAATAATTCCACTAATAATTTATGCACTGAACTAAGCCAGAACTAGAAGAAGCTGACAGTGATATGCAAACTTAAGTGTTACAATTCTTAAGGCAAGCAAATAAGTGTTCTCTTGATGAGTGTTGGCGTGCTGAAAAATCCTCCTCTAAACAAAGCATATGGAAGATATGCAAAAAGAGAGAGAAGGAAGGGATTTCCTGCTTTATGAACAGTTTTTACTTATGTGACACTAAATAATGCTCTGTAGGTTCCAAGTTATATAACTCATACAACTGGAAATGTGATATGAGTCTCTCTACATTAATATACCGCAACATAAAATTACATGCACACCGAAACAACATACCGTACTGTCTTTGGGCACCTTCATTTTCCATACACCTCCTTTGGCATTGCTTTCCTCTTCCCTGATTTGTGAAAAAAACACAAGATTCACTATACAGTTTTACAATAGTGTGAATGCAGCGCTACGTTTATTCCATAGAAACATCATAAAGAGAATTTAGTAACACACAAGAAGTCGGAAGCTTAGAATGTTATTTCATTTGAATTTTCTGTTTCTCCTGAGTTTCGTGGCACTGATTAAGAAGAAACACTATCTTTTTCAGAAAAAGAGAAGGCGACCAAGTAGAATTAATGATCATCAATAAGCTTTAGGTTTAAAACTGTTGAGTTCTTTATTTTGTTCTAAGACCAACAAACCAAATTAGCAAAATAATTTCCTCCACTACATATGCCCTATATAACTTGCTTAATTTGACCATTTGCATACAGAATCTTCTCAGTGGCGATTAAATACTGCCCTGCATAAAATAATCCTCAATATGATAAAATATGAAAGCTTGCAGCATCTCTAGATTTAAAATGTATTTCTCGGTATTAGGAAAAAGGCTGAATGGATGAGCAGTAAACCTATGGCGCCGATTGGTACAATAAGTGCCAAAGAAGTTAAAACTGTGCTTTATAATCTCAAGGTTTGGAAAATGATGTATACAGATTTCAACCAGATGATAGTGAAGCTCCCTTTTAGCCCTTATATTGTATGATGATATGACTTTCTCTGCCACACACTGGAATTGGACATCAATAAATGCAGTTGATTAATGTATTTATCATATTTGCTGTCTTTTGTGTGCTGCCCAAGCAATTTATGAACTATTCAAGGTTATTTTACAGGACCTTGTCAAAGAAGAAAGAATGGCAGGATTTATCAGCAGAAGAATTTGAATAGATGACCATCACAGTGTGTATGTATCAAAATCCAACATTCCCCAATCTGGCATATTTCAGATGCACTGAGGTTGTAAATTCAAAACACTTTAGTGGCTGTCAATTTGTTTCTAGGCAAAATATGAAATTCTCTTCATGATCTTAGGTGGTCTAACTAAACAAACTGAAATAACCATCAACATTTCTACATTCAAATAGCTATACAATTTGGGATGAACACCCTTTGAATGGTATGGGAGTAGGAATGGATTTCCAAAGAGAAAAAAATTGCAGACTACAGGAACCAGGAGCACTACTCAGGTGATTCTAAGGACACAGATAAACCTCTAAGTGCTTCAACTACCCTCTAAAAGGATGCAAATGACCAGCTGTCTGCAAAGAGTATAAATCCTTCCATTCCCTACTATCCTGTCAGAGCTGAAGAAGCTTCTTGGATGAGGTGAAATGTCTTCAAAGAAAAAAGGAAGTCCAGTTGCCTCCTGAAAAAGGACCTTATGACCTTATGTTGCCTCCTGAAAAAGCAACCATGACCCGGATGACTGAGAATCCTGCAGACTTTCACCAACATTTCTATTTCAATTGGAGAACACTTTAGACAATATAAGCAATTTTCAAAATTAAGGTATCACTTTACATAGTGAGGGACAACCACAGGGGAAATGAAATTATATGATAGTATTATTTGGAGAAATGATGGTGAAATTCTTGTCTCTTTTTCATTTGGAGAAAGTTGTTTTTAAATTAAAACAGTTTACAACAGATAACATTTTATTATTTTACTTGTTTTACTATAACTCAGTAAATGCCACTATTCCTCTTTGCCTGCCTGCTGCCAAAATTTAAAATGATGGGAGGGGGCTGAGATGAGGGGCTCTATAGCAAATGGGGACTACAAGCTACTCATCTCTGATTTATGATAGGATGCAGATGACATCACTACAATTGTAAGTGAAAGCTGCTCATACAGCACAGACTTCAGGGAAGAACAGTAAACCATTACATGAAAAAATGGATCAACTGGTTTATCACTGCAAACTCAAAAGTCTCTAGTAGACCTTGGCTTTTCAGCAGCATTGTTGCAAGCATTCATTAGTAAAGTTCTCCCAAAATTTTGCAAAGTGTGTTTTAGTTCAAATATATGCAATAGACAAACATTGTATTGCATAACATGAACTTTTAACTAGAACAATCCATGAAGCTTTGAAAGACAAACATGAATCATCTTAATGTTAATGTCCCATATTAGACATAGTAAAAAAAAGTCTCTAATATTCTTCTGTTCTTTGCTTTCCCAATGTCTTTTACATTGCCCCCCAAGAAATACAACAGATTCCCAAAACACACCAACCATTTGAATACGTACCACAGTGGTCGTCTTTCTCCACGCATTAAATGATAACTACATCTCAGAGGCAGGTTTGTCACAGGAGGAATATTATTATAAACGCTCCAGAAGATCTAGATGGATAATGATTTTATTGATTTACAAATGCCAGCAAACAATATGAAATTACCATTTGTTTAGGAAAAGATCATAGCTCAATTATAAAGCATCTGCTTTACACACACAAAAATTCAGCTGCACTGAATAGTATTTTCAGCTAAAATAGAAACTGCCTCAAATTCTCTTCAATCACTGGCAGTTAATGCAGTGACAACAAGTAAAATGGTCACAGTCTCCTTTGGCTTAAGAAACCTTCCGTCCTAAAATCTGAGACCATCACAATTTTGTATTCCATTATACAATTCTCATGCTTAATACATGTTTTTTACCTGTACAGTTTCTACTGTGTAGATCTTCTTCAAATTTGATGCACATTCAGCTGCTGTGGTACCAGGTAGGGACCTTCAATGTAAAAGAATACAACTGTATAAACAAAATGTACTCAATACACACCAGAGAATTAAAAACAGTGATCATAAAATTGACGTTGCACACATAACAGCAGTTTACCCTAGGTCAGGGGTGTCAAACTCGATTTCATTGAGGGCCGCATCAGGGTTGTGTTTGACCTCAGGAGGCCGGAGTGGGCATGGCCAGGGTGGACATGGCCAGTTCGATGTCACTCATGTCAGGGGGGCCTGTGGTGGCCTGAGTGCTGTGCTAGAGAAATTGGGCTCCTGAACTCTGTTTTCAGCTGCAACGGCCTCCTGAAAACCTCTGTCAGCGAAAACCGAGCTCTGTTTTCACTGGCAGAGGCGCTGCGGGCCAGTCCTTCACTTTTTCCAGGATGGCCCAGTGGGCCTGATCTAAGCACCCCGCGGGCCGGATCTGGTCCCCTACCCTAGATGCTAATACTATAAACATGTAATCCTTTTTTTAATCTCCAATGGTACTTAACATTATAATTGCTGCAGCCATTGGGAGTTTTGTAGCAAAGTGGTGACATTCAAAATGACATGCATTTTTCTTTTCTATTGCATACAGAACATGAATGTTCATGGCCAATGTTTCTGTGCAATAACAGACCATAAAAGGGTAATTAAAAGCTAGTAGTTCCTACTAAGATTTAGGTTCTGTGAGTGTTTCCCACATTCAGCTTAGTTTTATGCACTGTGGTTATTGTACCCTCCTGCAGGAGGAAGGTTTGAGTTGGGTGGGATCTGCAAAATTATCAGTGGCTAAAAACATGTTACTGGTTTTAGTTGGAGTGATACATGCAGTATTTCCTGGATAGGATTGATCATGAATTAATGGTTATTGCACTAATGCAGTGTTTCTCAAGCTCAGCAACTTTAAGATGTCTGGACTTCAACTCCCAGAATTCTCCAGCCAGCATCTTAAACTTGACAAACAATGCATTAATAACTTCAGGTCTGAATTATTTTAACATATTGTACATGGGGATTACTTCTAAGGAGCCATTACAAAATGCCATTGCTCAAGGGTTTTTAATAAAACACAATATTTCTATGTTGAAGAGTGAACATCAATCAAATACCAAGCTAGATTTCAAAGCTTCAGATCATGTTACTGGAGGATTACCTATTTCCATGCATACGTATATTGTCCATGCCCCTATCGGAATCTGATTCGGAGGGGGATGCTGAGCAGCTGACAGGGAGTGTGGCTCCGTTGGCTGTGGAAGAAACTGGGGAAGGGCAAAGGCTGGCTGGGCAGAGCAGGGAAGAGGTAGAGCAAGGGAGAGGGAATTCAGAGGAAGATCCAGGCCCAACCCCTCTTCATCCTAGGGCATGCAGGGAGGAACGGAGAAGGGAGCAATGTGAGTTGTGTGGCTTACGGGTGAGGAAAGGGCCCTGATTCCCTTCCTTAGCTGCAGCTGGGAACACAGTGTTTAAAAAGGAAAGCTGCGTACAGCGAAGTTGTTGGGAGCAAATTGTGAATTATCTGGTATTGTCAAGGCTTATCTGGATTCCTGGCATCTTCCCAACTGTGTGTGTTTTTCTGGGCTTTCAAGTCTGCAATTCCTTCTCCTGTCAAGTCAATTACTGCAGCGTGGTTTGTGTGGATTTTTATTTACAGTTTGTATGTACTTCGTTTTCGGACTGAATTTTCTCCACTTAAAGACTGTTCTTGGGAGAGTTTTTTCTCCAGCCGAAGTTAACCTGGACATTGGGGGCAAAGCTGGAGGTATTAAAGGGACATTTCTTGCTTATTTGACGGTGTTGCCTTTGTGCCACGCCCCAGGTCATCACATATATTCTCTTTGCATTCTAGAAATGTCTTGCTGGCAAAACCATTACTAGCTATGATGTGGAGATTGGTTTATTGATAATCCACCACATGAAACAAATTCCATGTGAAGATTAGCTGGGTCCATATTGCAAAATATTTCTACTTTAAATTGAAATTTTGATTATGACCCAAGTATTTTAAGTTTTTCTATATCTAGCTTTTTGCTATCTGCTCTAATTATTACTTGATAATGGTATTGCTTTATCATCTTATATGTTTGTAATCCATTGTATAGGATAGTCATAACTTTTCAGTTAATAATTTCATTGTTTTCAAAATAAAAAAAACAATGTACAACTTCTATAAATAAATGCACAGATACATACAACCATAGTGATGAAGAAAATCACATAGTGGGAAAAATGGAATTTTACATACCGGTATCTTTATGTAATAAAAATTTGCAAAGTTACAATCGTTCACTCTGCTAGCCTATTTAAACCACAAAGCATTCAAAGCTACTTAAGCTGTTTAGGCTGCAATTGTACACCCACCTAACTTGGATTAAATTCCCAAACTGCATTTATAAGTAAGAATGCATAAATCCACATTATAACTGAATACAGTACAACTCCATTCAGATATTGAATAAAGACAAGTTGGGAAAAATAATTCACTATTACATTAATTATATACCTTCTCCATAATTTAATTTTAATTCTAATATTTAGTTTCAGCTTTTATTTTAACACAGTGGTGTATTTTTATCTCCTGCATTTTCACAGGGATTAAATGGATATTAAATTCATCATACTCATGTTTTGACAAATTCTTCTATTCAACTCCTGTTTTTACCACTAGATGGCAATCCACTATGAATTTACTTGTTACAAGTTAAATAATGATCACTTAAATCTTACTTCAACAAAAACCTAATTTCACTGGAACTACTTCAGTACATGCAAGTACTGAAAAGCATCAGAACCTGGCACAGTATAACACAGCATGAATGCTTAACCATAAATGTAAGTATTGTACATTATGTTCTATTCCACAAATTAATCTACCAGTAGCGATTAATTCTAATGCCAATGTAGGTACCCAATATGCACTAACAATTTGTTTTGGTGAAAAGGTAACTGACAAATACTACAGTAAAATGGAGAAATATGCGAAGCATGAAGCCAGGGCAATAAAATGACAGAATGTTGGATTTGATTTAGGAGTACCTGCAGTCCTACTTTTACTATCAATGATAATCTTATTTTATTCATGCATTTTGTTGTGTGAATAAAAGAACCACAGATCAATGTTACCATACACCGAATTCTAAATATTCTATATTAATGAGGAATGATAACATGTCATCCTTGCAGCTTTGAAAATATACATATTGTTAAACTAAAGGAGATCCAATCTAAAGCAGAAAAACAAATTGAATGTATGTTTAGAACTACTGACTGGTAACAGTTGCACAAACATATAAAGAAATAATGGCTAAGCATATTGAATAAGTACAAGGATTCCATGCACCCCTTCTTCATTGTTTGTTATTACAAGGTTTAATCATTGCAGTTCCATTTTTTTTAAAAAGCAAACTTTAATGTTGAAAGATTTGTGTTTACTTTACCATACAGAGAATAGGCAATATTAAACCCACTGTGACAGTTGCATTCCTTAAAGCACCACCAATTTTCCAAACTTACACAATAGCCCCAAAAAGAGCTTCCAATAATGAACAGAATAAGAGGTGCTACACGTAGCACAAGATCTCAAAATACAATATGCACTCTTTAATACAGACATAATAGCAAATAATAGCATCAATTGTTTCTTTTAATTATTATTTTCAAAGCTTCAGATCCATCAATGTAGGTTTAATGAAGGAACGATTGTTTCTCCACCCCTACCCCAATATAGGTTTTCTCCCAGGTAGGTATATCATTTTATACCTTCTTAAACTGAAATAGGTTTTTGCTATTTGATTGGTTATTTTTTTTCAATTTAAAGATATTTTTCTGAAAATTTTCAATCTCTTTTTGTGTTTTATTATTTTGAACATTTTTGTCCTATCCACAAATGTGGCCACCTCAGTGCTTACTTTATTATCAAGATAATTGATAAACAAGTTACACTGGCCACAAAAAGATCCTTGAGAGACTCCACTTCTTACTTCCTTTAAACTGCCCATTTAATCAATTTATGTGCTATTAAGTCAGTATTGAACAACAGAGTTGGAAGAGACCTTGGAGGTCTTCTAGTCCAACCCCCTGCTAGGCAGGAAACCCTATAGCCATGATGGCGAACCTATGGCACGCATGCCACAGGTGGCACGCACAGCCATTTGTGCTGGCATGCGAGCTGCAGGGTGGGTGGGGATTACATGTGCATGTCTAGGGAGCGTGGGGGGGATGCTCATTGCTTTCTGGGTCCTAGCACGCGAGTGCAAGTGCACACAATTTTTGGCACAGGAGTCCAAAAAGGTTAGACACCACTGCCCTATAGCATTTCAGACAAATGGTTGTCTAATCTATTCTTAAAAACCTCCAGTGTTGAAGCATTCACAACTTGACATCCATGCCATAGACCAGGGGTCCCCAAACTGGGCAGCTTTAAGACTTGTGAACTTCAACTCCCAGAATTCCTCAGCCAGCTATACTAGCTGGGAGTTGAAGTCCACAACTCTTAAAGTTGCCAAGTTTGGAGACCTCTGCCATAGACAATAGCAAATCATTTTTAAAGCAAGGGGTTAAATAATGATTCTCTAGTACTTTGTAGAAGATGTCATTTAACAGCAACTTCATAAACGTGACTCTCTTTAAATACTCTGAAGATAGAAGCACTGAATCACAAGTTGAGAACAAGGACAATTATGTATTATAAAATTAGTAATTTTATTTATGATTTTAAAAACGTGTTAAAATAAATACCTTTTTGAATCTAGAAAATGCGGGAAGATTATAGATGCTGCTCACAGCATCCTCCCATAATACAAAAAAGGTTAAAGGATTTAATCCACAGGGAAAGAACACAATGTGTATTATTAAAGTAGTTCCAATTTATAGTTTTTCCTTGTTTGTGACCAAGGAAAATTCCACAGCACTCAAATCTTTCTTCTCTCTTCTACCCACTGCTTTCTGTACCGTTTAGCTCAACCAGGATGCTAGGCAATTCAAAAGTTTGCACATCATTTGTGGCATTATGGTAAAAGTACAGCCAACTATGGACTGGGTTTTCCATTTGCTGTTTAAATACGCATTATAGGAGAACAATATTGTACACTGCAAAATATGAACAGAAACATATAGTACAGGCAAGAATGGCAGAATAATCTTGTAAAACCAAGGTTTTTATATGTACAGTATGTATGTATAAGGTATGTAATCCAATACAATATTCCAGGTCCAAGAGATCTCAGTTTTGGGATGCTCAAGAGGATACACCCATTATGAAACTTGGCAACGGTAACATCTGGGTTGCCTACTAATTGCTGTAACACTTGGGCAAATCATAGTTGTGGGAAAAGCACAAGAGGAAGTAAACATACATAGCAGCAGAACTTTATAAGCTCACAGTCTGATTTATAGAACTTCAGGTTGGTACAGAAGCAAACTGTTAAGCAGAAGAGAATGCTGATATTTCAGTGAGTAGATTTGGAAGAAATCCAACAGCTGTCTAGTTCAAGAAATGGGCCAGAGAAAATGTTGCAATATTCCTAACATCTGCTCAGAAGACCTTGGCACACTCTGAACGCACCAGCTTAAGTAGACAGAATTAATTGGTAATGAACCCAAAGTAATCAGCTCACTATTTTAATCTACTGCTAGCAGCTTTTAAGATTGTAGGACAGCGATCAAAAACATAAAACACAAGTAGTCAACTTGCGACACTTGTTCAGTGACTGTTCAAAATTACCACAGTACTGAGGAAGGGGGTTTTACTATTGGTTCATGAAGCTGTGGCCATCACAACTTCATGATCATTATCTGGGAGCTCAGGAGCCCAGTCACAATTATGACATTGCAGCGATTATGACACCACTGAAATTATTATGTCACAATCTTCCTTGCTGGCTTCTCACAAGCAACATCAGTGGCAAAGTCAGCAGGGAAGGTCACTCCCCCCACTGTTTCTTCCAAGGAACCCCAGGGACTTTGTACTCTGTAGCACTCGCCTCCTGTCAATACTCCATTATTATGTACAAACCCACAGCATCATGCCCACTCCCGCTCTGTAGCACATCCACCCACACAGCATCCCCACCCACCCACATTCTCTAGCACTTCCCTGCAACATCCTCCATCTCCCATGGCACCTCCATGCTCAATAGCGCCTGTTTATAGCAACCCTGCTCCATGACTCCTGCACACTGACCCGCAGTTTCCTCCCACCTAACAAACTGCATGGTCCTGGGATTACAATGGCATCAAGGACTGTCCGGATTACCATCACTAAGCAACATGGCCTTACGGTGTCACACTTTACAACTACATCACTTAGTGATGGAAATTCCAGTTCCAATTGCCACCCAAGGACTATCTGAATCCGGAGATCATTTTAGAATATCCTGTTCCTAATTTCAATATTACTATGACTATCTTCTCTGATATTATTTGTAAGAGTATATTCCATCAATTCTGTATATATTTGTGAATCTAATTCATATAAAACAATATATTAGGGTTTATTTACTACAAGCAGTATTGTTAATAGTCTTCTAGCTACTATGGTTATTCTCAGAAAATATACATTTACTCCAATTTTAGAAAGTATTTACTCAACTATCCCTCTATTACAGAATTATAGTCCAAAATGGAGGTTATGCTTTAAGTTTGAAAACTGATGTCTATTTGCATGTTGTTTTACTTCCATAATTAAAAACCTCGCAAAATACATGTACAGTAGAGTTTTCTGCAGTGGCTTATTTGCTTTCATTCCGCCTCTCATGCAGAAGAACCACACTCATCATTTTAACAAGGCCTTTTAAACTATTCACAATTTTCTACTTCTTTAATGTTTTACTTTTTTTTTAACTACAGGTTTTAACCACTTCCCTGTTTAATAACTGTTCAAATTTAGGGCAGTGCTGAAAAAGAAGGTTTAGTGCCAGTTGCTAAAGTTACATCAGCTTCAGCATCCCGATGGTCAATCAATCATGATTCAGGCACATGGCAACCAGAGCACGTTTACAATGGTTGCGGAGTCACGGGGACCTGGGATTGTCATTTGCAATCTTCCTAGGACAGTGGTGGCTAACCTTTTTCGGCTCCCGTGCCGATAATTGCGCACACACTCGCTTGTGCACGCCCACATGCCAGCACCCAGAAGGCAATGCGTGCTGGGCCCCCCATCCCCCCTGTGCATGCGCATGCAGTTGCCCCTCATGCACTGCACATCTTTGTGCATGCACATGATTCCTCCCTGACACACAGCACTGCGCATGCACACACAATCCCCTCGCACGCAGCACATCCCTGTGCATGTGTACACATCTCCCACGCAACCCCCTCCACATGCACACCAGATACCCAACAATCAGCTGTTGGGCGGTGGCGCACGCATGCGCAGTGGGGCTCTTCCAGGTGACCTCTTGCATGCTGGGGGAAATGGCTTTGCGTGCCACTTCCAGCATGTGTGGCATAGGTTAACCAACACGGTCCTAGGAGCTTCTGATAAGCAAACTCAATGGGGGAACTTAACATTTAACTGTAATGTATAGTTAACCACCATGGCAAAAAGTCTGTAAAAATGGACAACTGCTTTTCTTAGCAATGGAAATTTTGGGCTCAATTCTGGTCATAAGTTTATTTATTCGACTTGTATGCCGCCTTTCTCCCTAAGGACTCACTATCGAAAGGCCTAACTACAGAAAGTCAAGAACTACCTGTAGTAATACCATGCTTAACAACCCTAGGTGATTCACTTAATAGCCCCTGTGGAGTTGACATTGTAAGTTGGGTATGGCCATGTGTTGTTTCATTTAAAGACCATTCTGCTTAGAGACAGAGTTGCTAATCCCAATTGTGATTATTAAATGAGGACTACCTGTATTATTTTTGATGTTAGCATCTGTTACCCCATAATTGATTCAAAAATGGTGTTCTAAGCAGGGTATTTATTGTATTCCTTTATTTTTCAGTAAGCAGGCACACATTCATGAAAAAAAAATCTGACCCAAGACCAGTGCAATTCAAAGACTGCAAGAAAACATCAGTCTGGAATAAGCGCCAATCTAGGCTTCATCATAATGATTTTGATTATGTGCCATCAAATCAGTGTTGCCTCTTAGTGACCACATGAAGAGAAGTTCTTCAGGATGAGATTATAATAGTTTGTACTTAACTGTATAATGAAGAAGCCGGAATCTAACTAAAAAAAAGGAAGGAAAACTGGGAGTACAGAATGCTATCCCCTCATATCACACTTCCCTGTACACTTACATTCCAAGTACTTTTAACTGTTTGTGATACTTCAAAATACCCAGAGATTTTTGCTAAGCAACAAATCAATATCTACCGGAAAATCAGTATCATTAATCAGCACTTTGGACTTATATGACCCGATACTGGTTAGATTGAACTCCTTTTAAAATTTCAAATGGGAAACAAATCATCTGGTTTTGTCCTTTTCTTTTGACAAACTGTTCAGCATGCACGAGTGCTAATAAAATACAATTGGTCCTAAATAGTTTAGGTCAGAGTGCCTTGCCTCAGAGGAAGCTGTTTATTCCTTAAGGTCTCCTTTCTTTCTCAAGTTACAACTCCAGTTCTGTAAAGAAACTCAGCTACCTTTTACATGATCTAACTGGACAGGGAGTGAAACAAGTGTTGGGATATCAAGAAATTAGAACACACACACACACACACACAATCATTTGATTCAGTACAAATAAGCATATCTGCCTAATTTTGGAATAACTGACATTATTTTTGATGGAGGGAGTTTTGATCTGGGAAAAGGTCAACATGATTTATAAATGTGCCAGAAAAATACTTTGTTATTTTTAGAAATGATTATGTTTGCAGTAAAATGGAGAGGGGGCATAAGGGGTCTGTTTTTTCTGTGTTTAATAACATGAATGTAGGGAGTACAGATTCTCAGGCAGTCCAATTTTAAAATATTGAATGCAGAAGGAGATCAAGATACAATGTATGGGACAGTTAACAATTTATAAAAAGTTCAGCTTAAACTAAAGTGATGAGGTTCATAGGCTAAAGCATAGCAATATAATGCTTAAACAGGGAGGTGTACAATTCAAAATTTAAATTCCTTCAAAATGGTTCGTGCCTGTGCAAGCAACACATTTTATCTGGAAGCCTTGCCTATTAGCCTTTTTTTTATAAAAAAGATAATACTATGATGAATCAGGAGTTGCATAGGATGAGCAGCATAAGGCTCCTTAGGGTGTAGACTTAAAGATAATTATGATTCAACTTTTATTTTAGAAAAACCAACTATTACAAATATCCCGGAGGTCTCCCATTTGTTGTCAACTAAACCAAATCAAACCATTTAACATTCCCCTTAAATTATCTTCATTATCGGAATAAGTGAGATATAGACAAAACGTTCACATTAAAGCACTCTAAAATACCTTTTTCCAGCCAGGAAATCCCTACCTTAAGGCAGTTTTTACTACTATGACACTCTCCAAAATACATTGGGTTACAACTGCCACTAGTAAACTTTTATTTATTTATTTAAATATACAAATAGCCAAACCCTGGGTGACTCTCAACCCAAAATTAAAACAAAATCTATCCACAATAATTTAAAAGAAAAACCTAAAAACTTCCACCACAAATACCCTGGCAAGGATAATAAAATTTGCAGTCCAGAACATTAGCTATTTAGGATAAGGTTGGCAGGTCATGGATCTATCTGAAAAGTGCAACTAATTAAAAACAACCTCTAGAAAAGATGAATTAAATCTCCAAAATAACGTTAGTGTGATGCTTAATATTCAGAATTCAGAAGCAGGCACTCAAAAGTTCAATGAAATTGCCTAAGTATCAAAAGTCAGATGTACCCTTTTTTCTGATTTTGTTAACTAGAATCAAGTCTCTTAGCCAGGGGCTTGTTTTGAAGCAGATTTTCTAGGAAGAGATTGGACAACGATTTGTCTGAAATGGTATAGGGTTTCCTGCCTGAGGAGGGGATTGGACTAGAAGACCTCCAAGGTCCCTTCCCTGTTATTCTTGGAGAGGAAAAACGGTAACCCAATTCATATCTAGAACTAAGCCATAAAAGATGAATTATTAGAAAGTGGGTAGTTTCACACCTTCTCCAAACTGTACACAAACAAAGTGCACATTTTTAATTTAGAGTGAGGCACTAACTCTGCCAGCCTTGTTGCCATTTCTATGTGCTTTCCAAAACTCTTGTGGGCATCCGAGGGAGGTGCACTTGTTGAATTCCTGCCTACTTTAAAAGTCTGTGGGGGAGGGGAGAAGAGTGACCACAGCAGAGCTCTTTCCCCTCCCCCACCCACTCACCCCCGCGTTTTCCTTAAGACCCCCACTCATTACTTATCCTCCCATCATTACGACAGAGGCTTCCGAGGCTGCCAGAAATAGCAAGGAGAACAAGAAGACTGGTAGCCCGAGGGCATTTTGCAGGTAGGCAGACACGGGCTCCCGGCTGAGGTCCAGCGATGGAGCCACGCGTGGGCGGCCGAGATGGTGAGCCAAAGGGGAGCAAGAGACTCCAGTTTGTCGGGCTTGGGCAATTCGCGCTCCTTGCCCTTGAAAAAGCGGAGACCTGCCGGCGCAGTGGGGGGAAGGGCCGAGGAGAAAGCCAACAAAGGCCAACTCTCCCCCGCCAGCCGTTCGGCGTCTCCGGCGGGCCGGGGATGGCGAAGGCGTGGGGAGCCCGGGAACGACGCCTTCGAGCCCCATCGCCAGGCCGAGCCGAGCCGAGCCGGGCGCAGGCAGCGCTCTCCCTCTTTCTCGCCCGCTTCCCCATCCGGTCTCCCCGCCCGCACTCACTTGTCGAGCCAGAAGGTCCAGGGCGAGTGGAGCGGGATCCCGCCGGTCTCGGCCTCCAGGCCGCGCAGCTGCTGGGGATCGAGGGCGGCCTCGGCGTCCGGCTCGTCTTCCTGCTGCTGGGGCGCCGGGCACGGGGGTTCAGGCGGGCCCGGCTGCCGCTCGGGGGGGCTGAGCGCCATTGCCCTGCGCTTCCTTCGGCCCTGGCTGAGTCAGCGCCGCCTCGCTCGGCGAAAGCCCGCCTCGCTGCATCAGCTGCCAGTGGCCGCCAGGGGGCCCTCTCTGGCTTACCCAAAGTGCCGGGGCTCGGATCAGCCCGCCGGCAGCCCTGCGCACATGCGTGAGGCTCTTCTACTCACTCTTCGACCGAGAGTCGACGCTGTGCAAGGCGCTTGGCCGGATAGCTGACATCTTGCAATGCGAGCGGTCTGAAGTTAGCAAGAAGAGATGGGAGGGGCGGGAGAATGGGGAGTGACGGTAGATAGGTAAGGGTTGTCTATGGACATTCTTAGTCATCCAGGTCATGGTTGTCCCAAAGGCGCATTTTTCCCAAGAGGTAACTGGACTTTCTGGTTTTTCTTTGAAGACGTTTCGCTTCTCACCCAACAAGCTTCTTGGACGAGAAGCAAAACGGCTTCAAAGAAAAATCAGAAAGCCCAGTTGCCTCTTGGGAAAAAAGCACCTTTGGGATAGGTCAGCGGCGGATTAAAGCTCACTGGTGCCCTAAGCGCTGACAAATCTTGGTGCTCCCCTCCTTTGTACATACTGTACAAACGAAGCCATATTCTCAACTTTGTGGTGTCTCCTTTGGGCCTGGTGCCCTAAGCATGTGCTTTGTCTGCTTAATGGTTAATACACCACTGGGATAGGTAAGGGTTACACGTGAATTTGCTAAGGTGCAATTCGGTTCACCTGTTTATTTCCATGAGTGTAGGCAGGGCTGTCAACCAAGGGAGCATAAATCTGAACCATCACTAGGTCGCAGCAGCAGAAGCTTTCAAACGTTTTCTATATCTGGTGGCCCTAGTAGATTCAACAAAGTCCCCTCTTCAAGACAAGACCTTCCAAATGGTGTTGCAATGGCAAATCCCCAAATGGAGGCCAGTGTTTTGGAGTTGCAATTGGAATAAACTGGAGGTCACTAGATTGGGAAGGCAACATTGGATTTACCTGTAAGTTAAAAAAGAAAAGGTAGCTTAGTATTTGTTTCAGTTCAGTGAGAATGTATTGAAACATTAATTATTGTACTTATGTAAGGTTTTCTATGAAAAGTTTTATTGTATTTAAAGGAACTTAAATACAAGGATAAATTCAGCTTTTTGGTTCAGTCTCTCTTCATCCTACTTCAGTTTTTATTCCTCTGAATTGCCAGTATGATACGAGTATTCACTAAACATGTACATACGTAATGCTTTAATGATTTATACTGGAATCTCTAAACTTTAAGGTACTCCCAAGTATCCTGGTGTAGGCAGTATTATGGCAGAAATAACACTGATTGATTGACACTGGCCAACAACAGGGACTTAGCAAGACTTAACAGTCCCTGTTAATTCCACATGGACTGCCCAGAAATACTCCCTAAAGCAGCTCACTCTGCCTCTGAAGATGCCATCCACATATATGCCAGCAATACATACAGACAACAGAAAAATAAGCCATGGTCATTCAGACCAAAACTTATCATTGAATACTCCTATTTATGGAGCACATCTTGCTGAATTCACTGATTACACCATAATATTAGTATCCCTGTGTTCTGTAACAAGGAAAGATTCTGTTACCTGCAACAAAGCTTTAGTATCAAAATGTATGAGGTCAGGCAAAGCTCAAGCAGTTTCATATTTAGGAATTCTCCCTAGAGAGTTATGGTTTGGACATAATCTGTTGGAAGGTTTTCTGCAATTCTTTTGTCATAAACTCCCTTACTGTTCAGGTATAAGAAAATGAGCATCATTATTGGTATAGGATGCCAGAGACATTGTCTGAAATATATATATAAAAGGTACTTTTGGAAATGTGAATAACAAGAAGGATCGTTTTATTGTGCTTGGCAGATGTGTAAAAGGGCTAGAAGAATTTTGGATTCAAATACCATACACTGATCCAAAGGATTTTAAAGAATCTTCCTCTTGGGACTAATGAGACAAGCAGTTGGAAAAATGTCATGGAACTTTGTTTTTGTGTAAGATAACCACAGCAAGATTATAGTATGCACAAAGATAGAAATACATACAAGAGAGAAATGATTGATGAAAATGATCGAACTTTGCTGAGATGGCCAGATTGACTTGTTTGATTAGGCAAAAGTCAATCTCTACATTTATTACTGCCTGGTAATCCTTTATTGATTTTTTTTTGTATAAAACAGAAAAAAATAAAGTTATGATTTGTGATGTTGACAATTAGATAGGATCGATTAGAGAAAGAAAAGAGTCTTGACCTAATTTTAGAAGAGGTAAATTTATACTTGTAGTTATAGGATCGGAAGCCTCTTTGTTTCTTTGTATCTGTTTTTCTTTCTTGCACTCTTAACTTTCTCTTTGATTTTCTTTTCTTCTTTCTTCCTTGTTCATTCATTTTTATGAATTTTTAATCTTTGGTTTTAAAACATATATATTTTTAAGTTAAAATTTAAATATAGGCTGTCCTCAACTTACGACAGTTTGCTTATTGACCTTTTGAAGTTGTAAGTGACCTCCCTGGCGGTATTTATGACTGGATTCGAAGTTCCAACAGCATCCTCCACCATCACATGACTGTGCTTTAGGCACTCAGCAACTGGGCCATTTGTACTGCTGTGTGCAGCATCCTGCAGTGACATGACTGCATTTTACAATGTTTTTGCTGAAAACTGGCATTTACTTCCAGGTTTTGGCAATACCTGACCATAGTAAACCATTGGCTTGCTTAACAGTTGAAGTAGCTGCTTTACAACTACTGTATTTGCTTAATCTGCTGCAAAAAAAATGGTAAAATCAGGTCATATGGGTGACTTGATTTACAACAGGGGTGTCAAACTCAAGGCCCGCAGGCCGGATCCGGCCCACGGGTTGCTTAAATCTGGCCTGGAAATAGCAAAGGACTGGCCCGCAGTCAGGGGTGGGATGCTATAGGTTCTGCCTGGCTCTATAAAACCGGTGGCTCTGAAGAGCAGCAGACACCAAACTGGTTCTGTGTTTGCTGCTGTTTGGCCCGCCCGCCCACCCGGGCTCTTACCTGTCCTTTATTTCCTGCTTTTTCAACCTCAGCTGCTTTGCGCGGCACAGCTGAGGTTGAAAAAGCAGGAAAAAAGTGGCTTTTCAAATGCTGAACACCTGCGCACAATGCTTTTCAGCTGTCCGGGCGGCACAGCTTAAGGTTTTTTACACGCGTGCACAAAACGTAGTCACCGAACCGGTAGTAACACTGTTTGAATCCCACCCCTGCCCACGGTGCCTGTTTTGGCCAACAGGGTGCTGCAGGAGACCATCCAGGGCAAAAATGGGGTGCGGGGGGGCTCACACAGCCCATCTGCACCCCGCTTTGTCCAGCAGGGTGCTGCAGGAGGCGTCCAGTCCATCTCTACACCACCACCCTGCAGTCGACCCTTGGAGGAGAACTACAATGCTGATCCGGCCCTTGAAGAAATCCAGTTTGACACCCCTGGTTTATAACCATTGCAATCAGAAATGTGATGGGGAGGTTCCATTACTTTCATAATTTGAGGATTTTTTTGTGTGTGTGTGTGTGTGTGTGTGTATTACTAGGGTACAGGTTTGTTCTCCGAGCTTGTGGGTTGGTTTCCAAACATTTCATTACCAGACTAGATAACATCTTCCTCAGAATTTAGGGAATGTCAGTGTTGGTGTTCTTCTGCTTATAAGGGCTTTATGTGGTCAGTAGGTCTTGTGGTGAGAAACTCACGTCACATAAGTGTTTTGGTACATATTATGTTTACAACAAACTGGGAGAAATTCAAAGGTTAGGAAAGGATGAGAGGAACACTGAACAATAGTGTTCATGCTATGAAAACATCCTAAAAGGGAAGGCAGATGGCTTGAAGCATCTGGAACCTTCCAGATGTGCTTCCCCATTGGCTGGGGATCTGCAGCTTCACTACCTATTTTGGGAATACATTGTGATATTGTTATCTGATGGCTATGAAATTAGCATAATTAACTCTGAATGTAGCATTTTAGAATAGCTATTAGCTTGCATCATTAGAAGCAAGTTTACTCTTAAAAATTGGATTTTGATTTTATAGTTGATTTTAGAATGGAAAAATAGCTATTCTGTCTATATTATATTGATTTGCCCTTGCGTTCTGCAGCTACCCTTAAACAGAAATACAGAAAACATTTCACATGTTTTGATTACTGAAATTAACTAAGGAGGAGTTTTAAGGCATAGCTCTATCTATCTATCTATCTATCTATCTATCTATCTTATCTATCACATTTTTAAACTGCCTATCTTCCAGCTCCTCACTAATCTGTGTTCTAGCTTTTAATTAAGCTCTTGTAACTTTGTCATTTATGCCCTATCACTGTGAAGAGGGTTCACATTCAATCTCTATGCATTCATTATTTATGTTCATATGATGCAACAAAGTACTACTCATATATGTTTTAGCCTGGTTTAATTTATTATCCATGTCTCGTTTAAATGCAGAAAACTGGATTAATTCTATAAAATACAGTAAGTATAACCAACAAAAGCTAATGATGACATCTTCATCAGTCAGGGAAAAAGAGTTATACAGTAGAGAAGTAGGAGAGGACAAATCTTTGGTAAGTCCTGAGTTACTACTTGTCAATTTGACATTTCTTTGAGGATTTATTATAGTACTTGGAAAATGTCAGTATTTAGCCAATTTCAGTTGAACTCAAAAAGCCAAGGATGAGGCTTCATTTACTTAGATGAGAGACAATATGGAAATACTAGGAATAATAGATTAAAACCTGCAGAAGACAATGGAAAATCAAAAATGATTGTGCATGCCCATGAAGTGATTTGAACTTGGTTCTGACTGAAAGGAAGCCTTATCTACCTTGCTAAATTTGGCTGATCTTAGAAAATTAACTATATAAACATGTCCATGGAGTCACCAGGAATCATTTTTTTTAATTTACAATATAACATTGGGAGAAAATAAGATACAATTTAACAATGTAATAATAATTAAATTTAAAACAATTAAAACAAATAATACAGTGTAATAATTGTATCTTTCTAACTCTTGCCATCAGGAGTCACAATATTTGAGTTGGATTATAAATCCAGTTAATTAACAAATAAACAAACAAATTTTGCAGGACTTAATAATATATGAGGCCACCAAAGTTTATGCTTGTGTTTTTCAGATTTTACAATAATTAGATTGAAGAATGTTCCTTAAGGATTCTAATCTGTACTAAAAATGCAATATGTAATATTACAAACACAATATGTAAAGAATCAGTGATATTTATATTTAGTATTTTGAGAAAGATTTTTTCTCGCTACTTGTGCTTTTCAAAGCAGAAAGTATTCTAATAATTAAAATTTTGCTACAAGGAATGCTCTACAAATTTGTTGCGATCTTTTCTTGATCCAATCTTCAGCCTATCTTCCTTTTTGAGTTTCTCTTGTAAGTGACTGCTATATTGCCAGATTCGTTTCTAGTGTTTTGCTATCTTCAGAGAGGCTTTGGAATCAGTCACAGGAGACTCTGTACATTTTTTGAGAAATACAGGATAATTGGACGATGAGATGAGCAACTTCAGCCTAGTTGTTAAGGCAAAGATGGGTTTGTCTCTTTCTGCTTTGTGGCCTGGGATTGCATTTGGCAGGAAAGAACAGAGAGCGTGTGGCTGAAAAAGAACATTCGGCTCTGCTTTTCAGCTTTTAGCTCTTGGGATTAAAAACAAACAAACATGCCTGAAACTTCCTCAAACTCTGTTTTATTTATTTTTTAATGAGAATCTGACCTTAGGAGGATGTGAAAACCATAAAAGGGGGGGGTGAGAGTGGGGATTGTCCAGGATCAAGAGTTTATGCTTTAGCCCCTCCAACTTTCCTTTTCTCAGCCATTAACATTGCAATAGATGTTCTGCTGGCTGACTAGAAGGATATTGATGAGAAAACGTCCTCCCAGCCTCTCTTCCAGATGACCAGGTTGTTCACAAGTGCTTGTCTCAAACCCCCTTCCTGTGAAGTTGAAAAGACTGAAGAAGGGAAGGGAAATAAAAGTGCCTGGTGAGAAGTGGAAAATTGACACTGCCCTCTTAACAATCTCTTATTTAAGCTGAGTATTTCCCGAAAACAAACAAGGGCATCTGAATCAGAAAGGAATGTTTGATTCAAAGGAACTGTTACTTGGATAAATGTAGATTAACATCCAATGAGCCAAGGTTATTTTTTATGTTCTATGCGCTGGTCAAGGTCTTCTTTTTACATGTGACTACTTAAAACAACTCAAGAATGTTTACTTTCTCTTTCTCCCTTTTTTAGAATTATGCTATTTATTCCTCTGAGTTTGTTCTCTCACCAAAGGAGAAGAGGGGGCTAAATTCCCTAGACACAAATCCCATGTTATACAGCCAGGAAGTGGTAAAAGAGAATATACAGTACTTCATTTTGAGCAGTTGCATTTTTCTGTTACTTGCTGTAAGGCATGGCTGTGGGATTCTTGTCTACCTCACATGCCAGGGTTAAACAGGAGACTCCCAAATAAAGGCACAACTGCAATTGTTTATTTCCGAGGAGGATGCTTATTTCTGGAAAATAAGCAATCACAGCAGTATTACTAAGCAGCTGCACAAGAGTCCTTTAGACTAGGGGATTCTGGGAGGTTTGAGACACCCCTCCCCCATTGTTTTACTCTGTGCTTTTGGCCCTTCCACCAAAAACTCAGTGAGAAAGGCTTCGATGTCAGCAAATGTAACTTGTGACATATAGGTATTAACACCTAATTGTTTGTTTGTGTTTGTATCCCACCTTTACTATTTTTACAATCCAAGGTAGTTATCTTCCTCTTCCTATTTTCCCCACAACAACAACCCTATGAGGTAAGTTGAGCTGAGAGAGAATGACTGAGTGACTATCATAGCTAAAGCTGAACTTGAACTCACAGTCTCTCACTTTCTAGCTTGGTGCCTTAACCACTAAACCAAACTGGCTCTTGGAGAGTCAGCAGATATCTGTTAGTAAGTCCATTTATGTTTTATTTATTGATTAAATCCTTTCCTGTGGAGGATTACTGTTTTTTGCATGCTGCTTGCTGTGTGTATTCATAAGGTTTTAGTTGCCATATGAAATGAGTCAACTGTGGACCTTTAACTTGAAGCAGAGCCAGCAAATTTCACATACTGGAATAAGCCTTTTCAATTCAATGGGATGTATTTCTGAATAGATTGCACCATAGATCGATATCTTTGTACCTCTTAGACATTGGAAGGAGGCAATCAATACTTCTGCACACTTCTGTGAATTCAGTTTTACTATTTCTGATTGAATCATCACCTTTGCAGCTTCAGTTCTGAAAGTGTCTAGGAGATTGTGCTGAAGCTAAAAAAGAAAGAGTCCTTAAACACAAACAGTCGGATGATGGAAGGATACCATTACAGGCCTATCTAATAAATGGAGTCTCATTCCTTCATGGAAGCATTTAGGGAAAAAGATTTAAGATCTTCAGTGAAAATGGACTCACTAATAACAGAAGGCTGAAAGGTTTCTCAGTTTTCAAGACTTTGAATCTCTAACTCCATAATTCTTGGCATTAAAACTTGTTAAAGAAAGTTGGTGTGAATCTTGCTTTCTTGATCATTTGTGTGAATCTTGCTAGACCAAGGACTTCACTGTAAGATACAAGATTTCCACATACTTGTGGTTATTACTCCTGAAACATCAGAACCATTTATATCACGAGTGGGGAACCTTGGCCCTTGTAGGGCTTGAAGACTTCAACTTCCAGAATTCCTGAGACAGATCAGGAATTCTGGAACTTAAAGTCCACAAGTCTTTAAAAGGCCAAGGTTCTCCACCTCGGATTTACATAATAGCCTGTGACTATTCTCACATTGTCACTGAGAACTCTGGATAAAGGAATGGTACAACTTGCCACAGCCAACTCACTGCAGTCAAGTCAATATGGCCCACTTGCTGTGGCCAATTCACCTTGCCCAACTCTCTGGGACAACTCATCATGGCCAACTTGTCATGGGACAACTCGCTGCAGGACAATTTAACAATTCAATTTAATTCTTTAAACTAAATAAATAAAAATTTTAATTTTTGTCATTCACATTTCATCCTGTCCCTCCTTTTGCATCCTTTCTTTAATCACGATATCTTTGATAGTGTAATTCTTATCCCTCAATGAGTTGTCCCATAGAGAGTTGGCCATGGCAAGTTGGCTGTGGTGAGTTGGCCGTGGCCAATTGGACACAGCGAACTGTCATAGATCGCTGGATAATTACAGAAGTTAGTGAGCTGGATCCCCATCTTTTCTACTTGCTTTATTGTGGGGAGAAAGGGGGACTTAATTTCCACCTCCAGCTGTGATTGCATTGCCTCTGAGACTCTTCTTTTGGTAATGCTAGTTGTCCAGGGAACATAAAGGTTTTAAATTGTTTTCTGTCAGAATTCTTTTCTTGATATTATATTGCCTAAAAGGATAAAAATGATGAATAGCAATGCGATTGGCAAATGGAAAACGGAAAAAAAAACCACACTCCAAAATATTTTATTTTTGTTTTTAATCTGGCTTTTTAAGTGTGTAGCCCTAGAAGCTGTTTCCTCCTGTAACACAATATTTGCTTCCTTTATAGCACTTTGTGGTTTGGATCATACTGAAGGTTAATAAACCAGGAACAGAGATAAAATTTGGGCAAAGATTTTCCTAGTTACTGTAGCAGTTTCTCTTCTAGTAACTGCTTATATTCTTTCCTGTCTTCTTACCTGCCCTCCAGATGTATTGGACTTCAACTTTTGTTATTCTTAGCCAGACGACATGTGGAGGCCAACTAATGGCTGTATTACTTATTATTTCTGTTTCACTTTAATGTATAAAATATCAGCAAGAGAGTACAATATAAAAGGCACTAAGGGTCAGGTAAGAATCACAGTCAAAGCTCACTAAGATATTTGACTCCTGGTAGCTACTATTGAACTGTACCAGAAAGGAAGCTTTTGCATGTGGGAATCATAGGTAGACGCATGGTTTCTACATACTGCAGATATACTTGGTGTCAACTCACTTAGGGGAGAAATACCATTACACATTGCAGGAAGAATCATTGGCTTGAGAGACTAATCATTGGCTTGAGAGACTAGTTCAGTCTGTACACAATGTTCTATGTTATGGAATGAGTTGGGAATACAGAAAATGCATGACATTTCCTTATACAGAATTGATAAACATCATGCCTGGAAGATACAAATTTGTGAATAGAAATAATAGAGTAGAGTAGAACAGAACAGAACAGAACAGAACTAGAGCTGGAAGGGACCTTGGAGGTCTAGTCCAACCTGCTCAAGCAGGAGACATTATACCACTTCAACTGTCTTCTTAAAAACTTCCATTTCTAAAGGCAAAGCATTTCACTGACTAACTGTTCTCACTGTCAGGAAATTTCTCCTTATTTCTAGGTTGAATCTGTCATAAATTTCCATCCATAAAACGAAAGTTAAGCATAAGAGCATTCACCACAACTATGAAGGCAGTAAAAATTCGTAAGTGCATGCACATGTCAGTGCATGCACATGCACCTGTGTTCTACAAAAGCATGTTTAAGCTTCCCATTCAAGAGAGATCAGCTAAGCTTCTTATTGCTTGTTGCTATGGAAACTGAGTGAGTTTTACTGATAATATACACAAATGGGGTGCAATATGTTTCCATGTGATAGATTATTTCTGGTGCATAAGTTAATGATAGGTTTTACATGGCTTCAGCAGTATTCCCCATATATTGGCAAAAGGTAAAACCAATTTTCTCAGTCCTGGTGTACTACCTCAGTTTTCAAGAATGGGAGGAAATGTCTGATCGAGGTGCCCTCAATACCTCTTGCACAGCAGAAAAAAAGCTGAAGTAACTAGAGAATGTGGCTGGAACAATAAAAAATTTCTGGTATTTTTTTCCTTAGTTAGATTTTCGCTTTTAAAAAAAAACCCAGTGTACAGGTATTGTGTATTTTTTTTTTTAATTACATTTATATGCCGCCCTTCTCCGAAGACTCAGGGCGGCTCACAATTTTTGGAGCACAATCCAATGATAACACAGAACTTAATTTGTACCCATTATGGCTGGACAAAGTTCTAGAAGTCACAAGAAGAACACCCTGTGGTTGGTTGTATAGTCTTAGGTTGCTTATCACTGTTCAAAGGTATCATAGTCAAATGAACCTTCCAACATAGGAAGATGGAATTGTGTTGTAAAACCACTGTTGTGTACTCTTTTCTGAAACTTTCTATAGTGGCTTTCTCAGAAAAAACCCGGGATGACAACACCTCAACTGGAATGATCTCTATCTGCCTTGATGAGGTATAATCTTCCAGAATTGTGGCTGAGTATAGTATGTTACATGGAACTAGTTATGTATTTGCATTGTAGTGTTTCGAGACTGTGGTTTAAGAAAATATTGTGGCCTATTTATAACTTTAATTATATGTATAACTGCTTTTCCTCCAAGAGCAAAAGGAGGTGTGCGAGCAAGTAGTTCTTGATTTGCAACCACTAGTTTGATGATCAAAGTTACAGCAGCACTGATCTATGACCATTTTTCACACTTCAACAACTGTTACAGCATGGTCACATGATCAAAATTCAAACACTTGGCAACTGGCTCATATTTATTCTACTGCACTGAAAAAACAAGTCATGTTTTTCCTTTTAACTTCATTTTTCTCCTTTTAAATTTTCTCAATTTTCATATTTATTTTATCTTATAATAACCTTTAATAAGAACAGTTTTTTTTTAAAAAAAAACTGATGTTATCGAAGTGGTTTTTCATCGACAGTTTTAAGTTTTAGTAAATTTCCTGGAATCTAATCTTTTCCATGGATTTTACTGGAAAATAGTGCCAAAATTCTTTCTTCTTGCTTCACTCCTCACCATACAAAATGTTATTCTGCATTCTCCATTAAAACAATAACTATGATGTGGATCAGCTAGTTTAACTGTTAGGCTATATGCTGATAGTAACTCAAAACATCTGGAGAACCTGAGTCAGCATTAATCAACTTTTGGTAAATATTGCCAGATGACTTGTATGTAAAATGACAGTGATTTTCTGTGCCAAACTTATGGATCATTTCTTTTCTTTTTTTAATTCAATATATCTACTTCAAGTAAATGTTTATTGTAAACTTTAAACTTCCTATTGGCTTCAAGCCCAATATATTGGAAGGAAATAAACTGATTAGCATTACAGCCTCTCAAAATGATCTCAGCATTTGAATTTTTCCTGTCTTGGCAGAAGAGATAAGTTACTGTATACTCATCTCCTTTGTTGATATATATGTGTAATTGCTGAACAAAACCTTGGGATGAAAGCCATTCTAGTTTTGATACTTTATAAAGTAAATCCAAGAATTTATATCCTGCTGGTTTTATTTTATAATCCTCCAGATTCTAAAGAAAGGTAACAGAGTTCATCAGAATCAAGTTTCAAACGTTTTGTTATTTTATATGAATCACCCCCTGTTCGTGCATTAAAAAGATCATACTAATTTAATAGTGTTTGCTAGAAAATTGTGTTCCAATATATCTATTGTATTTCTAGTATAGCCCCCTGGCCCTGTTTTTGAAATTTGCACAAATAGGGGGCATACGAAGATTTATATAATTAGAGCAGATTTATTCATTGTTATGAATTTTATTATCAAAAGGGAGGGATCACAATCCATTTAATCAGAACTATCTTCAGATTCTACGTCCTATTTATCAAAATACCCAAAACCTTAAAAGGTGGTGTATGAAATATACCTTCCATGCTGCAATAACCCACAATCAAAATCCTGCTAAATAGATTATACCACTCTGCCTTTATGGGAACCATGTTTTCTTTGCTGGATCCAATGTGGGTCAGTCACTGGCACAAGAGGTTTAGTCTGCTGACATTTTGGACTTATGCTGGAGCCTATTCTCAGGGAAATTCTCTCTACTGGAATGAGACCAACCCAGACTGGATCCTGCAATATTCTGAAACATGTATATTTGCCTTCATGTTTTCTTTTTTTAAAAAAAAACACAATACTATGTGATTTTAAACAATCCTCATCAATTTGAACACTACTATGTTCCAATCCAAACTAGGATGGATAAGATGCCTGAAGTAGTATGGCTTAATTGTCATTTTGCTTATGAGGTAGAAGCAGAAAGTTGCATGGTGTTTATGAACTGAGCATCATTAGCAAAGTTTGATGCCTGGAAAGGTTTGTTCCTACTTTATTTTTTTTAAATTCATATTTATATTCTGCCCTTCTCTGGCGACTCAGGGCAGCTTACAATTTAAAAAAAATTTTTGGAGCACAACCCAATGCACTCAGCAATAGCCGTCATTCCAATGTATATGCCTGCTTATTACTAGGGCTTTTTGCCCCCCAGCAGCATTTTTACAAAGTCAGCTTATTGCCCCCAACAATCTTGGGTCCTCAATTTACCTACCCCGAGAGGATGGAAGGCTGAGTCAACCTTGAGCCTGGTGGGATTCGAGCCTGCACTAATTGCAGGCAGCTGGAACTAAGTGCTAGGCGTTTAACAGCCTGCACCACCAAGGCTCTACTTGTTATTTTGGTGCCAATAATTTCATACCCTTAACTGGAATTAGCCAGTGGGCCAGGGCATAATGTCATTTGAAATGCTTAATCCAAAAAATGTTGGCTTGTTTGCTAAAACCAGGAGGTGATCTTAGATCTACTGCCAACTGAACTGCATTGTGGTTAAATTTTAAGAAGGTAAATTCAGGTAGTTGAGGGAACCCTATATCTGAAAGACATGAGGCTGTATGCAGAGTGGGGACATAATGAATTATTTCCATATCCAGGGTTATTCTCTGCTACTGTTACCTACCAAAATTGTAGGCATTATGTTGTCCTCCCCCCCCCCGCACAAGAGATGATTATTATACACTTGTCTGTTCTCCTCAATACTGCTAAGTTCGTTGCAGGCCCAATTATTGGATTTTCTCCTCAAGCATACCAATATGCAAAGCTCCACCAAGAAAAGAAAACTTTAGAACATGGACGAGAACATCAACTGACCATTAGAGGGAGCTTTAACATTTTATGAATGTGAACTTTCTTGCCTGCTATGGCTTTCATCAAAAATATACATTGCTTGAAACAATTGTAAATCAGATTTCAGAATAGTAGACTTCAAGCCCTAAAATTGCTTTCTACTTTATCTGACAGTTAAATAGAATAAAAACAACTGTTATTATATGTATGCCTACATAAAGTGTGAGTATCATGCTCATTTCATCCCAATACATTTTGGAAATGATAAAACTGAATTTTGACAAATGTCCAAGAAAGGACTTGGCCAAACTCTTAACATCTTTTATGTAGGAATCCCCATTTGACTCCCATCCAGGCCATGTCCTTTTTTTTTCTTCCTTGCTTGTTGAAAAGGCTGACCAATTCTGGTTCACATGTCATGTTTATAAGTACCATAGGTGCCTAACAGTTAAATGCTCCCAGAGCTGATGTATCATATATAATGAATGTAATTCATTATATATGTATGTAATTTGAATGTAATTTGAATGTAATTTGAATGTAATTTGTACTGCAGTAAAGGAATATACAAAGATCCTGTCTTATCAGTCTAGGAATGCTTCATCTGCTATTTAGCTTTTAACTCAATATGCTAAGGACATATTGGGTTTAGAACTTCACATATGCAAAGTAAATGCTTCATCTTGCCTTCAAACTAGGTTTACTTTTTCATGAAATTACAATGTCTCTTTAAAAAAAAAACCAAAGGAAAGGAAAATAAAATCTACACTTTTGGGAAAAAGTACTTTTTATCTGATTTTCTGAATGCATCCATCTCTGTCAATGAATTAAATGAAGAGTTATTTCAGCTCTACTTATCTGCTTGCTTATTCTCTTTTATGTATAACACTAATTTTGAACGTTTTCATTTATTTCATAAAGAGTAATCAAATATGTTTTCCAATGTGAGAAATACATATTTCTCCCATCATTTAAAGGGATAACTAGAGGCAATTATGCCTTATTTAAGTCTCACAGACTTTGACTTCCACATCTCAGTAAACACCCTGTAGATTTCAGAAATTGATCACGCCTGCTAAAAATAAATTTCTGAAGAGTTCTATCAAAAAGTGCATGATGCTATCTGCCTGGAAAAAGTTATAGCACCATTTCTAAGATTTTAGAGCTCTACCAATTTATAATCAGAGTCATAAATTTGAAATGACAAAATTTTGGAACAATATGCATATTCCCAATAGTAGCTTTCTTGTCAAAATTGTCCAACAAATGTATCATCAAATTGTCCAAGATGTTACAAAAAATCCAAGTGGATAGGCCATTCTTTCTTAAAATCAATGTTTGTTTGTTTATTTAATTTTATTTATTTGTCCAACATGTAAAATATAACAAGTATAACTATGAATATAAACAGGAACAAAGGAAGTAAATATAAGAGATAAATGAGGACAGTAAGACTGGGATGGTAGGCACACTGATGCGCTTATGCATGCCCCCTTTAAGGACCTCTTAAGAATAGGGTGTGGTCCACAGCAGACAGTTTGAGGTTGAAGCTGTGGGGGGTTGTTCATGATTGTGTTATCAAAAAAGCCAGATAGATAAAATTGGGATTCCTGGGAGAATAACAAGAAGCAAGAACACTCACATTTGTGTTAAATTTTCCAAAAAGCACATAGCTAAAGATCCAGGCTGGTGGAGGAATATTATATAGGCAGATGAGTCAAAAGTAGGACATTTCAAGTGACATGGGTATCATTACATTTGGCAGAAACACAGCTTTTAATTCTGCAAGAACCTTGTATCAATTATCAAGCATGAAGGAGATAATGTCATGGTTTGGGAAAATTTCACTGCTTCAAGACTCTGACTTGCCATGATTGAAGGAACCATAAATTCTGCCTTATATCAGAGAATGTCACAGGAAAATATCAGTCTACTTGTACATCAACTGAATCTGAATCTGAAATGGCTCAGACAGTGGACAGTGATCTTAATCATCTAAGAGAATGAAGAGTAACAGATTTGATATTTTCAAGCAATCAAGCTGAAATCCAGACCTAAACCCCACTGAAATACTGTGCTGGACCAGAAGCAAGTACTTAGTTCGTGCTAGATAGAAACCTCTTACATGATGCAAAACTGAAGCAGTTGGCCATAAAGGAATGGGCCAAAACTTGTTTAAGCAATTTCAGAAACCAATGACCCATTATAGAAAGCACTTGGTTGCAATTATTGCAGTCAAAAATGGTACAGACAGTTATGGAATCAAAGAGGTCAATTACTTTTTCATAGTGACATATTTATTGATGTATTGGTTAAACAGATTTCTAGAGACACAGAACTCACAGTGATTCCAATATTGCATGTTGGATCACACTGATCTTTTTTTAAAAAGGTTTTGTCGTTGATTTATATTCTTTTTATATATTAGTAGGACCTACAGTATATATAACATCCAGCAGTAAAGTTACAGAAATGCAGAAACTGAAAGAGGACAAATTTTATTTTCATCAAATGATAAGTAGATCTATATTTTAAGAGTGTAGGACATCCTTTATTCATTTATATGCAGACTTACCATACCTTAATACTATGTCAGATAGACCTAGGGCAGAGGTGTCAAACTGGTGGCCCATGGGCCAGATGCATCATGCACAGGCCATGGTCACCCCAGCTCCGTGAATGGGGAAAACGTCATGAAACATCACGTGACAGCAACATGATGTGGCAAGTTTGACCTAGGGGAAAGAATGGGAAAATCTATTTCCCTATGATATACTTAAATACAGCTGTAAGATGCTTCCAGTCTGGTGTTCTACATATGTATAAGGTAATGAAGCACTTACTTAATTACAAGAATGTTACAATGTTCACCTCTGGAGGGGAATTTAAAAAAACAACAACTTGAGTCAATAATAGTATTAGAGCAAAGATATGGTGATCTTCTGGATGCTAATTACAACTGGATTGAGAAGTTTATGGTATCTTAGTATCTCCCCAAGCTCATTAGCTTCACTGTGTTGCTTTTAGGAACACAGGCCAGTGATTTTAAAAGCTGTTAAAATAAGCATGTAGAAAGTGCCTGTGGGTTACTCAAGATTTAAGAAAACTGTTGAAGAAGAGTAGCAATGAAAAGAACAGGATTCAAGAGCAGGTTATTAAATAACCAGTTTTTAAGATATACAAACTAAGATGCAATAATCTGAAAAAATATGAATGGTTATCGAAATACATTCAAAGGTAAAGCTGGCTGTATACTGAATTAATATGCAGCTCCTGTGTTGCTACCTAAGGACGAACCATTTAAATAATCCATCCATAAATACCATTTAGTGAAATAATATCTATCTTAAACTACAATAGGGGAATTATTTTGAGAATGAAAGTACAATTCAACATTATTCAAGTTACCTAGTGCTTTGAAATAGTTTGGCATATAAATTGGGAAGTGACACAGGTTGAAATTTTAATAGCAACCATGGTGTCCAATTAATGTTTTGAGTAACAAACATGATACTTAATCTTAATTGATGATGTTTTGAGATGAACTAATTCTGAACTGAACAAATCTAGAATTTGTCCTGATTTGGGAAAATGACTTCACCAATATTAAACAAATATAATTAATCACCAGCTAAATATTAGTTGTGTGATTGAGATACTGAAAATGGGTTATTTTACAGAGCATTTGTAATGGAATAGTACTTTGAAACTGGAGGTATATTCCTCTCCTTTTCATTTTAAAGTTGCCCAATTACTATACTTTTTTTTTACTGTAATAGAATATTGATTCTACTTTATATTTGTTGTCTTGTGAACCTACTTCTTGGTGGTAATAAATCTAAAATAAATAAAAACAAACACTTTTGGAACAAAAGATAAAATGATCTTTAAATACTCATCTCCACTAATTTATTTATTTAAAACCTATAGCTGCCTATCTTATACAGGTGGTCTTTGACTTACAACTACAATTGAGCCTAAAATTTCTGTTGCTAAGCAAGACAGTTGTTAAGTGAATTTTGCCCCATTTTACAACTTTCTTGCCACAGCTGTTAAGTGAATCACTGCAGTTGTTAATAACACAGTTCTTCTTAAGGATGCTCTGTTATGCATGTACAAGATAAGCTATAAACAGGAAAGTTCAGAATTAGAAGATGATCAAACATGGAATAATATATTATTTAGTCAATATTGCAGTATGACTTTCCTTCTATGTGTGAAAGTGACTACAAAACCTTGCAGATACAGTGACTGGGAGCTTGCCTGACAGAAACATGTATCATATTTCCAACCCTTAATAAAGGCAATTTGAAGCAGAGGTGGTATTAAGCAGGTTCTGACCAGTTCTGGAGAACCAGTAGCAGAAATTTTGAGTTTGGAGAACCAGCAAATACCACCTCTGACTGGCCCCGCCCCCATCTATTCTCTGCCTCCTGAGTCCCAGCTGATCAGCTGGGTCTTCTTTTGTTGCCCTGCACAGGAAAATGAAGCTGGAAAGCAGGTTAGCAGGGTGGGAGGGAATGGAGATTTTGCAGTAACCTTCCCCTGCCATGCCCACCAAGCCACACCCACGTCCACAGAACCAGAAGTAAAAATTTTGAATCCCACCACTGATTTGGAGACTTTCAAAGTGTGTCCTGACTGAGTGGAAACCATGACTGACAAGGGAAACTCCATATTATACTATATGCATTAAAAAACAGATCTTGCAGGGAAAAAAAGTAATTATGAACTTGTAAAACAATTTTCATTTACAAGAATATTCCTGGTTCACACATAAGTCTCATAAGCATTCTTTGAAATAGAAATGGGGAGAAGGAGAACTAGGATGTTAATTTTCTGGCCCAGGTCTATACTGACTTGTATCATGGTTGGGTTGTTGTTGTTTTTTTTAAATCTGAATTACTACAATTATTTCTTTTAAAACAAAGCATTCAAGTTAGTCTATTACATAACATCAATGTATATATAATACATGCACCAAAAAGGGAGCCATAAATATGTTATCAACTCTGTCATTATTTATGGTGTTCAAAATATCAAGATATTTACAGTATGTGGGTATTAATGACATTAAGAGCTGGTAATGATAAAGATGATGAGACTTTTTGAATTAAGGGCCTGTTTCTACCTCTGCCTCCACCCCCAAATATAGTTTATAAATCCTGTCTTTTGAACATGAGTACTCTAAAGAACACCCAAAGCATGAAAAGTATATGTGTATACAAGTATATATCCCAGGATACTTTGAAATAGTACTATAATTTTTAAAACCTTTTTCTAACTTGGCTTTTCCAAAAGTTAGAATACTGTTATGAGGTAGTGCTCTATTAAACAGATTTATGTTCTTCTTCCGTTTCTGTACTAGAAAGCACTTTTTAGGCCTTGAGTTCTGTCTGAAAGATTAAAAGATATATCAAGAAACTCCTTTTATATTCCATGTAATTCAGTATTTGTTCTTGGGAAATGGGAATGGTTCGCCCAGATATTAGGTAAGGAATCTTTTAGCCCAACTTGTAAGCATGAGGAATTTGAGTCTTTGTAATACAGAAGGATGTGTGCTGTCAATGAACTGTGACATTTCTTTTCAAATGATACTTATTATAATATACGCCATAGTAAATCTGCTTCAGGTCAAGCTTAAATTCTTAGAGACTCTCTCACACTGTTTAGGTTTCTAAAATAAACCATAGGAACTGGCTCTTCAACCATATAGTAAATGGCTGAAATTCTGCCTCTGTACACCTTTGAAGCAATACAATTTGTGGCACTAGCTAAAATTTTCAGTACAGGTAGCCCCTGACTTACAACCACAATTGAGCACAAAATTTCTGTTGCTAAGCCAGACATTTGTTAAGTGAATTTTGCCCCATTTTATGTCCTTTCTAGACACTGAGTAAGTGAATCACTGCAGTTGTTAAGCTAGTAATATGGTTTTTAAGTTAATCTTGCTTCCCCATTGACTTTACTTGTCAGAAGGTTGCAAAAGATGATCACATGAACCCGGAACACTGCAACCATCACAAATATGAATCCATTGCTAAGTGTATGAATTTTGATCATGTGACCCAGAGGTGGTATTCGGCAGGTACTGACAGTACTGGAGACGGTAGCGGAAATTTTGAGTAGTTTGGAGAACCGGCAAATACCACCTCTGACTGGCCCCGCCCCCATCTATTCTCTGCCTCCCGAATCCCAGCTGATCGACTGGGTCTTCTTTTGTTGCCCTGCACAGGAGAACGGAGCTGGAAAGCAGGTTAGTGGGGTGCGGAGGGAATGGGGATTTTGCAGTAACCTTCCCCCAGGAGTGGGGAGGGAATGGAGATTTTGTAGTACCCTTCCCCTGCCACGCTCACCAAGCCATGCCCACCAAGCCACGTTCACAGACCTGGTGGTAAAAAATTTGAATCCCACCACTGATGTGACCACAAGGATGTTGCAATGGTCATAAGTGTGAAAAATAGCAATAGCAATGGCAATAGCACTTAGACTTATATACTGCTTCATAGTTCTTTACAGCCTTCTTTAAGTGGTTTACAGAGTCATAAGTCACTTTTTTCAGTGCCATTGTAACTTTGGTCACTAAATGAACTGTTGCCAGTTGAGGATTGCCTAGTTTGGTCTGTCATAGATTAAAAGATCTGAATGTTGTGTTAATCTTGCCCATTTTGATTAAGTTAAAGCAACTGTATTAGTTACACATTATAAGATTTGATAAGTCTGAAGTCTTTCAGCAAACAAAACAAAAGATATAGGAACAGCAAAATATGCTCTGGCTCTTTATTACTGTTTATTTTTTCCATGTAAATGGCACTTCACACAAATTTAAGATAATAATACATTTTATTAGCCTTTAAGGTGTCACCTATTTTGTTGGTCTGGGCTGCAAAACACCAAATGTGATCACTTTTCTGGAACCCTTTAAAAAGGAGCAGAAGTAGCTCAGACTCCAAGCTGATGATAAAAGCATTGCAGTCCACTATATTTGGAGGCACCAGAAATTTTATATATAAAATTCTCCTCTCCTCTTAAGCATATTTCGGGAGCACCATCATACTACAGGTAGTCCTTCACTTACAACCATTCATTTAATGGCCATTCAAAGTTACAACGGCACTGAAAAAAGTGACATTGAATTTGAATTTGAATTCTTTCTTGTCATTGAACGTATTTACACAGTATACAATGAAATTCACATAACACCCAGAGACCAGACCCAATACACACACGTACATGACAATCCCCCAAAATTCCCCCCCTTACCAAAATTCCCCGCCCCCTAAAAACAAGCATCCACACAACAGACCAAGCAATACTGTCCAACAGCTCACTGATGGTGGTCCTTAAGTTCATTGTTAAGTGCAATTATAGTTCTGGGATAAAAACTGTTCAGAAAATGTGCAGTCCGAGTTTTAATTGTTCTGTATCTCCTGCCAGAAGGCAACAGTTCACAAAGATTGTAAGCAGGATGGGAAGAGTCTCTGAGAATTATGATCAGCTTTCATGCTTATGAACATCCCCACAATTACGGTACTTGACCTAAATTTGGATGCTTGGCAACTGGCATGTATTTATGACATTGGTACTGTCCCGGGGTCATGTGATCCCCCATTTGTAACCTTCCTAGCTGGCTTCCGTCAACCGAAGTCAATGGGGGAAGCCAGATTTGCTTAATGACCACATTATTCACTTAACAACTGCAGTAATTCTCTTTAACAACTGTGGCAGGGAAGATAATGAAATGGGACAAAACTCACTTATCAATTGTCTTGCTTAGCAACACAAATTTTGGGCTCAATTGCAGTTTAAGTTGAGGACCACCTCTGTATCTGTATAATAAGTAAATTGACCAACGAACAACCAGCCCGGAGTCATGCAGTGAATTCTCCAGTTAAGTGAGAGATATTAATCAGGGGAGATGGATCTGTGGCCCTTCAAACGTGGCTTGAACTATGAACCCAGCATTTTACTTGTTTTGTTTACTGCATTTATCGCTTATCTTTTCCCTGGCAGCTCAAGGCAGCCGAGAGCTGGAAGTTGAGCCTCAGCAAACTGCAAAGTGAGAGGAGGAGCCAACGAACTAGCTTCAAGAGAGCAGTTGGCCCGCCCCTTTCTTTCTGCGGTACGCTGATTGGCAAGTTGTTTGTTTCGTTCTCTCGTTTATGTTTTTGAGGGAATATGGCCAAGTCAGAGGAGGCTCGGAATGAAGGATGAGCGAACAGCACTTTAAAAGGGCAAGTTGCCCGGAAACGAAAGGTCTCACTGGGACCAACTGACCCAGGACCGTGGTGGTTTTGGGAAGGGAGGGAGTAACTGATCCATCCCTGACATGTCGATGCAAACTTGCACGCGGTGGCATCCTTTGTGCAATGAAATCATCCCAATGACATCATGTTGGCATTGTTGTGGCTGCCTTGTGTGCGCTTATTGTCAGGGAATCTCGGCTTGTTTTCGAAGATCAAGCTGCGTCTTGGCCATCCGCTGCCCTGCCCTGACCTGTGGGGATGCTAATGGGCTGGGTGGGATGGAGGCAGGCAGGCAGGCAAGCTCGGACGCTCAGCCTCCCAGGAGTATCAACGGGGCAAAGCGTTGCCTGACCGAAATCCGCAATGAAAAGAAGCAACCGACCTCCCCTACCCCGCCAACCGGGTCCCCTTGTGCGCAGGCTCAGCCTGTCCCTCCCTCCACCATGCCCGGAGAAGCATGCCCACCGGAAGTGCAGCGGCAGCCACTAAGACAAGGTGGCTGCGCTCGAGGCTGAACTGGGGCTCCCCGCGCGCCAGAGCTGCCGGGGCGTTTTCGCCCTTCGCTGGGGTGCCGTCCGGGAAGACCGCGGCCAGCAGCGGGAGGAGGAGGCGGAGGCGGCGAGCCCAGCCTTTCCGCGGAATCCAAGAGCGAGGCAGAAGGTACCCGACAAGAGCAAGGCGAGATGCTGGGGGAGCGGCGGCTGCGGCTGCAACCGCGCGCCCCGGTCCGGAGAAGGAAGGCGCGCGGGAGTCGCTCCTCTCCCTGCAGCCTTGCCGGCCCGCTCCCGTCTCCCCGGGGGCCGTTTTAAAGTTTCGGGATGGCCGCCCCCCGGATTAAGCGGGAGTCTGGCGTTCCAGCCGGGCTGCCGAGGAGAAGGGAAAGCCCTCGGCGCGGAGGGTGCCGGAGAAGGCGGCTCCGCTGAAGCCAGCCTACCATGCCTGAATGGGGGCGCTGGGCTTGCGCACAGCCTGAGCTCGCCGCCGCCGGGCGGGAGGACAGGGCTGCGGTTTGGGAGCGAGGCCGAGGAGGGGAAAGCGAGACGGGAAGGGAGCGGGGTGGAGATGTCGCTGAGGGGAACATGGGTGCAAGCAAAGGGGGCTCCAGAGCGGGAGTTTGTTTTCTGGGCGAGAGGAGCCCGGCAGGGCGAGACGGCGGCGGCCGTTGAAGAAGAAGCCGCCTCGTCCCCACCCCTGCCATAGCTGTGCCTGAGCGTCGGGAGAGAAGGGGGATTGTCGCCGGCCCTGCTATAGATGGCGAACTCCAGCGAGCTGGGAAGCAGCAGCAGCCCACACCTGCCCAGCCCCGGCAGCCTCCTGGGCGCCTCTGGCCTGAAGCTGGCCTCCTTGGGCTTCATCCTTTGCCTCAGCCTTGCTGGCAACCTGCTCTTTGCTTGGCTCATTCTCAAGGACCGCCACTTGCACCGGGCCCCTTACTACTTGCTCTTGGACCTCTGCCTGGCGGATGCCTTGCGCTCCCTGGCCTGCTTCCCCTTCGTCATGCTCTCGGTGCACAGCGGGGCGGCCTTCTGGCCCCACGGGCTGCTCAGCTGCAAAGTGCTGGCTTTCCTGTCGGTGCTCTTCTGTTTCCACACCGCCTTTCTGCTCTTCTGCGTGGGGGTGACGCGCTACATGGCCATTGCCCATCATCGCTTCTATGCTAAGCGCATGACCGGCTGGACCTGTTTGGCTGTGGTATTCATGGTGTGGACGCTTTCCATGGCCATGGCCTTCCCCCCTGTCTTTGATGTCGGCACTTACAAGTTCATCCGTGAGGAGGAGCAGTGCATCTTTGAGCACCGTTACGTGAAGGCCAATGACACCCTGGGTTTCATGCTTATGCTTGCCACGGTTATGGCGGCCACCCACCTGGTTTATGGCAAGCTCCTCTTCTTCATTCACAGCCACCGCAAAATGAAGCCGGCCCAGTTGGTGCCGGCCATTAGCCAGAATTGGACTTTCCATGGGCCTGGAGCGACTGGTCAGGCAGCTGCTAACTGGACGGCTGGCTTTGGCCGGGGTCCTACTCCTCCTACCTTGGTGGGCATCCGACAAAATGCTACTCACAGCCAGATCAAGAGACTGCTGGTCTTAGAGGAGTTCAAAACGGAGAAGAGGATTTGCAAGATGTTTTACATGATCACCCTCCTATTCTTGCTTCTCTGGTCTCCCTACATTGTGACTTGTTACTTACGTGTCTTCATCAAAGCCAGCACAATCCCCCAGATTTATTTGACCATCTCAGTCTGGATGACCTTTGCCCAGGCAGGAGTCAACCCCATCCTTTGTTTCATTTTCAACAAGGAGCTTAGAGTCTGTTTCAGATCTCACTTCTTTTGTTGCCAAAGCATACAGAACACTCAAGGCACAATTCTGTGTGATCTGAAGAACTTGAGGATATAATTCATTTTTTCCCCCGTAAGAAGGAAGAAAAAAAAGTTTAAAATGTCTATGCTTATTCTGGCATGTGCATTTGCTAATGATTATCTAAGCAAACCTCTTGGCCTCGCCAAATCAGTAGTTTAAAATAAGATATTTATATTCAGATTTGATCTGAGGGGGGTTGGGGAATCTTTTATGTGACTCTGGAGGGTAGAAAAACAAAAAAACAAAACCAAGACAAAGTCCATTTTTTCCCCTCTGTTCTGAATTTCTACAGTTAATTCTGACATGGATTAAATGCCATAATGTTGTGTTAATTTTTCTTCCCAATCTTGCCAGTTTTGATAAAGGTTTAAGCAATTTTATTCTTTAAGTAAAATTTGATAAAAAGGGCAAGACAAAATTTTGTAGTAAAGTTATTTTTTGATGACTTCAGAATCTTGTATTGTAATATTTGTCTTTCAAGGGCAGTGGAGATGGAGAAAGTCACTTCTTTGTGGGGAGACTTGGGGCTAATTTTGTTTCGGTACTTAAAGGTAACTTTCTGGCCTTGCCTGAAATATGGATACGGTCTTATCCTGATTTTACTAGAATCATTAGGTCATTTCCTGCTAACCTAATGAACATTGTGTCACCTGATCTGATGTAGAACTTCTTTAAGCTTTCTTGTTGTACTGTTTCTTTGATAGTGTTTCAGAAACTTAATGAAAAATGGTAATTTTAAAAGAAAAAAAGATCAACTTTTAAAACTTATCAGGTTTTTAAATTATACTGACTTTATAAGTTCCTATCTACAAACTGGATAACACTTGTATATTTCAACTGTTTTAATAAAACACTCTCCAGTTTTTGTACATACATGAATTTAAATGTCTGGGTATGCTTTGCTGGCTTCTCTTTAAATAAGCAGGATTTGCCTACAGACCATTCAAACAACATTTTTTTTTAAAAAAATCACACCTTAGATCACAATCTGTGCCCATAGGACTATCTCTTATTTTAGAAAGTTAAGTAGGATCAGAATTAGTTGAGACTTGGATGGGAAATGTCTAGAAAATCTCAGGGTGTTGTCCACAATATGGAAGAAGGCAATGGTGGACTACTTCCTTATACTTGTCCAGGAAGTTAGTGAACCAACTAGACTTTAATTTTTTTCTTCCATCTATCCCAGTATGTTTTCATATGATTCTCATTGGTTTCACAAAATACAGATTTTAAAACAGTTATGTATTTAATTTTTGTAGCCACCCATCTCACAAATGGAACCACAATCCAGTAACACCCAAAAACATAAAGTTACACAAACCAGAAAATCCAGTCCAAGAAAAACAGAAGACAGGCATCAAGTGCCAACCTTGTCTAGAAGAGTTCATTTTAAATGCTTTTGGAAAGTCGCTAGAGCCAGGGTTAGTTTAATATAAAAACAGCCCCTTTCATGCCTCAGTTGCCCACACCTCCTCAGAGAGGAGAACCACACACTTCTTGCTTTTCCTGGCAAGTTCAAGACAGTGGAAGCAATTCTAATGTAGCCCTGAAGGTACTTGGTGCCAAACAATAAAGGACTTTATAGGTTAACACTAGCACTTTAAGTTGCACTGGAAGCTGACATGGGTTCTGCAGCATGGATCTAATAAATTGTGACTGCTGAATGCTTGATAATACACGGGCCACTGCATTTTGGACAAAATGCAATGACTTCTAAAGGCAGCCCTATGTAGAACACATTATAATAGTCTAATTGAGTAGTGACAAGGTGACCTAATAAAGAAGTTGTGTTTATTTTTGACTACTTACAAATAGAATTATGTTTTTATATTATAAAGGGAACATTTTGTTAATGATATTTTAGGGCATAAGTAGAATGACTACCTTCTCCCTGACATACATATCTGCCCAATGTAATTTCTATTTAAAAATAGCTGCTCATCTGCTAGTGCCAGAAGAGTCTCTAGACAATTCTGGATTGCAAAATTTAGTAGACAAAGCAATTCCTGTGCATAATTGCTTATCTGTTTATGTGTTTGCACAGTTGCCAGTGTATTTTAAATTTCCAAGCCCTAGCATTTTTAAAGATGCAGATTATGACTTTTTAAAGCTTTTAAAATAACCTTTAAAATGTCCCGATTTACTTTCAGAAAATAAGCTAACAGCCTCTTTTTTAAATCTATTTTTAATACCAAAGAAGCCAAAGGTGTTCAAAACTGAATGATCAAAAATCATATCTCCTCCAGAACTTTCAAAAATGGAAATGTTGCTATGTTTCATAATACAGCACTGACATCATAGTAAGAAGCAATGTGGCTTTTTAAGAAACAAGGAAATGGAAACACATACAATCTGTTTAAAATATTTAAACTTTTAAGTGAAATCTTATTTCTCTTACATTCCTGAATTGTCTTCCTTTTTAGAAAAAGCTCTCGTCCCTTTGATTCAAGTGAACTTTCTACTAAAGTTGATGATGTGCTATCAAGTCATTTCAACCCTTAGCACCCACACAGATTTTCTCCCCGGAATTCTATTTTAATCTGGTGCCTTAGATCTTCCCAACAGGGCATTCAGTGCCACTGTCACTGAATTTATTGATTTTATTTAGATAGCTGCCATCTCACATATGTAAGTCTGGGCAGCTTATAAAATGAAAACACAATAAAAAAGAAGAAGAAAAAGGGAAAAAAGGCAAAAATAACTATACACTGTTGGAAACATTAAAACAATGCAAACACCATATAATGAATGCACAAGCACAATCAATTCAGGAACAGTACAACCATTTATAAAGCTATCACTACCTGATCCCCAGACCAGATAGCAAAGCCAATTCTTCAGGCCTTTTCAGGATACCACCTTGGGGAAATGGTAGGTATAGTAGCAGAAAAGAACCTTCTTCTGGATCCTCCAATGTTAGGAACCTGCAACATGCCCCTTCAGCCACAGCTAAGGGGACTGCTAGATGAAATTGGGGAGAAGTGGCCCCTCTAATAACCTTCATCATTAAGCTTATGCAAGATGGCAATGTACCAACTCAACCACACATGCTTTTGATAATTCAACAAGATGAGTTCATTAAGCAAAATTGAGGTAATGTAACTTCAGATCCACACAAGACACAAAGCTATAAAATGTCGATGTTTTCATATTTCCTGATCTTAATTTTTGCAATCTGTAATCATCCAAAAAGGCCATAAATTAATATAAACATGGTTATTGTCTACATTTTAATACAATATTGGGAGGCAAGCTAGAAAACAGGACATTGATAGGGCTAACATAATCTACAAATTACATAAATCATTTAGAGGCACACATAGTAAACTGAAAAACTAAAATGGTTAAAACTCACGAGGTTATGAATGGTCCCAAAACTTCTAGAGGTTAAATATAATTCAAAAATAAGTATATTTTATAAAATTGGGACAAAGCAATATTAATTCCTAAAATAAGGTTTAAACAGACAAGTGACATATAGCTTATTAGACTAAAATGCAGTTGGCTAGTTGGTGCTGCAGTATGAATCTGGCTTGCATTTTACCTGATGCTGTGCAAATGCAGTTAATTTGTAAAAGAGAAAAGAGGCTTAAGAGAGGCATCCCTTCCAAACACTGTATAGTCAATACATGTTTATATGGTTTTCTATTTTTTATTTCATGTTTTTGAAATTGCAAAACAAGAGCAACAACAACCCTGCACAATCTGTTTGCTGATAACAAAATCTGGAAGAATGCATGTTTATTTAATTCAATTTATACACTACGTCAATCCAAAGTGATTGGGCAGCTCACAATATAGTCACAATAAAATGCAATATAAAACAAAGTAGGTTGGAATCTGGTCGTTCTATGCAAAACAAAAAAGGTGCATTCAACAAGGAACTCCATCTATCATATTTCATTAGTTTTGATCCAAATGCTGAATATTCAACAGTAGTAAATAAATTGGAACAAAGGCAGCTCTCTATACTTTTCTGTTCTAAGTTAATTTGTGAGGAAGCATGTCTGTGAGGAATTTGCTTTTCGTAACTTATGTTTGGTGTGTAACTATTGAAAGATACAAACTGTTAATCCATGATATAATGCATTCAAGTTTAGGAATTATAAATATTGCTTGTTCAACATAAATCACATTGTATTTAGTACACAGAAATTTCCATACACTAGTGTGAGTAAGCATATTTTGCAACATAAAACTAAACCATATATATACCAACACTAGTGATGTGATGTCCATTATAGAAGTGATAATGCCTGTCAGACCTGGTGTTATCTAAAACAAAAGGCTTAAATCACATTTTAACATGCTGTATGATACCGGACCAAAAAAAAAATCATGGTGCAGCACATTGCCTTGGAGCATAGAAATCTCACACCTCACAACAGTATATGTCATTCAGTGGAACAGAGTCTAGATTACTTTATTTGGCTTGTGGCCCCTTCCCTAAGACAGCAGGGAAGCTCAAGGTTGACCAAAACAATCTAGATTCACACTTTGACATCTCCAGTTAAATAGCATTAAATAAAGAGGACCAAAGAGAAGGTGCCATGAAGAATCTTTTCCTATCAGTAGACAACATTTAGAAATAGTATAACGTAAAAAAAAAAGCTGGCTTACTTTAATATCGTTTTTTTTTCTCAACATAATTTTTCAAGAAGAATATCTTCCATGGGATGAGACAGGTAGATAGTATGATGAACCTGGAGAAGGAAGGCTCTCTTCCAGGACATAAGAGATATAAGGAATAAAAGAAAAGGAAGCCCAGAGTCTATGGGTGGTGGATACACAGTTTATTTAAAGATAAAGGTGTGCTTCAATTTTCAAATATTTATTCTGACATTTTCAGTAGTGCTTCGGTGAGATGACTGACATCAAAGTTTAATAATAAATAAAAAATAATGGTGGAACATTTGAGACTTTAGGTTTAAAAACTATAATTCTAGTAGGAATAATATTTGTTTTGAAACAGTGGAGACCTATTACAATTTCTAACCCTTAATTATTTGCATAATTTTCTTATTCACAATTTATTTCCTTAGTCCAGCACACCTTGTTCGTAAAAATGTACCTTTGTGCACCTCTAAATTGTAAAACCTCCTGCTTACTAATGACTCATGTATTTTTCTTTGAAAGCAGTATGGATGTGTCTATGTGCTTGTTCTTTTTATCAAAACAGAATGAATCACAGATCATACTAGAGATATTAACCCTTGCATCCTTCTGTCGCTTCTGAAACAAAAATAGCATTTTTGCGGCCTCTCACCCAATGCAGATCCCGGTTGGCTCCCTGGTTCTCTGCGGAGCTCCGGGAAATGAAGTGGCGGAGGAGAGGCCTAGAGAGCTGTTGGAGGTCCAGCAAGTCCAAATCTGACTTAGCGCAGCTAAGAACCTATATTAGGTCTTATCTTGCTGCGATGAGAGCAGCAAAGCATGTGTACTTCTCTGCTCTCATTGCGTCCACAGAGAATCGCCTGCCGCCCTGTTCAGGGTCACCCGTTCCTTCCTTAATTGGGGGGTTGACCCTTTGTGGGGACGTGCCGAGGAGTTTAGTCAGCATCTGACGGACAAGATCGCTCAGATCTGGGCCGGCTTGGACTCCGACTGGTCAGAGTCCGATGGGAGTGTTGCGACGGGTCCTAGGGATTCCATCTGGGAGAAGTTTGATTCTGTGACTCCAGATGATGTGGACAGGATCATGGGAAAGCTAAGTGCTGCCACGTGTTTACTGGACCCGTGTCCCTCCTGGCTGGTTTACGCTGCCCGGGAGGTTACACGAGGCTGGCTCCAGGCAGTAGTCAAGGCTTCTTTGAGTGACAGATTCTTTCCCCCCGCCTTGAAGGAGGTGGTGGTGAGGTCCCTCCTCAAGAAGCCTGCCTTGGACCCAGCTATTTTGAACAACTTTCATCCTGTCTCCAACCTTCGCTTTGTTGCGAAGGTTGTTGAGAGCATGGTGGCCGACAGCTCCCGGTGTTCCTGGAGGAAACCAATTATCTGGATCCATACCAATCAGATTTCAGGCCTGGGTACAGCACAGAGGCGCCGTTGGTTGCACTGGTGGATGATCTCTGGAGGACATGGGATAGGGATCACTCCTCTGTCCTGGTCCTGTTAGATCTCTCAGCGGCTTTTGATACCATCAACCATGGTATCCTACTGCAGTGCCTCGAGGGGTTGGGAGTGGGGGGCACTGTTTTACAGTGGTTCTCCTACTTCTCGGGTCGTATGCAGGTGGTGTTGGCAGGGGGGCAGAGATCGGCCCCGAGGCCCCTCTGTGGGATGCCTCAGGGGTCGGTGCTCTCGCCCCTCCTGTTCATCATCTATATGAAGCCTCTGGGTGAGGTCATCCATGGTTTTGGGGTGAGGTATCATCAGTACGCTGATGATACCCAGCTTTTTATCTCCACCCCAAATCAACCCAGTGACGCCCTCAACGTGATGTCCAGGTGCCTGGAAGCGGTGTGGGTCTGGATGGGGAGGAGCAGGCTCCGGCTCAACCCAGCTAAGACTGAGTGGCTGTATGTACTGGCATCTGGAGTTATCCAGGATATTCCGCCTTTGGCTATGGGGGGAGAGGTGTTGTCCCCATAGAGTTCACAACTTGGGTGTCCTCCTGGATGCACGGCTCAGTTTGGAGGAGCAGGTGGGAGCTGTGGCCAGGGGGGCATTTGCCCAGCTTTGGTGTGTCAGTTGCACCCCTATCTGGACCGAGATGCCCTACGTATGGTCACTCATGTGCTCGTTACCTCCCGTTTGGACTACTGCAATGCTCTTTACATGGGGCTGCCCTTGAAGACCATGCGGAGGCTTCAACTTGTCCAGAATGCAGCGGCGGGTTGTGATGGGAGGGTCCTGATACTCCCATATCACACCCCTCTTGCGTGAGCTGCACTGGTTACCAGTTGCCCTCTATGTGAGATTCAAGGTGCTGGTTTGACCTATAAAGCCCTTCATGGCTTAGGACCGGGGTATTTGTGGGGAACCCTGCTGCCAGTAACAGCTTCCCAACGTCCCGTGCGCTCCCATAGGCAGGGCCTCCTTGGGATGCCGTCGGCCAGACAATGTCAGCTGGTGACCCCCTAGGGGTAGGGTCCCACCCTATGGAATCAACTGCCCCTGGAGCTTCGGGTGGCCCCTGACCTCCGATCCTTCCGCCGTGGCCTAAAAACATGGCTTTTTCAACTTGCCGACCCGGACTGATGGAGGGGATGGGATTTTAGCAATAGTTTTATGAATTTTTACTGGTTTAGTGAGATTTCATATTTAATAGTTTTTTAAAAAATTTTGTATTGTATTCTTTTATTATTGTAAGCCGCCCTGAGTCCTTCGGGAGATAGGGTAGCATAATCTCATTCAATAAATAAATAAATAAATAAATAAATAAATTTTAACACATTGCCATTTTTAGGGAAAAAGCGCTACCTTACTATGCTGAAAAAATAAAGTTTTCAGACTGAAATTCATGCCACTTTTTGACAGCCAGAGAAAGTGGAGTGATTTAATAGCATGCTAGTTCACTCTATCAAAATCCTCAGTCTATTCATCTGTCACCCAGCCTCTAGAAGGCGGATGAAAAGAAAGCAGCTGAGCAGTTTCAATGACACAAGTAAATCAAAGGAGGATTTTATTGCTATGGGGTTTTGAAATCTATTGCATACTTTTTTTTGCAGTTGAGGGTTCTTCCATGTGCGGTTTTCCACATTTAGCAGAAGTAACTCTGCACCTTTGTAGTCTCTGTTGTTCTAGTCTGTGTTGTATGTGAACAAATTTATTTGTGGTTCAGCTGGAGGTATCCAGAATTGTAAAAAGAAAATATTTCCATTTGCTGGGCTGAGGTTAGGCATAATTTGTGAGTGGGCCTTTTTTCCATGGGGTGGACCAGTCTGTCCTCTATTTTAAGAGATGTAGGTCTTTCAAATGTGTGTCTCAGCAGTTGTGCATCTCTCTCTTGTATCTGCATAACAGAACAACATAATAGATTTGGAAAGGACCTTGTTGGTCTTTTAGTCCAACCTCCTGCTCAAGCAGCAGAGCCTATACCATTTCTGACAAGTGGCTGTCTAGTCTCTTCTTGAAAGCCTCCAGTGATGAAGCACCCACAACTTTTGAAGGTAAGCTGTTCCATTGATTGATTGTTTCCACTGTCAGAAAAAATTCTTATTTCTAGGTTGAATCTCTCCTTGATTAGTTTCTATCCATTGTTCTATGTCTGACCTTTGGGTGCTTTGGAAAATAGGTTGCCCCCATCCTCTCTGTGATAGTCCATCAAATATTGGAGTACTGCTGTCATGTCATCCCTGGTCCTTCTCATCATGAGAATAGCCATGCCCAGATCCTGCAACCATTCTTTATGTTTTAGCTTCCAGTCCCCTAATCATCTTTGTTTCTCTTTCTGCACTCTTTATAGAGTCTCAACATCATTTTATAGTGTGATGACCAAAACTGGATGCAGTATTCCAGGTATGGCCTTACTAAGATTTTATAGAGTGGTATAATAGCTCATGTGATCTTGATTCAATTCCTCTATTAATGCAACCTAGGACTGCGTTGGCTTTTTTGGCTGCTGCCGCATACTGCTGACTCATATTTATTTGGTTGTCCACTAGGTCTTCAAGATTCCTCTCACAATTACTGCTATTAAGCCAGGTTTCACCTAATCTGTACCTGTACTTTTGGGTTTTCTTGTCTAAGTATAAGACCTAAGTGTTGGCTATTCCTGCCATCTTAGTATAATCTGCAAGTTTAATGAGTTCCCCTTCTACTCCCTACTTGAAGGGGAGAGGAGCATTAAAGGCAAATGCAGACATCCTGATTTTTTATTGGGCAATCTTTTAAGACGTCCAGTTTGCTTTAGTTCTTCTGATTCACTCTGAGATAAAGGCAGCATTGGCTAGGATAATTGTCTTATATCTGCACATCATTCTTATCATTCCTCTGCAGTCTTCATATCCTCTAAGTACCCCTTTCACCCCTTTGTCATTTAACTCATCAGCAGTTTCCTGGCTGGTTTTCAATTTTGAAAATATCTAAACAAGTTCCTGTTGAGTTGTTAATTTGCTTTTGTCTTAAGGTCTTTCATTGGATGACTGATTGACTGCATTTTTATTATTATCCTTCTCTTTCCTGCTAGAAATTTTGCATCTCTTTTGGATTCCTACTTTCCGCCAAAATTAGGCTGGATAAGTTAGTTTCCCTTCTAGCTCTTAGATTATATGAATCTAAAAGGACCCCCCTGTATTATATATCTGGAGTGTGAAGTCCTGGTTTCCTTTGAAGCTTAGTCTCTGGAGGTAAATCAAATTGCCTCCCTCCCAGTTTTCCTCCTTTGAAAAAATTATGTTTCTATTTGTTATCCTGGTGATGAGCCCAGACCATCTGCTCAGCAAAGAAGCAAACATCTCTGCAGCCAAAAAAGCTACATAGCGCCATACAAGCAATCAAATAATCATCCTGAAAATTAGCAGATCTCCTCCACAATGCACCAACTCCCTTGCAAACTCCTCTGTACTTGTTATATTTTGAGCACTTTTACGAACAATATTTTTCTTCATCTTGTTTAGCAGATAGGGATTGCTGCTTCTTTGAAATTATGAGCAAAATTTAGGAAATCAGAAGTTATCAATGTTCTTTTTCTAAATATCAATAACTGCTCTGGAAGTTGTTTGACTTCTTCCTTTTGCTTCTCTTGAAATATAGTTATTCATGCTCTTATATATTTTTTTCTTTTCAAAATTTAATTTGCATCTTTGTTTTATCACTTTTATTTTTAACTTGAGTAGGAATGGTTAATATCCATTGCTGGAGATTAGCCTAAATCAACTATTAACTCTGAAAAGGATTAGTTTTTCTTATGTATGTATTATCCAATGGTGGATAATGAAAATAAAAGTAAAACTGATTGCATGCTTGATCATATGTAGACCAACTTTCAGATTCTCACCAATTTAACAATTAAAACAACTATAATTTTATTTTAAGAAATAAAACCATGTTTTAATTAGCATTTCTAACATAAATTTTATCTTCTATTCTAAAAGTAATAAAGTTTTCTATTGTTTTGGGTCAGCTTCTCGCACAAAGCAATAGACACCTAACCATTTAGACCAGTGTTTCCCAACTAAGCAGCTTTAAAACACGTAGACTTCAATTCCCAGAATTCCCCAGCCAGCATGGCTGGTTGGAGAATTCTAGAAGTTCAAGTCCTCACATCTTAAAGTTGCCAAGTTTGAGAAACACCAATTTAGACAATGCTACCCCAGAAGTAAATCTACTATCAGCATCAGTCTCCATTTGACATGGCATGAGAGGGCAGACTTCATGTCTTCATGCATCAAAGATGCATTGTTATTTTTGAAAATTTAAAGAATTAAAGCCAGTAGAATTATTATATGACAAAATTTGGAAAACTTACTTCAAAAATACAGCTTTGGATATTTATGAAAATTCTTTATCTCCATAGTTTCCCCATATATTCATATATCTTTGAAACAGAAAAATTAATACAACTCAGTTGTACTGGAGTTTAGTATCATCACTGTCTATCTTTCCTTGAAGATTGAAACAAGATACTGTCAGCATTCCAACTAACCAACTCCAAACCAATAAACTCCGAGACAGGCATTTCCTCAAAGTTCCATTTTATGAATTGTCATATTGGCATACCTGGGAAAACCCAAATCTAAGAGTTCCAGGTTTTCCCTTCCCCAAAAGAAAATCAAAAATTCATGCCCTGCACCAATCAGTCCATCAATCGTCATCCCATCTGGAGACATTCGTCCAGACACTCCCCTCCAGGTGCAGGTCAACATGTCCTTGACTCTCTAAGAAAGAATGTTGTTGTGTCTAATCTTCTACCTCACTATGAAATGCCCCCTCCCAAATCCCCAGGCACTAAGTTGGCAGCCTCGAAGCTTCCAAGTAAAAAATGGCTTTCAAGGTTGACAGATACTTTAGATGGGTTGTTGATTGTAGAAATGTCAACTAGAAATTAGAAAGTGACCTATTTAGGTTTAGTTAAGATGTCTCCTTAGTCTAACCATTTTCCCAATCAGGTATTAATCAACCAATCACATAATAGAAGTTCAAGATTTAGATAAACATTTTCCCTCCTCCTTTTTTTTCTCCTTGCCGTTTTTCACTGATCGAGAGCCATTGACAAAGCAGCATCATTTTGTCATCTGTTTTTGCATTTGTTCTCAACTGTCATAAGAGACCTTGGAGCAAGGACAGTTCTTTCCTCTTGACATGTTTGGCTGATGAATTCCATTCACACAATCAATGCCTGCCTGAAAAATAGTTTGCCAGTTGATAAAAGGCAGCATTGTTCTGACAAGATATGAGCTATGTGAAGCACTGCACCTGACTAAATTCTCTTTCGTCGTTCCATGAATCCAAAACAATTTTATTGCTGTTCCACTTTATATATTTTATTGTAGGCTGCTTCTTGGTCTCTTCACAATATTGCAAATGACAGAAACCAAAGACCTCAGTGGAGTGCACTATGGCATTTGATCTACTTATGCATTTTGAAAAATAAGCAAGCACTGAAGAAATAAAGACAGTTTTGAAGGAGACTAAGTTCTTCCGGCAGTGGGCAGATTATTAGAGGCAATTAAAGAGGCTAAAACAAACCTGAAGTGCTACAGAACAGAAGTAATAGAAAGACAAGCCTGAAATGGTTTAACCAAATTATTTCCAAATTCATTCATTCTAAAGATTCTATGCAAGTTTATGTACCATAACTGGTTTTCTAGACATTCACTGAAACATTTAGCTTTCTTATAAACCTAAGCAGATTTAAGCTTATGCATTTCCTTCTACCTTCCATGGTCTCCAAATCTGTTTTGCAAGAATTTTAACATTCTAGAGCTAATAAAGCAGAGTACATTTGGGGAGCTAACAAATATTTTTCCTTCAACAAATGCATGATTATATTTGGGTATTTTCTTTAATCTAAAATCAATTTCCAGGAATAGAGCAATAAAGGTTCTTTGCTCTGTTAGTAAAAATAATTTGGTCACATCTTCAAATTTACTAGCTAATCAGAACCATGTTATGATTATTCCTACACTGTTTTTATTAGTTCAGAGTGAACCAAATCTGGCATTAAGATTTCTCTGAATTTCCTAATAATGTACATGTTAGTTGGAAGGATTAAGCTAGGTTTTCCCTGACATGCTACTTTAATGCAAGCAAGATATTCTGATGTGATACATCCAATGTTTTACTACCAATTTAGAGCAAGCTTATATTGACTATGCAGTTTTTAGTAGCCTCACTTAAAATAGCAAATATCTGGCTTTAGCTACTTACTTACTGTTTGCCTATATACTGTCAAATAAATATATGTGTAATTCTGTTTCACTTTTATAGTTCACATTTTCTTGAAATACTTAACAGATCTTATCTCTCTAAACAAAGGAAATGCAGAAACAAAGTATTGTAAGGAAGTTCTCAACACCTAACATAATTTACACACTCATACTGAATCAGATTTATTTCTAAATGAATATGTTTATGATTTTTCTGATAATTGTTAACTTATCTATGAAGCTTTATAATATCTTCAGAATTTTCATACATTGGAAAAATTGGAAAAACATCATAAATTTAATAGGCCATATTTTAAGCTAAACTTTTTATGTGTTAAACCTTGTGAATTCCTCAGCACCTACATGTTTTTAGAATGTTTTCTGAATATAACGTTGGTGAGTGACAACTTTTACAGGATAAAAACTATATGTAAAAATAATGTTTTATTATTAATTTTATTATTCTGATACAGAAACCTTTGTATATCAGTATTTACATATGAAGTCAGAGGCTTCAAAAGATTTTCAGATTTTAAGAAATATAACAGGAAACCGGATTTCAGGTTCTATTTATGCTAGATAATTCTTTTTCTCATTTTCATTATCTAATTTTATGTTAAATGATTCTTCCAAAATTTAAGTTCTGTGGTGCAATTATTGGTTTTAACAACTTTGTTTCAACCTAAAGCAACATGTTGTCTAATTTTAAAGAAAAGCATACAGCAAAAGAAAAGCATACAGCAAATTTATAATTGAAATATCTTAAGCAACTGTTGCTTAAGAATGAAATTTGAGGAAGTTGTGGCTGCTTCAATGCTACTGGCTGTTGCTGCACCTGCACTCCCATAATCTGACCTGCTCCCATTGTGTGCCTTCCCTGACTCACACAGCACTTTTTGTGCACCTTCCTGACTGTGCTGCTCCCCAATTTGGCATCTCTTGTTCACCCCTGCACCCTTCCCAGCCCACACTGCCCTTTGAGTGTTGTCCCCTTTTGTAGTCTTCCAAGCAATCTCAGGCACACTTCCTAACTCATGCCACTCCCTTGCATGCTATCCCCAACTGATGCGGCCCTTCTCAAACACACCCCTGCAACCTCCTACATTCTTCTTCCCTCTACAACCCCTTGCATGCCCTACTTGACTGTACAGCATCTCTAACACATCCCTATGATCCACTCATTCTTCTTGATGTGCAGTGCCCCCACCCTTCACAACCCACCCCCTTCAGCACAACCCACATACCTCTCAACAACCCGAGACACCTTTCTTAGACTATGCCACCCATCCACATGCCATCCCCAGCCCATGTGTTACCTGTGATGTACACCCAACCCTTCCCAAATCATGTGGCACCTCTCATGCATCCCCTTTTCTTCCTCCCTCCCCCACTTACCTGCCTGATGTTCTTGGACTTGTAACTTCCTACTGGCTTCTGCACTGACTTTCTCCCTGCAAGCTTCTCACAAGCAAAGTAAATGGGGAAGCTGGCAGGAATTTGAGAGAGGGGGAAGGAAGAAAAATAACAACAGAATGAAAGTAAGGCGGGAGTGAGGCAGGGAAGGAAAGAGGAGGGAGGGAGAGAAGAAAGGATGAAAGGGTAGAAAAAAGAGTGGAAGGGAAGGAAGAAGGGGTGGGAGAAAGAGAAGGAAGGAAGATAATAAGGGAGAAGGGAAGGGAATGCTCCCTGCCAGCTCCCCACAAGAAAACTCAATGGGGAAGCCAGCAGGATGTTGAAAGTTGCTGCTGCTCCCATTGGTTTTTTGCCCACCCATGATCATTCTCTTTCTTGGTTTAGGTAAGGAAGTATCTCTAAAATAATGATCCAATGGGGCACACGTTGTCCAGTATTCACTGACATTCCCAAATAGGAAATAGGCATTCTGACTGTACCTCCAAAGTGCAGCAACATAAGGCCCCTCTCACGTATATACACAATCTGACACACACCCTTACCAGCATTGTATCCATCCTATTTCTGGAGCTAACATAAATTAATTCTTTCTCACTGATACCAATACGAATATCAATACAAAGAATTTTGTTATTTTTCCCTAAAAGACCAGAGCTTCTAATAGAAAAATGCTTGTTTTCTTTCCAAACTTGCTAGTGCAAATCCACCAGGAATTGGATGTGGAGATTTCTTTGCTTTTTATTTTTTTTTTCTGTAATCAGTAACATTGATGTGTTCATTTCAGTTTGGCAGGCTAAAGAAAACCCTCCAATTAAAAAAAAAGATTTGGTGATACTGGTTACTGAATGGTCTGGTTGACTGATTAGAGCATTTTAATGGGAAGACAATTTGACAATAATATGTCTTTTTCTAGGTGTGCTCCAATTGTGGCCCAATTTGCCTATTTTTATGACATTGCTAATAATATTTTTTTTAAAAAAATTACATTTATATGCCGCCCTTTTCCGAAGACTCAGGGCGGTTTACAATTTTTGGGATACAACCCAATGCGCTCAGCAATAGCTTTCATTCCATTGTGTATGCCTGCTTATTACTAAGCGGCATTTTTACAAAGTCAGCTTATTGCCCCCAACAATCTTGGGTCCTCAGTTTACCTACTCTGAGAGGATGGAAGGCTGAGTCAACCTTGAGCCTGGTGGGATTCGAGGCTGCAGTAATTGCAAGCAGCTGGAACTTAAGTGCTAGGCATTTAGCAGCCTGTACCACCAAGGCCCTTTTGTACCCAGTAAAATGAATTGAGTCTCCCTTGGTCTGCCAAGCATAGATGATGGGCTGTATTTCAGCTAGCATCGCTCATATTATACAGGCCTACCTCAACCCATCCTTATTTGAGCGGATACAAATATAAAGAAACTGTACTTGTCTGACAAAAACTCTTGGGCTAATGTTAAGTATAGTATCTTAATAATAAGGCTAGAAAGTATACTCTAAATTTCCTCTGTCAAACAATGTTATCACAGTAACAAATAGGGGTCTTCATGAAATATGCAATGACACATAATTCTTCATCATCCTTCTGCTAAAAATAGATGTCATCATTTTTGAACTCTGGTAAACATTTGTATTTGCTTGGAGAAATTCGGACACAAGCCAAGTTAGGTTCACAGGGACAGCTGTGATGCATTCTTCTTCCCCAAAATGGAATCTGGAAAGAAATATTTAGAGTTAAAACATAGGGTGACTCCCCAAAAACTGAGCAATGTTTTGATTCAGTGCCCATTAATGTACTTTCCACACTTTGAGCTGTTTCATAGATATGCCATAGTAGTTATTCTATCTTCTTTGTAGAATATGGTAATATTAACTATTTCCATAACATGATATTGAATACTGCATGTGTCAGTAGCAAAAGTGACCACTATTACTTTATGAAAGTATCAGCTTTGAAGAATCAATTCAAATATTAGCTAACTCCCATATGGCAGTTTGCTAGATGAAGCATTTCAATAGCTTCAACCAACCACACATTATAAGTTGGTTATCCAGTTGTGAGTGTCTTTGGTAGATAGCAAGATACTTCTGTTAGTTACAAATATTTTATCATTTTCTCTGTCTCCTTAAAGAAGAGATATTGGATGTACTAGAAAACAAATCTTAGCAAATAAGCATGATTAAATGAGGAATGAAGCAGTAAATACAAACAAGAAATTATTGTCTGCATAACTGGCAATAAATAGGATATGTAAACATGTTTAAATCTATCAGTTAATAAATACATTCATGATATAATGGTGCCTTTCTCCTATGAGCTGTTCCGAGCATCCAGAAGTGGGGAGGTGCTCAGACTCCTGTTGTGTAGGCTGGGCTAATTAATTAGAAGGACGCGCCTCCTCCTCCTCGACGCTCCTCCTGCTTCCCAGTTTCAGCTCAGCCTCTGTTGCAAATAGCTGGGTTTTCTTCAGCTGGCGGAACAGGGATTATTTCTCAGGGAAGTTAGGTGTTTCAGGTTTGCATTTTACTCTTTTCCTGGTAGAGAATTTTCTGTTTTATTTGAAGTTTGAGAGGTTTTTCTTTCTTTTCCCTGGTTTTCTTTAGCTGTAAAGCCTCAGAAGCCTGGCGGCTGCCTGTTATCTTTCCGATCTTTTGATCGGTGGTTTGTTTGAGGCTTGCGGTTTTCGGCGAGGTCGGAGCAGCTGCAAGGTGTTTCTCTGCTGTTTTTCTTGTGCTTTTCGGTTGTTTCGCTTTCTTTTCCTTTTGATTGCGCTGAGTAGGTTTTTCTCTCGGTTTCGTTTTCATTTCGAAACATGGCGCCATTTTGAACAGCGTGGCAGCGGTTCCTGTTGAACGTTATTTATCCAGCCGGTTTCCCTTGCTGGGGACTGTGGGGGGCTATTCCCTAAAGGGTATTGATAATTGCTTTTTGGCCTTAAGTTTCCCGGATTGGGGACTGGTCTTTCATTTTGAATTATTTTATTAAATATATTTAAAAAAATAAAAAATAAAAATAAAAAAAAATAAAAAAAAAAAAAAAAGGAAGGAGAAAAGGGGAAGACATATATGGTGATATAGTACCAAAAAAAAAAAAAAAAGATCTCTGTTTCAAGTGAATATTTTCCATTCTGTCCAGGGGTTTCCTTGCTGGGGGCCAGGACCAACCATAGGTTTTCCCCTCAGAATTAGGTTTCCCTTACTGGGGCCTCAGCAGCTGACCTCTGCTTCAGTTTACATCTGCCTGGCTCTGTATTGATTTTTAATTGCTGTCCCTTTTGGTTTCCCTTACTGGGGCCTGGATAGTTTCTCCTCCAAGATTGTTTTCTTTGGAATTGCGGCCTGAGGCTCACTCAACATTCTACATATTAACATAATGGCCAGTGGTCAAGGTGTCAGATCTTCCTCTACAAGACCCAAGGAAAAATCAACTGACCCAGGTAGACCCTCAAAGGCAGCTGAGAAGGATGCCCTCAGAAGGCATCAGGCCCTTGAAAAGCAGGTTCGCAAGCGAACCAGAGAGTTGAGCGATCGGCTCCTTCAGTACCCGTGACTCCCGCTAGGTCCTCTGGTTCAGGGGCCCGGTCCTGGATCTCTCAACCCATTCTAGGCGTGGTTCATCTCCACATGATGTGTCGCAGGATCCACCTCCTCGCAGAGTGCCTGAAGCTACCTTCAGCCTACCGCGCAGGCTTACGGGAGGAGAGGAGGAGGAGGATATGATGGCGAAGTCCCGGCGAAAATGAGGAGGTGGATGGAATTGGCCATCGCAAAGGGTATATCTTCGGCTTACGGCGATCACGACATCACAGCCAACAATCGTTACCTGACTACGCCGCTTCTGGAGATCAGTAAGTGTTGTTGACCAACCAGAATATCCACATGAGGACCCTCCTCCCTTCCATCAGAACCCCCGGACCGAGGGAGTGTCTGAACCCGGAGGAATGGTTAGAACAGGGGAGGAGTCCTCACCTCATTATGCCCAGGACATTTCTGAGGCGGATCCCTTGGAACGGGTATGTCTGATGACGAAGGCATTACTCGACCAACCGGTTTTCACGGCCTTTTCCATCCCCTCTTTTCAAGTCCCTCCTATTCAAGGCTAGGAAACGCCTGCCTTGATGAGTCTCCCGAGCCGCAGCCCTTGGGGCCCACCAAAAACAAGGGGATTTGTTTTTCTCCCATCCACCCACTGAAACTGAGGTGATTCCGTCCCGCACATCTTTGAGGAGTTGTTAGACAAACAATGGTCATTGTCAGCATCTTACCCGCCCCTCCGTTATGATAAGAGACTGTATAACATGGCCCCTGGTTTCTCCGCCTCATTGAACACCCCTGAGGTTGACGAACCGATCGTGGCCTTAGTTTCCTCAACGGCCATCCCTGGTGAGGCGGAGGAGGTCCTCAAACCCGAGGAGAAGAGGGCAGAATTAGCTTTACGCCGGGCTCATGTCTCCGATGCATGGGCAATTAGGGCGCCACTGCGGCCTCCTTTTTACCCGCCGCTTAGATGGCTCCGCCACCTGAAAGAAACTATACCCCCTCTAACATTCGTGCCCATCAAGATATCGCTAAGATCACCGCTGCTGCTGAGTATTCTGCAGACGCCACTTACAACGTGGTCAAGTTCTCCTCAAGAGCCATTGCCGCTCAAATCTCGGCTAGGAGGCTACTTTGGCTGCGACACTGGCAGGCGGATTCTAAGCACAAGTGGAAGCTTGCCTCTGCTCCCGTCTCCAGCAGCAAATTGTTCGGGGCGGCGTTAGAGCCCCTACTGATAGAAACTAAAAATAAAAGGAAAATTCTCCCTTCCCTGTATAGGAGATCAGATTCCTTTCAACAGCCCTTTCAGAGGAGTTCCTTTCGGCCCCCTGCCCAGGGGTCTTACACCCCGAGATACCACAGATTTCCTTCCCAGGGACAGGGTCACCAGTCTGACAGGCAGGATTTCTCTCACAGGGGCCGAGGGGGGTCAGCCCAGAAGACAGTACAGGGAGGGGGCAACAAGTCTTTTCAGAGATCCAAATAGGGACAACGAGGTTCTTCCCATAGGAGGCAGGTTGAAATCATTTGCAGACAGGTGGTCTGCCTCAACCTCGGATGCCTGGGTTAGGGACACCATCAGACTGGGGTTGGCTCTAGAATTTCTTTCCACTCCTCCGGAATTCTTCATGTCCAGTCCTCTTTCTAGGAATCCACAGAAGAGGGCTCTCATGAGGGAGGCCATTTCCCACCTTCTGGCCATCAAGGCCATCCAACCAGTTTCCCGATCAAAGAGGCCGGGGTTCTACTCCCACCTTTTCTGGTACCCAAGAGCTCGGGGCTGGAGAGCCATCCTGGACCTCAAACGTTTGAATCGTTCCTTAGTCTACCGTAAGTTTAAAATGTCTACCCTTCAATCCATCCTCATGTGTGTTAGGAAAACGACGTTCTCACCTCCATTGATCTTACTGAAGCATATTTACATATTCCTATTCGCCTTCCCATAGCAAGTTCCTCCGTTTCTGTTATGATGGTCAACATTTCGAGTATGTTGCCTTGCCTTTTGGACTGGCTTCGCCCCTAGGACTTTCACTAAGGTTTTGGCCCTTTCCGCCTTCTTAGGGCAAAACCCATCAGGCTACATTGTTACCTGGACGACATTTTAATTTTGTCATCTTCCGCTTTCAGTCCTTTTCTGACACTTGGGTTACTATTGATTTTCTCCAACAGCATGGTTTTTCTGTGAACTGGGACAAGAGCCATTTGACTCCGCTACAGGATCATTCACTTGGGAGCGATTATTGACACGGTTCGGAGAAAGTGTTCCTTCTCGGATCGGGGGACAGCATTACCAAGTTGATAGGGGTAGTTAGGACGCTTAGGAAGGTTCCTTTGTCAGTATTGTCACAATTGTTGGGTAAGATGATATCCTGCATACATATTGTCCCTTGGGCTCGTTTCATACCAGGCCTCTCCAGTGGTTCCTCCTACCTTTCCAACGGACAGGACGCCACGGATCCAACCTTCGGTCTTGCTACCGGCCGCGGTCCTGAGGTCCCTCGGTTGGTGGTCCTCCCCGGCTTCTTCAAGGCTGTCCACTCAGAGAACCGCGCGATTGACCATCACAACCGACGCCAGCCTGAGCGGCTGGGGGCTCATTTTCTCTCACTCGGCCCAGGGTCGGTGGTCCAGCCTACAACGGGCACACGCGATATAAATTGGCTGGAGTTGAGGCGGTCTCTCGCAGACATCACCGGGTGATTCTCACAGACAATGTGACTGTGAAAGCCCACATAAACAAACAAGGGGCACGCATTCCAGGTCATTGATGCGGAAACAGAGAGACTTTTCCATTGGGCCGAGTTGCACCTCTTCCATCAAGGAGCACATATCGGGCGCTTCAAACATACAAGCGACTGGCTCAGCAGGGCCACGATAGACCCGCCGGAGTGGCGCTTCACCCCTCGCTTTTGGAGATCGCCGAGCGGTTCGATCTTCCAGTCATCGACCTTTTCGCCCGCTCAACTCTCACCTCCCACGGTTCTTCTCGGTATCCATCCCAGGGAGCGGAAAACGGATGCGCCCGTTGTCCTTGGCCCCACGGTCTTCTACGCTTTTCCTCCTCTACCAGTTATACCCAGACTGATTCGAGAGAGTCCTGGAAGAGAGGGCGGAAGTCATACTTGTGGCTCCTTTCTGGCGAGGCGGACTTGGTTCATGGATCTACAACAGCTGTCCGTGGCGGAACTGCGGGGGATTCCTCCGCGGGTCGCTCTCTCAGGGCCCGGTCCATCATCCGAGCCCAATGGCTCAACCTGACCGCCTGGAGGTTGAGCGGCAGCGCTTGAGGGAGGAGCAAATGTCCTCTAAGGTGATCGAGACTATCCAGGCGGCGAGAGACCGCTACTAACAGGATATACAATGCCACCTGGTCCAGTTTTTGTCGCTGGTGCTCTAAGGCGCAGGTTGACCCTTCATCTCCTTCGGTGGCTCAGCTACTAGAATTCCTTCAAGCGGCCTGGATAAGGGTCTCTCTCCTAATCGCTGGAGACAAGTACTCGCTTCAGTTATTTCCTGGACCGCTGTAAATCCATCTCCGTCATCCGGTGCGTAGCTTCCTCAAGGGGCCACTAATCTACGCCCTCCCGACTATCCATAGGTTTCCTACTTGGGACCTCAACATTGTTTTAAAGCGCTTTAAGGAACCTTTCGAGCCGCTCCCCATCAGTACCCAACTACTGACGATAAGGTGGTCTTCTTGGTGGCCATTACTTGCCAGGAGGATTTCTGAGATCGCTGCCCTCTCCGCAGGAAGGATCTCTGTATTTTTCATGAGGACAGGGTGGTCCTCCGCCTGGACCCACTTTCCTTCCCAAGGTCAATTCAGCTTTTCACAGGGCCCAGGAGTTAGTCCTCCCAAACTTCTGCGAGGCTCCGTCTCACCGCTCGAGACAGTGGCACCACCTAGACGTTAGGCGGCTCTCTACGGATTTACATTGCTGCAAGCCTTTCCGAAGTCGGAAGCCCTGTTCGCCTCATTTCTTCCGGCAGTCTGGGTCGTAAAGTGTCCTCTTCTATCATCGGCCGGTGGCTGCGAGCATCTATAGCGAGGGCTATGAGGCCCAGTCGACTCGCGGTTCCTCAGGGTATCACTGCCCACTCCACACGGAGGCGGCCACATCAGCGGTGGGCCACTCAAGCCTCAATTGAGGAGATTTGTAGGGCAGCTACGGGGCTTCTCCCTCTCCCTTTATTAGGAATTATAGGATTGATGTTTTGCCTCTGCAGAGGCTTCGCTTGGCAGGAGGGTGCTGCAGCGAAGTTCTCAAGGATTGAACGGGTTGTCTGTCAGCGGATACCCTCCCGACGGTCCTTCCTAGCTTTGGCATGTCCCACTTCTGGATGCTCGAACAGCTCATAGGAGAAAGGGTACTTACCTGAGCGCTCTCTCTGAGCTGTGTAGAGCATCCAGCCCCTCCCTGTATCCGTCTGTTTGGGGTGGCATTGAGCTGCTGCGCTTTTTTGTGTTCCCTGTATCCGCCTGTTTGGGGTGGCATTGTTCTCGCCAGCTGCCTGCTTTTGTGTTGTTTGTATATGGTTAGACGAGGTACTTTTCTCTGTGCTTCGTCTTCGCTGGAAACTGGGAAGCAGGAGGAGCCGCCGAGGAGGAGGAGGCTGCCCTACTCAATTAATTAGCCCAGCCTACACAACAGGAGTCTGAGCACCTCCCCACTTCTGGATGCTCTACACAGCTCAGAGAGAACGGGCGTCTCAGGTAAGTACCAACGCCCTTTTCCAATCTTCTGCTCTAAGAATGTGAATTCCAAGTAAATCAACACATTCAGAAATTCTAGAATTTTAAATCAAATTAAAAATTAAAAAGTTTAAGTTAAAAGGAGAATTGATCCACTGAAATTTATGCTACAACTTTGTGGGTTTTGTTCCCACTTATTTCAATGGGGATTGTTCAACTAACAGTCTGGATTCAACTTTAACTTAGAAGTTAAAGGAAGTTTTTGAAATAAAAATAAAAATATTTGTTTAACATCCTTTCACATCACATTCTATGTAAAATTATTTGGCTAACACTGGATATCTTTAGCTATTATAAGAGGAACTTTAGTCATAGTGACCATCATAATTCAGTTCAGAAAGGTGGCAATTAGGAGCCGAATAGAAATGAAAGCACTCAATTTAAAAGAAGTACCCCAATATAAGGAATAGATGACCTGATTCCATCCAGATGTTTGTGATCACATCTCCCATTTTGTCTTGGTTGAGTTCAAATTCAAATCCATCTGAAAGACACTACGTTGCTTGCCCCAGATCAAATGTGTATTTCAAATGTGATTTTTAAATAATCTTCTCTGTCTAGAAGAACATAAGGGCCTAAATATCCTAACAGTTGGTCTTTCTCTTTAAAAAAATTGGTTAAATGAGACAAGATCAAGTAAAAGCAGATAATAACATACTGATCAAGTTCTATAATGCAAAATACTAGTTCGCCTTAGACCTTTTATATTGTACAATAGGGATAATGATAAAAAACTTCCTTAACTTTTGCAGAAAGAATATTATTGTATACAGTTTGGTTTATTGCTAATATTTCTATTAATTTTTTTCTATATTTAACATACAAGAACTAGAATATTACATAATAGACTAACTTTATGACTTAAAGGATGACAGTCTTCTCCAAAGATGCCCATTGGTGTGCAAATTCGAAGACTTTGGATCCAGAGACTAACAGCACAGCACATGCCTCCATCACATTGCAGATCTCTGTCACAAGCCTTTAATGTAATACACAGATATATAGCATTAGATATATAAAAGAAATACTAAAACAATCTCAGGCTCATATATCTGTTCATATGTCTGTAAGAGAGATGTTGCTTACCAAAAAAAATCAAATCAGAGACATAAAACTGAGCAAGCAACTACTGAAATAATTTGACTTCTAGAGCAGTGGGCCCCAACCTTTTGGGCACCAGGGACCATCCATGGATGGGTATATATAGAGAAGCTGAGGAATATATGTAAAAAAGACTAGCTAAAAAGAGAATGACATATATAGCTAAAAGAGCCCTGTGGCTTCTAGGCTGCCAAATGCCTGCTCAAGATCCAGCTGCCTGCCAATATTGTAGGCCTCGAATCCCTCACATCAAATTAAGGGTATTGACTGGAAACACATCCTTCAGGGTAGGTAAATTGAGGACCAAAGATTGGGGAATTAGCTGACTTGTAAAAATGCTGCTTAGCAAAACTATAAAGCAGGCTAAATTTTGAATGAAGGAGCATGCTGAGCACACCTGGCTGTATCCAGAATTGTAAGTCGAGTCTTCGGAGAAGTGGCTGCATATAAATGTAATTAAAAAAAAAATAACTTTCTTCTGGGAACCATTCCCACCAGCACCTGGAGAGGCCTGGAGGGGAGTCACCCAGGAGGGAGAGTGTGACCTGATTGGGGCATGTGATGGTTGTGTGTAATCAGAGTGGAGCACTTCGGACTTTGAATTGGGTGGAGAAAACCCCAGGGGATTTCAAAGTCGGGTTTTCACCAGCTGTGTCAATATGACATGCCTAATAAATCTGTACTTTGAGGAAGCCTCAGTCCTTGGAGTTTTGATTCTGTTTGGGCTGTTACTTGGAAGCCTGACACGTCACTTGTTTGTGTGGACTAGTTTGTGTCATGTCCCAGACCTGGGCCAGTCCTCGGACCAGGGGTTGGGGACCTCTGTTCTAGAGGAACCCTACATCTAATGCTGTAAAAGTTGCTGCTTCTCTAAAAGAGTGAGCCACAGTTTCCCTTGGTACCTGCTTGTCATTGAAGGAATGTGTCAGGATGATAGATGCTCTGCCCGCCTCCCCCATTGATGGTGGACCTAGAAATTCACTTCTCAGGATTCTTCACTTGGAGATAAAAATTCTCTGTCTAGCATCCTCCAGGCATATATTTCAAATAAATACGTTTGACTCCCTAACATAAAAAATAGATGAAGACTACCCTAAGTGGACAACAGATAGGGTTCCCCTAAAAGAGGTACTCCTCAGCTATCTTATGTCAGCTCCATAAGGTAGACTAGATTAAGAAACAGACACCCTATAGGCCTAAAACTATTTTTATTAGAACAGCTATAGTAACAGAATTATGCAAGTCTAAATATGCTTCCTCTTCTCCCTCCTTTATCTTCATGTGATGGGGGGATTGTCTGAAGCATTTTTGTCTTCTATCATTACAAAAGGGTTGACTAGAGAATTGCTCATCTTTCCCTATCTCTCTGAAGAACTTCTGAGTGCATTTTGCATGGAAGGTCTAATTTAGCCAGACTGCCAAAACAGTGTCTGTGTCCTTTTCATATAGCCTACCAAACAGAGAAGGTAGATACATACTAGATATATCTTTACCCAGAGAAATGAGCAATGCAGGTAGCCTTTAAGTTACCACCATTCATTGAGCAACTGTTCTAAGCTAGGGTGGCACTGAACAAATACATACAGCCATTGCAGCACCCCCATGGGCACAAGATTAAAATTTAGCCTCTTCTAGGAATGTATTCTTGATGGTTTTAAGCCAGATAAGTGAACCTGAAATTTCTTAACTATTGAACTTGCAAGGCACACCCAGCCTGGCCCTTTGCAAAGAAAAAGAAGGGGAAAAAATGCTGAAGACAGGAGAATGTTTTGTTTTTGGAATCAAGGATTATCCTTTCTTTTCTTCTTTCCTTTTTTCTTTCTTTTTCTTTCTCCTTTTCATCCTCCTCCTCTCCCTTCTCAATGACTGTTAGATGCTGTTTCAGATAAATCACAGGTTCCTGGGTATGGAATAATATATTTAAAAAGAAGAGCTTCTGTCTCATTTTTAACAATCAACTGAATGGATTTACGTGAAACACGTATGTTCTGTAATAGCCATAAAAACTAAGCAGTTTTAATAAAGTTGGAAATATAGATGTAAAAGGCAATGAAAGGCAAATTGAAAATGGAACACCAGCACCAGTAATTTTAGAGATATGAGTAAAAATGATATTAACATTTTGAGAGACGAAGTATTGCTTTAATTTATTTAATAAAATGTTTCCAGGGAAATCTAGAAACAGATTTGATATTGGCAAATATGCAATGATTTGAATTATTGAGGACTACACTGTTATGTTACTGCACTTATTTTGGCTTCTCTTTTATTTCAGGTTATAAGATTACTAAATATTATAAGGTTTTTCCACAATGGCATAATAAATAAGTGGAATGACTTTATGAGCTGATAATGGTGCTGAGGGACACATTAATGCACATTAAAACAAATGTTCTGTTTAGAGGGTTTCATTATGAATATAATTACACTATATTCTACTGCACAACTATGTAATTTCAGCAATAAAATTGATAGCATCATGTATTTATTAAATAGCTGTTGTCTGAGGGAAAAAAGTCCAGATTCTCCACATAATAATATTACAATTCAGGAATAAAATTTTGTATTATACTGGAAATTAGGAAGGTAGGCTTCCACTGTGAGTCCTGACTGACTGAAGAACTTGTTGTGAAAAAAATGAAGCAAATGCTGTAAAGAATGAAAGGCTGGCAAGTAGAATGGCCCCTTTGAATCTCTCTGGAAGAGGAAAGATTGGGAAATTGCCCAATGAGCACTCTGAATGGTAGTTCCTTGTAAGGAGACTGTAAAACAGCAGTCTGTCATGGTTCTGAGCACCAGAGGCTGAGGGAGATGATATCTGAGGTCTCACCAGCGACAGCATGTTTTAGAAGGACACTAAGCCATCTAAACTTACTTTCTAATCACATACAGAAAAGTTCAATTTAATAACTTTATAGATATTAGAGATCTTCAAAATAGTGAGCTTAATATGACACCTGCTGACTATTACCTTCTTATTTGGATTTAATACATTTTAAATAGAGATTAAGAGTTTAAAATAATATACAATTGATAAAAGCAAAAAAGGGAGATTTTGATTTAAGAAAGTTTAAAACAGATTGGAAGATCAAAGAGATTTGGAATATTGGTTATTTTATGGTAAGTTTTTTTTAAAAAAACAAGTATATAATTTAATAATATACTTGTGGGAAATGACTGAAACTGAACTAAAACCCTATTAGAAACTGAAGGTTGCAAATGGACATAATAAAAAACTAAAGGATGAGGCAGAAAGAGTTAAAATGGTTAAGCCAGCTCTAAATTTTTCTTAAAGAGTTTTGAAACATGGACTGAAATATTAATAACTAATACATATTTCAATAGAACATAATGAGAAAATTTTTACAAATATTTATCTACATAGACATTATAGAATTCAAATGCATGGAAGAAATTGCAATTACCAAAATGTGAATACAAAAGAGAAATCAAGAAAAGGATCTGGTCATAGAACAGCTGTGATAAGAAATCCTAGACAAGGCTTCCTTATGGGGCTTACAAAGTAGGTGAAAGGTTTGAAGACTCCTTTTAAATGCAAAAATGTGATGAAAAATCAAATCCTGCAATATCATTAGAATGATTTTAATGATCAAGATTATGCAGGGCAAAAAAGACATATACATTTGAGCTACTTGAACAGGGATAAACTATTTGTTGATGTTTCTGGACCTTTTGCTGAACTGGGATTGAAAAGATGATTTCTGGGTTTCATATAGATAAAAATTAGACAAAAGATAAAAAGGGAGAAGGGAAGGCTTTTTTAAAATTTGCAACTTTAAAAGAGAGTGAAAGTTAGTATATTAGCTTATGCTTGATGTTCAAAGCCACTTCATTACAGAATTGTCTTTGCTGTCTTCTACCTTTTTTTCCTTTTCATTTTTCTGTATCTTCTGAACTTTTATTTTTATTTTTCTTTAGTTTGTATTAGTTTTTACTGTTGATTAAACATAGCAATCTAAACTTTAATTTGTATTAGCTTTTACTGTGTTCTTTAAAAACTTCAATTAAAATACTAACCAGAAAACTAAGACAAAAAATTAGATCCATTCATATATCAATGTGGGGAAAAATCTTACTTCAGCTTCCAAAAGGTTTCCTTGTCAAGTCATTACCTTCTTATCAACATTTTAATTCAATTATCTTATCACACATTCATGTTTCAGATGTCTAAAATGTATGGTTCAATTCACTGGTGTTTGTAAGTTCATGATGAACCAAAAAGTGAAGTTCCTCTAGGATATTTTGCAAGTACAAGAAGTACTACACTATTCTTGGTTGAAAGAGAAATTCAGTGGTCTGTTGTCGGCCAGGCAGCGTGTAGTTTGATTTGCCTCATGTAAACCACACACAGGAGCTGCCAAAAGGACACAATCTGATTCAAATCACTGCTGACCAGAGGTCACTTGTCTTCAATGTAGTTCCTTGAGCCAACATGGGCAAAACCAGAGATGGTATTCAGCAGGTTCTGACCAGTTCTGGAGAACTGGTAGCAGAAATTTTGAGTTTGGAGAACTGGCAAATACCACCTCTGACTGGCCCTGACCCCATCTACTCTTTATCTCCCGAGTTCCAGTTAATTGGCTGGGTCTTCTTTTGTTGCCCTGCACAGGAGAATGGAGCTGGAAAGCAGGTTAGTGGGGTGGGGAAGGAATGGGATTTTGCAGTATCCTTCCACTGCCATGCCCACCAAGCCAAGCCACGCCCACAGAACCAATAGAACAAATGTTTGAATCCTACCACTGGGCAAAACATGAATGAGGCAACTTCTTTTTTCTTCTTCTTCATAAAAATTGTATTAAATGTTCAAAATATGCTAGAATGTTAGAAGGGGACCAGACGGACTCATTTCCATAGAAATGCTATAGGAGTATTCAAGCTATTATTTCTTTATTTTCTTGGCAGAGAATGTGGCCAAATTTCAAGGAGCTATATTGGATTGTATATAGAAAAACTGCTCTCAAAGAATACTAACACTTCTTGAATGTAGTAAGTGATTGTTGAAGAGAGCAATAGAAATGTAAGAGACAAACTCATCTTTTCAATAGATAAATCTCTTTTCAGCTACCCCAAGAACGCAGACTTGTCACAGAATTCAGTAGTGCTCCTTCCTTTCCACTCGACATGTTATTTTATGTAGATGATCAAAGCCTCCTCCCAACTTCTTTGTGGCATGACTGCTATTATAGCAGTACGGTTGCATCCCAGGGCTCTAGGAGATCAGAAATGAAGCCTGGAGATACTAATTCAGAACTGAAATAATTTCAGAGTTCTCCCTTTTTCTCCCAGATAAATGAAAACATGCTCTGTATTATGCAGATGCCAAACTTCAGCAGAATCTAATGAATTTGGTGTCACAGGAACAAGCTTCCTTCATGATGCATTGGTCAAGATGCTAAACTAGGCCTGGGCAGTCCACCCTCAGCCATGGAAACTCACTGCAGGACTTTGATATGGGCCTTTTCTCACAGTCCAACATGCTCATAGGAACGTTGTGGGGACAAAATGAAGGGGAATACAGGAGCTTATAAAAACTACTTGACATTATTATTGTTTTAAAATATATCACCCAGCAGTATAACACAAGGGTCTTCAAACTTGGCAAGTTTAAGACTTGTGAACTTCAACTCCCAGAATTCCTGAGCTAACATGACTGGAGGAGGAATTCTGGGAGTTGAAGTCCACAAGACTTAAAATTGTCAAGTTTGAAGACCCCTGGTATAAATACAAAGAGATTTCCCCCCCTCCCCAAGATTTAAAGTTGTACAGAATCTTACCTCCATTTTAAATGTATTTATTGTGAGCATTTTACACAGTCTCAAATCTTAAACAAGTAACTCTAATAAACATAAAAATAATCATAATTTAAACCCCAATATGCAGCAGTGCAAAATACAATTAAAAATAACCATCACATCATAACTGAGAATTTCAAAAACAAGTCATAGTTTTGGGCTTCACTAAGGTTTGCCCCCAAAGAGCCAGGTCTTAATGGCTGTCTGAAAGGCCAAGAGAGTTGGGCACTAGGTCAGAGAATGGCTCTGACCTAATGGCTCTCAGTATGTGAGGAAGAGAAGATTTGTTTTCATCTGACACTCAGACAAAACTCCTCATTTGGTGCAATTAGTCCTAATAAACATTGTACAACTATAATTGAATAAAAATCCAATAAACAGACATTTTTTTAAAAAAATGAAGTAGTTCACTCAGTTTAATGGTAGAGAAAGAAAAGTGTTTAAAGTCTAGGTGCTGAATTCCCAATCCAAACAATTTACTATTAAATCTTTATAATACTCAGAATGCCACAAACAGTGCATTTAATGACAAGAGTAATTAGTAGTTGTTCACACATATAGACATACATACACATAAAGTTTCTTTCTGAGAGTGGCAGCAGGAAAAAGGAAAATGAGACAGGTTTCAACCACTGAATTAACACTTTTAAAAGTACCTTCCTGTCAGAAAATACCAGAAACAACTCCTTCATTCTGTTTAGGTTATAGATTAATTGGATAAGCATTAGGAATTTAACACCCCCAGATATTAGTTCATGTACTATGTTTGCTTCATTAAGTACGCAGCAGTTTTTATGGCAGAATAATGGATATTTCAGAGTTGGTTGTTGCAATGGTTAAACTACTGGGATAGAAACTGGGAGACTGTGAGTTTTAGTCACACCTTAGGTGCAAAAGCAGCTGGGTGATCCTGGATCAGTCACTTTTTCAGCCCTAGGAGGCAGTGACAAATCACTTCTAAAGCCTTGCAGAAGAAAACTGCACAGACCTGTCCAATCTATATTGACTCAAAGGTGTGCATGCACATATACACACAAAAACCTATTTCCCATGGTTAACTTACACTTAGAAGACTTAGAATAACAGAGTTGGAAGGGACCTTGTAGTCCATCTAGTAGTCCAACTCCCTGTTCAAGAAGGAGACTGTCAACTCATAAAATATTTCTATGGTCTTTTTAGAGTTGCCAACAGAAAGGGAGGGGGTAAAGGGGTTTGAAAGAGCAGTGCGGCAGCTTGGAAATTGAAAGTGCATTCCATAAATAGTTTTCAAAGATAGTAACTAGGTGACTGAAATTTCTGCTGCACAAAATTCTAACTGGAGAACATGATTGATGACTCTTGACTATGGATATGTCTCACTGGAGAATATGAATTATGATACACCTGGGCGGAGGGGGGGAAGCAGGGTCAAGGGTGATAATGAATTATGTGTCTCAGAGTTGGCTATACCCAGGGCAGTGCCGGACATGTTAACTCCCAATAATTCCTTTTGAAGTTTTGCAAGTTTGGCTCGAGACTCATGATTTAATTGGGGTAACTGCCGGAATTCTGACAGAGACCCTATATCATTTCTGACAAGTGGCTATCCAGTTTCTTCTTGAAAGCCTCCAGTGATGAAGCACCCACAACTTCTGAAGACAAGCTGTTCCATTCATTGATTGTTTTCACTGTCAGAAAAGTTCTTCTTATTTCTAGGTTAAATCTCTCCTTGATCAGTTTCCATCCATTGTTCCTTGTCTGGAACACTGCTATCATGTCCCCCTGGTCTTTCTCTTCGCTAGACTAGTAATGCCCAGTTCTTGTAACCGTTCTTCATATGTTTTAGCCCCCAGGCCCCTAATCATCTTTGTTACTCTTCTTTGCACTACATCCTACAACACCTTGAATCTCCAAATACCTACGCAAGGGGCCTCTTTGTAGACTTCAGTTCAGCATTCAATACCATCCGTCCAGACATTCTTCTAACTAAACTAATCCAGCTAGCAGTACCTGAACACACTTGTAAGTGGATCATAAGCTTCCTAACAGACAGGAAGCGGCAGGTGAAGCTAAGCAGAATCACATCTGATACCTGTACAATTAGCACAGCCAACCCCCAACGCTGTGTGTTTTCTCCACTTCTCCCTATATACCAATGACTGCATCTCAAACGATCCATCTGTTAAAATACTGAAGTTTGCAGATGACACAATAGTGATTGGTCTCATTCGAGACAATGACAAATCCGCATACAGACAGGAGGTTGTACAACTTGCCTTGTGGTGTAACTGGAACAATCTGGAACTGAACACACTCAAAACCATAGAAATGGTGGTAGACTTCAGAAGAAACCCTCCAATACTATCACCTCTTACAATACTAGACAACACAGTATCAACAGTAGAGACCTTCAAATTTCTAGGTTCTATTATATCACACGACGTAAAATGGACACCTAACATCAAAAACTTCATCAAAAAAGCACAACAAAGAATGTTCTTTCTGTGCCAACTCAGAAAGTTCACTCTGCTCAAGGAGCTGCTGATACAGTTCCACAGAGGAATTTTTGAATCTGTCATCTGCACCTCTATAACTGTCTGGTTTGGTTCTGCAAACCCAGCACAGACTTCAGAGAATAATTAGGACTGCAGAAAAAAACTATTACTACCAAATTCCCTTCCATTGAGGACCTGTATACTGCACAAGTCAAAAAGAGGGCTGTGAAAATATTTACAGACCCCTTACATCCCGGACATAAACTGTTCCAACTCCTTCCCTCAAAATGACGCTATAGAGCACTGCACACCAGAACAACTAGACACAAAAACAGTTTTTTTCCAAATGCCATCACTCTGCTAAACAATTCCCTCAATACTGTCCAACTATTTACAAAATCTGCACTACTATTACTATTAACCTTCTCATCAGTCCTTATCACCCATCCCCTCCCACATGTGACTGTATGACTGTAACTTTGTCGCTTGTATCCTTACGATCTATATTGACTGTTTCCTAGTATGATTTGGTTGCTTATTGTACCCTATGACTATTATTAAGTGTTGTACCTTATGATTCTTGACTCTTGACGAATGTATCTTTTCTTTTATGTACACTGAGAGCATTTGCACCAAGACAAATTCCTTGTGTGTCCAATCACACTTGGTCAATAAAGAATTCTATTCTATTCTATTTTTCTGTATGAAAATAATCTTCAGAAACAAAAAACTATTTGTACAAACAGAAATACTGCTAGAAAGTTATAGACATTTCTACTGCTCTTTCATTAATAAGCCAATGATATTTACTTTCCTATAGTTTTAGACACATTTTGATCCCAAGTCCAAAATTTCCTCTTGCCAACATTTTATCATTGGATCTCTTTCTTACAGACTGTGGTAATTTAGGAAATGTGTTTGAGATGGAACTACTAGATTTTTTTCCCAAATACCTTTTGCTTTGCTCTGTAGCCATCATCTTTCCTCCCACCTGTTTAATGCTTCTAACCATGACAAGATCTCAGTTCCTGGACTGATGTTCAGAAAAAATGCATCCCTACTTCAGTATAATAGGGAATAAGATAGCCAGTGTGGATTAATAGTTAAGGCACCAGATTAGAAAGCAGAAGACTATGAGTTCAAATCTGCCTTATGAAAGCCAGCTAGGTGACTTTGGGCCAATCACTGTCTTTCAGCCCAACCCACCTCTCAGGGTTGTTGTTGGGCAAATTTGTTGGATATATTTATCCCCTTGAATTATTTTTAAAAAGAATATAGGTGGGATATAAATAAATTAAGATGGGAGGAATCTAGAGGTAGTCCTCAACTTACATTGACACCGAAATTTCAATTTTAAGTCTTTGTGGTTGTAAATAATCAATTGTGACTTTATCACAATTTTTATTGCAGTCGTAAAATGAATCATGTGGTGGTTTAATGAATCACATGGTTATACGTACAAACCAACCCTCACAAATGGTTTTTTTTGCCACTGTTAAATTAGCAAGACATGATCACATATTTATGGGACACTGGTCATAAATGTGAGCCAGTTGCCAAGGACATGAATTGTGATCATGGGTGTGCAGTGATGTGACATTTTACAATGGTCAAAAGTGCTTTACAAGCTGGAAATCATCCTTTCCAATGCCCTCATAACTTTGGACCCACCTTAAACAGTTGTAAGTTAAGGACTGCCTGTATACAGAATAGGGTGTATGGATGTCTTAATTTCATTAATGCTGCACAGCAGGCTAGTGATCAATGCCACCAGAAATACTGTTGCATGTAAAATCTCCATGTTGTTAGTATCTGCATGGTTTAACAAGAAAATTGCACAGGAGGCAGGAGACTGAAAAACTGCACAGTGAATGTCTAAAAATTTAAAAATACACAAGGCACATAATTCTTCCCTAAAGCAGTTATGGGGCTTAAATACTATGTAATATTTATAATGTTAGGAATAGCAGAATCTTTAGCCAAGGAGAAATCTGGGAAATTTTTAGAACTGTAGCCTAGTTTTCATATTGCAGTGAAATATGACACATTCATAAAACCTGTCTGTTATCCAGACTCTATACACTGATGAAGGAATGGCAATGAAAACTCTTTTAAATTATGCCCAGACTTTTGCTTTCCTTTTGCAGTTTTTCACAGAACGATTCATGAATTGGCAAGGAAATCTGGAACTCTTTTAACAAAGCCTTTGAAAACTTCACATTTTGAACAGTTTGCAAAATTGAATTTAGGTGCATGAGGAATGGGAGAATCTGGAAAACAGAAGAAGTAAAACCTATTTTTATTATTATCTCAGAAAGGAATTTTGCAGTACAGTATGGCAGGGAAGCAAATTCACTTTGTTGACATTCCAATGTTTATTTGGAAATAAACCATGCTCCCTTGCACATTTGCATTAGCTAAGACCATATTTTCAGCTGAATCTAAGCACATACAAACATATACTGATATTGTTTTTCTGTCACATTCCCACAGTGTTACTTTCATCCCATTCTACAAACGAGACAGCCTTAAATATGTACTCCTTCCCTGTAACTGATGTTAAGCCTGCCCAGAGTTGCTCTGTAAGTGAGATGTATTCGTATAAATTTTGCACTTATTGCAACTCTGAAGAAGGGCATCCTGAAGGCATATATAATCTCTTAGGCTTCGTCACCCATTACCTTGGATGGTTTCTGATAGCTGCAAGGATTAGAAACTGCAGCAACAGATCCAGTTTAATAGGGCAGCACCTTTCATGGTTTTCTGCTGAGACAAGGATGGCTAGAAAGCATGACAACTCAATGGTTGAGAAAGACCCTAAATGTTTACAGTACATCCTGAAGCTAATTTATTTATTTAATTTAGTTAGAACAATTAATCAGTGGAACATTTTGCCTCCAGAAGTTGTGAATGCTCCAACACTGGAGGTTTTAAAGAAGAGATTAGACAAGTGTTTTTCTGAAATGTTATAGCGTTTCTATATCTCAAGGTGCTTTTTCAAGAGGCAACTGAACTTTCTGGTTTTGTTCTTTGAAGACCTTTTGCTTCTTATCCAAGGAACTTGTTCAGCTCTAAACAGACAATTATAAATTTCTAAATAGACATCCACAGATATTTAGTGTCTCTATATAACATTTGAGCAGGGGTGAACTTAATAGCTAGAAGACCTGCAAGGTCCCTTCCAACTCTGTCATACTGTTACTTTCAAGCCTCTATATTAGACACACATCGCGAATTAAGTGAGGTAGAAGTAAGGAAGGGGAAAGCAACGAGCTTCAAATTTTTCCCCATAAGAAAAAAGTCCTCGAAACAGACTAGATCCAATCGCCGGTGGCAGCAAGGATCTTTAAAGGCAACGCGGAAACCGCCGCGCTTGGAAGTTTTCGCAGCAACTAAGGGAGGCTGCTACGAGCACGTGCCCCCTCCCACCCCAAAAGACATTTCATCAGAGCCCCCTCCTCCCTAGTATGCACCTGTTGACAAAGCCTCAGGGACGAACAGTCTGGCCCTTGGCAGGTATTCAACGAGACTCCTTTCAGGCTCAAGGACAGTTCCCCCCGCCTAAAAAAATACCCAAGGCTCTTGAACTAATCCCTCCTCCTCTGCAACCAGCCTTGACAATTCGCATCTACCCAATCATCCCCCCACTCCCAAAGCGCAAAACTAGCCCAAGACCCGCAGCCCCGGTCCTTCCCTCTACCCCCCCCCCCGCCAAATCCAACGACTTTCAGGCAAATCGCAGCTCTACAGCACCGGGCTCACCGCACGCATAGCAGGCATCTCACCTTCGCGGAGCACGTTGCATATTCTCCCTCCCCACCTCCGTCAACTCTATCTGTCTCGCCCGCTTTGGTCTCTTTCAAAAAAAAAAAAGCGCCCCCGTAGCTCCACCGATTATTATTATTATCACCATCATCATCATCATTTAAATAGAGGGGACCATCATAAGCGCCGCTTTCTTCTTCCTACTTGCTCTGCCTGCCCTCTGGGCTCAGCGCGATCCCGACCTTCGGGCAATCTTCAATTTTCCCGCCAAAATGGACTGCAGCCCCAGATGGGACTGAGGCGGCCCTCCGTCTTCCCGCTGGCTAAAACCGTCGGAAGAAGCGTCCGCCCAGTCCTTCTTGCCCAGAAATGCCTGCGAGAAGGGCTGGCGCCCGGCTCTCACCCCAGTGATGACCGCCGAGTCCCCGGAGCAGAAGAGCAGAAAGAGAAAGGGAAGGCAGGGCAGGCTTTTCATGGCGTCCTCCGGTATTTTTGTTTTGTTTTGTTTTTTGTTATGTCTGTCCCGAGGCTGCGTCGGCAGCTCTCCCCCTCTGGACAGCAGCAACGGGAAGAAGAGCAGAGCTCGAGCTGCGGTCGCCGGAGCCGTTTTAAAGCCCCGGGCTGCCATTCAGAAGCAAGATGAGTCACTTCTCGAGCTACCCCGGCAACGCTGCCGTGCCGTCGGGGAGAGGGACCGGAATCCATACACGCCAATCCATACGAAAGCGCGAGCTGAAATACGAAAGCGCACCTCACCATATATATAGAGGAGGTACTCGCGGCTGGACACAGAGAAGCGCAACGCAATTCCTGGGAACTAAGGAGAGGCTGAAGGCGATCATGGAAAGGGTTTCAGGGCGATGTTGGTCCCCTTAGGGAAAGCTTTTACAATAGGAGCTGTAATCTTAGCCAAGGGAATAACAGTCACAGTGTAAAGCACTCAGAAACATACATGCAGATCTCATTAGACAGTCATCATCTGGCTGAGGTAATTTCATGGCCGATTAAGGCATGCAAATAAAAAAGAGACAGAATCTGGTGGTGTAAGATATGTAACCTACTTGGTGTGAGTATGAGGGGCACTACTCAAATTTTTCACACTGTTAAGCATCTTTTAGTACAGTAGTTTGGGACAAATACCTTGCAACTGTTTTTAGAATCTGCTCTGCCCCTTATTCTCATATCCCTTCTAGGTGTTTCCCAAGTTAAAATAATAGGAAATAAATAAATGGAGAGATAAGACCAGACACACAAGGCAACATAAGGCACCTAGCAGTATTGAATCGGATACATAAGCAGCAGGTTTTCCACTTGAAAATCTCTCATTATTTTGAACAAGCATAGGTAGAAAGATCTATGTCAGTGTTTCTTAAAGCATGGTTGTAGGATCACGAGGGATCCCCCAAGATCCAGTCAAGGTCCATGAAATATAAATTATTTGCCAGCCTATGTTGAAAAATAATACAATATTAAAATACCACCAGTCAACATGAGAAGCAGTAGCAACAGTGAATGCATCAATTTTAGTATTTCATATGATAAATATAACTCATACAAACAAAAGCTTTTGAGGGGTCCTCCATAATTTTTTAAAATGGAAAGGAGTCCTGAGAGAAAAATGGTTAAGAAACATTCTATGTCCCTAAATATATTTCAGGATACTGTTAAAGCAGAATAATACAAAAAAGCCTCTTCCCCCCTATGGAACTTCGAAGATCTACTCTTTTAGAATATATAAAGAAATAGCACTGATGTAAGTTTTCTTCCTGAAATGAAGTAGTGGGACTCTCTTCTCTTTTCCTGGCCTTCATTCTAAGTATGGTAGAAAATTGGTGTAAAACGTGGAAAGAGGAGACAATATCGAAGATCACAAAAATCACTCAACAAGGATATAGCTAGTTTAATTAAAAGAAGGGGTGATGTGATAGCAGTCCTCCAATACCTAAGGGGCTGCCACAAAGAAGAGGGGGTAAATGTATTCTCCAAAGCACCTGAAGGCAAAACAAGAAGCAATGGATGGAAACTAATCACTGAGAAAACCTAGAAATAAGGAGAAATTTCCTGACAGTTAGAACAATTAATCGGTAGAATGACTTGCCTTCAGCTGTGAGCACCTCATCACTGGAGGTTATTAAGATGAGATTGGACAACCATTTGTCTGAAATAGTATAGTGGGTTGGATTAGAAAATCTCCAAGGTCCCTTCCAATTCTGTTATTCAGTTATTCTAATGCAGAGGTCTCCAAACTTGGCAACTTTAAGACTTGTGGACTTCAATTCCCAGAATTGAAGGAATTCTGGGAGTTGAAGTCCACAAGTCTTAAAGTTGCCAAGTTTGGAGACCTCTGTTCTAATGCATGAAGGAAACATTTAGAGGACAATGCCTGCACCAGGGCCTCGCTAGGACCAGCAGGAACAGGTTTGGGCCTTTCAAAACTCTCCAATTTTACCTCTGATCACATCCACAGCAGGTCACCTGACCTCCCAGATACTCTATGAGCAAGCATGATACTATTCAGACATTATGAAGTTGTGGTGGAAGAGCCTTGGTTTCATGCTACTTGAAACTCAGTATAATGCAAAACTATTAGTTTCACTTATGGCCTGGGAACATCAGGTTTAGGTAGAAGACTAGATTGTCAGGAGATGAGGGGACAAGAGGGGGCAAGGTTTCAAGTTTGAATATTGCTAGGTTGAATAAAGTTCAAAAACTTTATTCGAACTTTATTTGAACTTCAAAATTTATTTGAACTTTCATTTGTACAATGAAAAAATACTGCAGAATTGAAAAGTTGAAAATAAATATGTGTTCTAAAATAGATATTTGAAGGATAAAGGCTAAGATCCATGAGCGGTTTTTTATTTGTGTATCAGTCCTGTTTTACAAACTGCAGATTCATTTTAAAAATCTCTTTTTTGTTATATATTTTGCACAGATGTATTTTCTTAGCTTTTTCTAAATTCAGACTACAAAGACATCCTCTATTCCTCCAACACCCATATACATGATTTTAAAAATAATCTCATGGTTTATCAGAGGCAACTTTTCATTCATTTGAAAAGACAATCCTGGTTTCTTTTTAAAATCATGTCTGGCATCACTTTCTTATAAGATTACTATTAGATGTTTATGATCTACCAATTTGACACTCAAAATTAAAGTCTCAGTCAATAATGCTTTACTCAATCATAATTTTAATCTTAAAAATACTAAGGTCATTTCAAAAGGGTGTATGTAGAAATAATTTACTGCAGGAATAAAAGGGCCTTGCAGGAATTCTTGCACTTCTACAACATTGTTTCTTTTACACCATTGTTCTGAATGGTGGCCAATTTATATTAATTACATAATTTAACAAACATACTGTAAGCAATATTTTTAAAATATATACATTTCTGAGGAAATGGTATCATAGTTCAGTTGTCCCATTCAAGAACTTGGCTAAGAAGAATGAAAATTTTAACTTAGTGTGGATTTCCCTTTAAGTGAAACATGTATTTTGGTACGAAAATTATATTATTTTCATGTTTCTCTTGTTTCAGTTTAGAAAACAAATTCTGAATGCTCATCCACTTCCTGCCTGTTTAGATCACTGATAAAATGCTACTGTGGTGGAGGAGGGGAGAGACTATTAACCCAATAAATTCAACTCTGCTCAGTGCAAGAACCAAATATTTATCTGTTTGAACTCATGCAGCAAAGTAAGAATTTTCCTCAGTTATTGCTTCTACTGCAATAATCTTAGGAAGTTTTCCTCAATGTTCACCTGAAATCTACCTTCCTATAATTTTATCGTTCTCTTTTCGAGCAACAGAGAATTGTAGTGGCTCATATAATTCCACTCATCCTGTGCTATTCAAACAATTGGCTTGTTTCATGTCTAATTGATTAAGCAATGACATTTAGCAGGACCTTCTCTGTCACTGCACTTGCCCTTTTGATTAGCATCCTGTTGGACATTTATTTTTAAGTGCTCCTTAAAATTATGGGTTTCCCTTAAAATGTGAACTTTGGATTAAAATTGATGGAGGAGGTAATGTGGAAAGGTGATCTTGTTTCTTTGGATGGTTGTTGCTCTATGGATCCTTGTGTTTAAATTTTGTGAAGCTGCCAAGAGTCATTTGGGGTTACATAGTTAAACTTATTTTAGTAGTGCAATAGTTTCTCATATGAATTTATCTAATACCGGTATCAGTCTGTTAGGAGAAGCAATTTTTTGAGAATCTTGGCTTTGCCCTACTCCTTTTCTTTTATTGCTTTAATGTACTGTTCAATAAAAAAGCCCATAAAAACAAAGAAAAAAGGGAAAATAAGAACATATTATATTACATAAAGAAAAGGTTACTTAGCCCAATATTTAAATCCATCATTACACTGTTACCACATGGAATTCTACAGTATTGAACAGTTTTTCCATTACATTGATAGGGCAGAAAGTGAAATATCAATAATTCAGACTTGCAATGTCTTTCCAACATTAAAGAATAATGTTTTTAAATTATCTTCATTGCATCCTATTTAAGAGACCCCATTTGCTGTCATAAATGTAAGATATGGTCCTGCCCTTTAGAACTAAAAATAGGGCTAGGTTTAAAAACTGAGTGAAAAATTAAATCTCACAATAAGCAGCTTCAATCTCAAATTTTCATTTCGGCTAAAATCCATGCGGGCTGCTATGGAAAGCTTTCTCCCAACTGCAGTTGACCTATCCAAGCCAGTCATCCTGGGCAAAACTGCTTGTTGGAGTCCATTTTCTGGAAGTCAAAGAGGTTGAGAACAATAAACATTATTTTCCAGTAATGGCTCCTGACTTGGACTATATTCACCTTCTGGAAACAAGATCCTCCCACAAGTTAATTAAAATGGACATGGTTGCAGAAGACTTTTAAGGATTAATTGAGGTGTCACCTGTAGATGTTATAGCAGGTGTTTGCTTTTAACCTAGTCTATAGCTATTGTAGAAAATACCTAAGGAAAGTGAAATCTTTCTGTTTCAGGTAACTAAAAAAAGATGAGAAGAATACACTAGAGGTTTTCTTAAGCACAGGGAAATGTAGGAAGCTCAAGGAAAGAAAAAAGTAATTTTAAAAAGTCAGATTTCAAACCAGCAATTTTCTCTTTACAAAAGAGAATTATAGTTATTCTGCTATAATAATGTCATGGTTATTTTTTTTTAAAAGCAACTTTAGAGAACCTGGAAACAATCAAAGGGAAGTTCCTTCCTCTGAAAAGTATTCTGTGAACCATTACTTGGTTGTAGTGTGCAACAAACCTAACTGTGATACACCAAATGGATGAGGAAACCTCATAAACATACTTGGGAAGTGGGAGAGAAAAGTATGGTCTCTGGTCACAGGGAGTAGATGGATTAATTGAGGGGAGTAAGCTTTCCTTTTTTTATCAAACCAGCTGGAAATTCATGTGAATTATTCCTGAGGTAGGCACATATTTCCATTATAAAAATAAGTGTAGGAAGCTGAAGTGCTATCTAAGTAACTGAACTTTTTGCATGTTAACAAAATAAATGGATAGCTTTTAAAACCTCAGGTTCTTTTTATGTGAAAGTGTGCAGCTATTTTTAGATTATCAACAGAGTCGGTAAAAATAAATCTATTTTAACTTTCAGTGAAAGCTAATTGTATGTGAGTAGGAACTGGAAAATTAATTCATCAACTGAAGTGATAGGGTAGAACAAAGGGCATAGATTATTGAACAATAGCTATATAAATACAGTAGCTTTCTAAAAGGATTGGGAGTGACTAAATGCAATTGCAATTGCTAAATGCATTCATGAACTTTTCCTTCAGAAGCCCTGCTTTTTTAACTAGTGGTTTAAATTGTTTTCTAATCCGCTAAAAGGGAATATTGTAATTTGTTTAGGACTGGTCATTACATTCTATGCTGCAATACAAAAATATTTTTCTAAACAAGTTCTTTATATAAAGAACCACAAAGCTGAATATTAGAGATAAGTAATTTGCTTTAGTTTAGGTAATATTTTTCAATATTTTAGAAATGCATTTCTTGAATTTTGAGATAGAATTATTTATAATGCATGTTAATGCATATTGATAAAATAACATTTTTCTGATGATGTTTTTAAAAATAGATAAATTACATCTATCAGGAAAACTGAAATGTTGTCCAGATCATTCATATTTACATTTAATACCATTTTGACAAATCGAGAAGCCAAGATGTAATTTTGTGTGTGTTTTTGTTCACTTTAGTGTTGATAAATTGGAATGATTCTCACTGCACAACAATATTTGAAACATATACTTATTACTGACAGAACAGTACTTGCAATACATGCCAGTTGCCAAGCACCTAAATTTTGATTATGTGGCCATAGGGATGCTGCAGTGGTCATAAATGTGAAAACCAGACATAAGTTACTTTTTCAGTGCTGTTGTAACTTTGAATGGCCACTAAATGATTGTGTATGACAATCATGGTTGTATGACAGTTTATCTGTAATGTGCTTAGCATGTAGTGCACAAGTTTGCATGTGAGTTTATCTAATACAGAAAATTTCTCTTAGAAAATTTGCCATAAAAGAAAGTTAGAAAAATTGAATGTGGGATTCCTGGTGATCTCTGAGCTTGGTTGCTTTCTTGCAGACATTTCATTAGTCAACTAAGTAACATCATCAGTGCTAGAAGGGAGTGGGATTTGCTCTCTGTTTCTATACAAGTAGCTTGCCCTGTCAGAGTTGATGAGTATGGTTTTGGAGGTTCCTTGGTTAGGCTGTTGTTTACTGTTAGCTTCTTTGTATGAGTTGATAGTGCTATTGAGCTATCAGGAAGCATATCCATCAGTTACTATAGTACAGCAGGAATAGGCTTGCCTGATTGCAGGACTCTGCTTATCATGTCTAGACTACTATCTGTGACCTTACTCCTACATCTCATTTCTGTCATTCCTTGAATTGTTTTTTTAATTAAAAAAGGAAAATTGGGTCATGAAGAGAACTGTGTCATAGATTGCACTTTTATTTAATTTTTTTCTCCCTTCTGTTTTTTATATAAGCATCCAATGCTGCTTTCAATATTCCTCTAGTTTCTATTCAAGACGATGGTCTTATCCTTCTGTCATTACACTACTTCAGCTTTGCATTAAACTTGCAGTAAAGAGACATAGGGTTAAATCTCTTACAGTGCTGCCAGCCAAGTGGTCTAGTGCTAGTATACAATGTTGGTAAACTACTGTTTAATTTGCTAGCTGCTAATTGCTTTCACAATTCTGCAGAGGACATGAAGCAGCAACATCCATGAGTCAACATAAGTTGTGTTGACATGAGTTTGTGCCAGGGAATTCTTTACATGTAGCCAGGACAAGGTCGCCAGAGGAGAATCTTTCTGCTAAGAAACATTTGGCTTCACTAGTCTTGTACAAATTTGAAATACCACTGGCAGACAAGGAAATTAGAGGGAAAAGGAGTTATAAATCAAGCCAATGTACACCTTTCTCATCCACTATTGGTTTACCTGACTTTACCTCTGATATTAATGAATAATGCTGAATAGAATATTTTACAGGTAAAATTCAAAAAATTAGAATATCGTGCAAAAGTTCATTTATTTCCATAATGCAACTTAAAAGGTGAAACTAATATGAGATAGACTCATTACATGCAAAACAAGATAGTTCAAGCCGTGATTTGTCATAATTGTGATGATTATGGCTTACAGCTCATGAAAACCCCAAATCCACAATCTCAGAAAATTAGAATATGACATGCAATCAATAAAACAAGGATTGTACATAGAACAATATCAGACCTCTGAAAAGTATAAGCATGCATATGTGCTCAGTACTTGGTTTGGGCCCCTTTTGCAGTAATTACTGCCTCAATGTGATGTGGCATGGAAGCCATCAGCCTGTGACACTGCTGAAGTGTTATGGAAGACCAGGATGCTTCAATAGCGGCCTTCAGCTCTTCTGCATTGTTCGGTCTCATGTCTCTCATCTTTCTCTTGGCAATGCTCCATAGATTCTCTATGGGGTTCAGGTCAGGTGACTTTGCTGGCCAATCAAGCACAGTAATCCCATGGTCATTGAACCAGGTTTTGGTGCTTTTGGCAGTGTGGGCAGGTGCCAAGTCCTGCTGGAAAATGAAGTCAGCATCCTCATAAAGCTCGTCTGCGGAAGGAAGCATGAAGTGCTCCAAAATCTCCTGGTAGACGGCTGCATTGACCCTGGCCATAATGAAGCACAGTGGACCAACACCAGCAGATGACATGGCTCCCCAAATCAACACAGACTGTGGAAACTTCACACTGGACTTCAAGCATCTTGCAGTGTGTGCCTCTCCATTCTTCCTCCATACTCTGGGTCCTTGGGTTCCAAATGAGATGCAAAAGTTGCTCTCATCAGAAAAGAGGACTTTGGACCACTGAGGAACAGACCAGTTCTGTTTTTCTTTAGCCCAGGTAAGACGCTTCTGACGACATTTGAAGCCCATGTCCAGGATCCATCTGTGTGTGGTGGCTCGATGCTCTGACTCCAGCTTCAGTCCACTCCTTGTGAAAGTCCCCAATACTTTTGAATTGCCTTTTTCTGACAATCCTCTCCAGGCTGTGGTCATCCCTGCTGCTTGTGCACCTTTTTCTTCCACATTTTTCCTTTCCACATAACTTTCTATTAATGTGCTTTGATACAGCACTTTTGGAACATCCAACTTCTTTTGCAATTACCTTTTGAGGCTTTCCCTCCTTATGGAGGGTGTCAGTGATAGTTTTCTGCAGAACTGTCAGGTCAGCAGTCTTTCCCATGATTGTGATTCCTACTGAACCAGACTGAGAGACCATTTAAAGGCTCAGGAACCCTTTGCAGGTGTTATGGCTTAATTAGCTGATTAGAGTGGGACACTTTGAGCCTAGAATATTGCACCTTTTCATGATATTCTAATTTTCTGAGATTGTGAATTTGGGGTTTTCATGAGCTGTAAGCCATAATCATCACAATTATGATAAATCACGGCTTGACCTATCTTGTTTTGCATGTAATGAGTCTATCTCATATATTAGTTTCACCTTTTAAGTTGCATTATGGAGATAAATGAGCTTTTGCACGATATTCTAATTTTTCGAGTTTCACCTGTATATATGCTAGGGTTTTCATTGACATTGACAGCCCGGGCTGAGAAATATACATGTATATTTTTAAAAGTATTCTGTTTTATTGATTAATTAATTATACCAATTCATATAGTGGCCCATCTCACAAACAAGTGACTCTGAGTGGCGTACCCCATGCCACAGAGATAAAATCTGTTAATTAATGATTTTAGATTATTAGAATGCAATATTGCAGGATAACTCTGCTCACTGGCAGGAGTTCAATCCTGATCGCTCAAAGCCTTCCATCCTTCTGAAATTAGTAAAACAAGGATCCAAATTGTTGGGGGCAATCTGCTGAATCTGACTTCACGCATAAAGCACCATGGAGCTGCTTCATATAAGATTGCTTATTGTTAATAAACACTTAATAATTCTACCACATCAAGACTAAAACAGAATGAATAAATGAGTGTGTGTATTTGTGTGTGTGTTAAGTAAGGATTACATTATTCTTACCTTAACAGCTGTATACATTGCATAATGAATGTTCAAAAAATTTTTGCATTTATTTACAATGCACATAGTTTTCAATTTTTTATAAGACTTCCTTCAACTCTTTTGAAGGACATTTGTATCTGACAAAATTACTTTAATATTTTCTGCTGGCTATAGATGTTCCTTTGAAAAATTATATATGGAAAGAAACATGGATATATATGTATTAGAAATCTGTATTTTTAAGATTTGAAGAATATCTGCATACCTCTTTGAGTCTTGAGTAATAAATCTGGAACATGAATGCATAATGAAATTTAGTGAAAGACAATATGATCATGCTAATAAGAACAAAGCAAGCAGGATGTAAGCAGGATGACTAGGGTATGAAAATAGTAATTTTGGAATTATTAAATCTGAATACTACCATAAAATAATTAGGGTGCAACAAAGATTTGTCAAAACATGTCACCAGAAAAACAAACATTTCATTGAAAGAATTTATTAAACAGCAGTTAAATGTTTAATTTAGTTTGGAGGCTTCCCAATTTTGGAACAAATGTGGTGATTAAAAAGGACAGAAATAACTGAAAGAGGTCATTTAGTCTTTCAAATCGAATTTACTGCTCAGGAGAGGAATCTTCTAACTGAGAGGTGCTAGAATATGTCCAGTTTCTGCTTAACACATCCTAAAAATGGGGATCCCCATACTGTCTCTGAGTAATTGATTCCACTGTTAAAGTGCCTTTTTATTAAGAAGTTTTTACTACATTCTACTGGAACGTTGCCTGCCTGCCTGCCTATAATTTATGACTATTACTTAATATTATTTTGGGATGAAAGAAAACAGGTTATAGCTTTCATTTGAATGACACCCATTTGGGCACTTAAAACACTTCAATTTCCTTCTACTGTCAACTTTTCCAAAATTAAAAAGCCCTGTATTGTTATAGTTATTTGGTTTATTAAATAGTGAATATTAAATATAACAATACCTGCTTTTGGAGATAAGAATCATCCAACTGATGGTATGTTTACATAAAATTTATTTATTTATTTATTTATTTGAACTTATATGCCGCTCCATCTCCGAAGACTCGGGGCGGCTTACAGCTAAAACATGAGACAATAAATACTTAAAAAACAATTAAATTAAGTTATAAGTCCAAATATAAACACTATAAAACCTTTAAAAACCATCCCTCACCCAGGGTGTCACAGCCGGTTGGTCAAATAACCAGGCCTTTAGCTCACGGCGAAAGGTGCGGAGGTCAGGGGCCAGGCGGAGCTCCAAAGGCAGTTGATTCCAGAGGTCAGGGGCCCGCGACAGAAAAGGCTCATCGTCCGGGGCCAATCGGCACTGACCACCCGGGACCCGAGGAGTCCTTGCCTATGAGCTCGCACAGGGCGGCCGGTATTCAATATTGGAAGAAGACGCTCCCTTAAATATTGAGGACCCATGCCATGAAGGACTTTGTATGTTAACACCAAAACCTTGAATCTCACCGAGTGCAACCGCAACCAATGCAGGCCACGCAGGAGGGGGTCATATGGGAGAACGGGTAACTCCCATCACCACCCATGCTGCCGCATTCTGCACCAGCTGCAGGCTCCGGATGGTATGCAAGGGCAGTCCTAGATAGAGAGCGTTGCAGTAGTCGAGCCTAGAGGTAACAAGGGCATGAGTGACCGTCAGGCGTCCCCGGTCCAGAAAAGGGCTAAGTTGTCGAATCAAGGTGGAGCTGGGCAAAGGCCCCCTGGCAATGGCCCCCACCTGTTCCTCCAACCGAGCCTACATCCAGGAGGACCCCCAGATTCTGCCCTATCCACAGGGGGCAACACCTCTCCCCTATGGCCAAAGATGCATAGTCTTGACTGGGCTGGGATGCCGATATGCACAGCCACTCAGTCTTGGCCAGGTTGAGTTGAAGCATGTTCCCGCTTATCCAGTTCCGCACGCATCCAAACACGGGTCATCAGGGAGAGGGCATCACTGATCTGGTCTGGGGTGGAAATGTACAGCTGAGTATCATCAGCGTACTGATGGAATTTCACCCCAAAACCACGGATGATACCCACCCAAAATAAAAGACATGTCATGTTTTACTTACTTGGGATAAAGAGAAGATGAGAAGATGGCAGCAATATTCAAAATGAACAAAGTTGTGATAGACAGCTGACATCTACAGTGGGTATGGAATTGAAAAATCAAAGCTGGTGAACATCCATCCATCCATCCACCCATCCATCCACCCATCCATCCATCTATTCTGTTTTGATATCATACCAATGTATTTGGCACCATATACATGGAATATATATCCATTGTATAATGCACAGTACATATATATTACCAAACTTTCAATCTTTTAAAACTTTACTTTCTGTTGATAGTATTTAAATGACATACTTGATAAGTTGCTGACCACATATCAAGTGAATGTTCACTCTGATCACTGATGAAGCTTAGCAAGTCTGTCTAATTAGCATTCTGATAAAGAGCTTGTCTATATAATTAACTTAATTATCCAGATATAAATACATGGCTAGGTTTCACTGTAAGCCTGAAGCTGTGCTTCTTCCAGCATTTTATTGAGATGAATTAATGTTGACAAGCTGAAATTGCCCCTGTATTCTTCTCTGACTGATGTTCAGAATTACATAGATGCAACCAGAAAATAAATTTATAAATAAATTCATATATAGATAAACACAGTTTTAAAGGCACTGTTCTAGAGGTGGTATTCAGCAGGTTCTGACAGGTTCTGGAGAACCAGTAGCGGAAATTTTGAGTAGTCTGGAGAACTGGCAAATACCACCTCTGACTGGCCCTGCCCCCATCTATTCTCTGCCTCCCAAGTCCCAGCTGATTGGCTGGGTCTTCTTTTGTTGCCCTGCACAGAAGAATGGAGCTGGAAAGCAGGTTAGTGGGGTGGGGAGGGAATGGATTTTGCAGTAACCTTCCTCCTGGAGTAGGGAGGGAATGGGGATTTTGCAGTATCCTTCCCCTGCCACACCCACCAAGCCAAGCCATACCCACCAAGCCATGCCCACAGAACCGGTAGTAAAAATTTTTTGAATCCCACCACTACACCGTTCCCACTATTTTAATTTATTTTATGTTTCCCCTAACATTAACCTGGTCTTACTTCAATGTAGTAAAGTGGGAAGAATACTCTTATACACAGTCATTTTTGCTTCTTTACAAAACATTCCTTCCTTCACTAAGTTTACCTACTATTCTTTCTACCAACATGGACATACTCTGCAATTTACTTTTTTATCTGTAATAAAAATTCCACCAAGGGATAGTAATTCATTTATTTGCTTTCATTTTTTAGAACTTATGTATAGCTAGCTATTTGCAACCTTTGTGTTTGATACATTAATTTTCAGATCTATACTCTAAATTGTGTCATACAATCTAAGATTTGCTGCAAATTATTTAAGTTTTCGCTCAACATTGCAATATATGCATGGGGGGGAGGGTTTTTTAGTGTGGTTTTTTTTAGTGTTGTTTAATTTTAATTAATTTATGAGATTTTTGGGTTTAATTATTTTTTAATATTTCTAGTTGTGTTGTTTTTAGCATTGTAAGCTGCCCTGAGTCCTTAGGGAGATAGGGAGGCATATAAATCTCATAAATAAAGAATAATAAAGAATAAATAAAAATGCATATGTATTCATATTTTCAAGTAAATCATTCCTCATTGGAAAAGTCTATATTACCACAAGTATTCCTTATATATTTAACCATATTAAATAAGTAAGAAGATATACATGCACCAAGCATTCAGTTTATTCTTATGTATACTTACTTCCATCATAGTGTATCATGCTACTCTTACTGAATTCAGGAAACAATTTTCAATTCCTTATTTGTGAACATTCATACATTTCTCTGTGAAATGATCAAAATGCCAAGACACTTTTGCTGACAACCAAATATCTGGTTTGCACAACCTCTGCCCAGTTCAAAGCCATGCTATATTAGCAAATTTTGCACATTTTTCACCTCTCATATGCTTCAAATCAGAGTTCTCTCAAACAACCAGAATTTTCCCCCTATGGTTTTAGCTTATATTCTTGCTAGTGAGGAATATAAAATGACTTTAAGTGTCTCCTCACATAGCTTTATCATCAGTAATATGAATGGGAGAAGAAATATATTAACACTGAGGAAATATAACCTTAATAATAAATAATGGGATATATTTATACAGAATACCAAAAGCAAACCAAGCCACTTAAGCTTTAATAGTAAATAAATTTTCCAGTGTCCCTACATAGTTTGCACCTTTGTAATGAACTCTAATAAATTCACTGGACAACATGTTAAATAAAGAGATGAAAGAGTCTAATTTGCTGGTTCATTACACCAACTGATTTGTAGAGCACCAAGCATATCACTGTGTTTTGTATCTCTGAAACACAATAGAAGGCAAAGAATCCTGCTGTAATGCAGTCTGGTGCATAATGAGGAGCTCAAAAGCCTTGAATCTGTTTCATTGCAACACAGATATGAGATAATCGTTATTTCATTGCCAAAACCTGTCAAATATTACATGTCTTCAATAATTATGGTGCTATCTAATTTGAATATTTTAAAGGTGCTGGCCATCATTTGAAAAAGCTTAAGCATCCTGTTTTGGTACTTTGTATTTTGATGATATTTTCTCCTCTAACAATATGTTTTCTTGGTGTAATAGGCATTGACCTGCTTGCAGTATAAGAGGATAGGTGCAGCTTGCAAATTGGCTCATTGGATGATTAAAATGCAACCACAAAATTACTGAATGTTAGTTGCAAAATATGGGGCTACTTTTCAAGAAGGGTTTGAAGATTAAGAATAGCAGCAATTTCTCTATCCCAGACCCTTTATTTCTATCACCATCTTGCATTCTCATTAAAATGCCAAAAGTGGTCCCCAAAAAGACACCCATATCTTTTTAGTTCAATCACCTTATGGGAACCCACCATCTGGGATTACTTATGTCTTCCTAGGAAGTTGATATTCTGAAATGTAGGTTTAACCTTTCAGAATATTTATAATGGGTTATTACATCTCGGAAATTTCTTACTAAATTCTAATCTTACAGACATGCTTTAGCAGAACTTGCACTGAATTGAGGATTGGACAAAAGGGCCTTGGTGGCTCAGGCTGTTTTAACATTGTTGCCTGCATTTAAGTTCCAGCTGCCTACAATTACTGTAGGCTCGAATCCCACCAGGCTCAAGGTTGACTCAGCCTTCCATCCTCTCGGGGTAGGTAAATTGAGCACCCAAGATTGTTGGGTGCAATAAGCTGACTTTGTAAAAATGCCGCTTAGTAATAAGCAGGCATATACAGTGGAATGAAGGCTATTGCTGAGCACACTGGGTTGTATCCCAAAAACTGTAAGCCGTCCTGAGTTTTCGGAGAAGGGCGGCATATAAATCTAATTAAAAAAAAAAGATGTCTGAGCTCTTTACCAACTCAATGATTTTGTTAAATCTTTTTCAAGAAAGAAGTAGATCAATAGTTGTGCAGCCAGAAACCTAGTAGTGATTGTACAATAAATGTTCAGTTTTATGAGGGTCAAATGTATTATTTTAAATTAGTGGTAGTGATAGTGACTTCCCTCACTGAGAAATTATTTCTGGTTTTTTATGATTTACTTTTGATAATAAAATTGGTGGTACTTTTTAAGAACTCTTTAGACCAGTGTTTCTCAACCTGGGCAACTTTAAGAAGTCTGTGGGCTTCAAGTCCCAGAATGGAATGGGACAACTCGGCACAGCCAATTTGTCATGGCCAACTTGCTGTGGAACAACTTGCTACAGGACAACTCATTGCGGGATAATTCAACAATTCAATTTAATTATTTAAAATAGTTAGAAAATATTTTAATTTTTGTCATTCAAATTTTATTATCTTCATCCTTCAGTATCCTTTCTTCAATGATTCTGTTCACTATTTCTTCCATATTAGTGTAACTCTTGTCCTGTGGTGAATTGTCCCATGACAAGTTGGCCATGGCGAATTGTCCTGTGGAGAGTTGGCTGTGAGGAGTTGTCTGTGGCGAGTTGGCCATGGCGATTTGGCTGCCTGGAATTCTGGGAGTTGGAGTCCAGACTCCTTAAAGTTGCCCAGATTGAGAAACACGGCTTTAGACCAGGGGTGTCAAACTGGTGGCCCGCAGGCTGGGATGCATCACACTCAGGCTACACCCACCCCAGCTCTGCAAAAGCAAAAAACATAGCAATTTGTCACATGACGTGATCGAGTTTGAGACCTGTACTTTAGATCATCCATCCTCCATTCTTGGCATGCTGTCTCTTTAACAGCCTGAATATATGACTCATACAGAATGTTGTGTATCTTTTCTTTTCTTTGGATTGAATTTAGCATCAAACAGCAGACTGAACATGAATATATTCTTATTATTCATCTACACTTAATAGTAATATATTTTTAAATGTCAAGAATGTACACAGTGTTGGACTCTTTCACTTTATAAAGTGACAAATTTGAACAATACAAAAGAAGATCATGCTTGGTTCAAATATTGGGTTCCAAATTTAATAAATTATGCTTTATTGAATTGAATGTAGATTCCCTTCCCCTCACATGAAAACTTTAGTGTTGCATCTGAAACCTATTCCTGAAATCCTAATTCCCCAAATGATCTCTCTTTTAATGTTTTACTTAAATATTAAACTGGATCAAGTACAGAAGAAAACCTTAAAGCTTAGTGGCTAAGGAGGCATCAAGATTTCAATGCAATTACCATACAGTATCTTCTTTTGGGCATATCCAACAATATTTCATATTGTTTCATATCCATGCTTAGCAATAGGGCTGTCATCCCCAATTACTATAATTAAGCCGTACTACCTGTACTGGATTCTGCTTATAATTTTGTGGTCATTGTTCCTAGTTTGCTCAGTGAAACATGTGACATCAGAGCCTTGCAGGATTCACTTCTGTCTTTTCACTACTTAACATTAAAAATATGTATTAGATACAATCATACAAATGGAAGATGTATTTTCAAATAAGGGATAATGATATTCCAAGGACAATAGAATCTGGTTCGCATCCTATAGTCTCATTAGCATTCTAGTCAATAAATTAAAGCCCCTTACTTGTAGCATAGTTCTGTTAATCTATTCACAATATTCAATTTCCTTACACTGATAGGGTTGATTTATTTGTTCTCTTTTCTCTTTTAATGGCAGAAGCTGCAGAATAACCCCATAAATTTTTTTCACCTTTGATACTCAAGGTTATTAATAAAAAGATTTTAGCTTTTATCACATCTGGAAATGAGCTCAGGCTTTTCTAATGGTATTACTTATAATTTCTAAAGGCAACATTATATTGTGTTGTTTGTGTGTCCTTGTTGAATGACATGTATGTATAATTTTTGATAATGTGGAAAAGAAATGTATTTGAACATCACAAACACACCAATAGTAATTACTATTATTAAATACCGTGTTTCCCCGAAAATAAGACACTGTCTTATATTTTTTTTGGCTCCCAAAAACACACTAGGTCTTATTTTTGGGGTAGGTCTTATATATTTATGGTGCCAAATAGTGGGTGTGAGTGTGTAGGGGGTGTTTCGCGGGTGCACGGTTGCTCCTGAAAAGTCTTCCTGGAACTGGAGATTTACACTAGGTCTTATTTTCAGGGTAGGTCTTATATTAGGGCAGGTTTAGAAAATAGTGCTAGGTCTTACTTTTGGGGTAGGTCTTATTTTTGGGGAAACACGGTATAATGATTATTAGAGGTATGTATTGTTCATTATAATTCTTGGAGAAGGCAGAATGATTACAGTACTATATACTGAGATAAGAAGCCATCTTAGATGGAATTGAAAGTCGCCATAACAGAACAAAGGATTAGAATTGTGATTGGACCTGGACAAAGCACATGCTCTAAGGCTGATGAGGGTAATTCAGAAGAGACTATAGGGATCTGACATAGAATTGACTGACTTAGCTTGCTTGTTTCTGAATTCTAGTCTTCCATGAAGCACCAGTCCAAGTTCACTTTCATAGATGACCTAAATAAAAAAATAAAAAGGATGCTCATCAAATTTGTAGAGGCGGGGTTTTGCTAGCACCTCAAAAGACAGGTTAAAGGTTTAAAGGGATAAATCTCAATATTAGACTGTACCTAATAAAATGGAGTTTCATTGTGAAAAATATACACTTCTGCCTTCAGGTAGGAAAAACCAGATGCATTGGTATTAGATAGATGGTATCTGCTCAGCCATAGTACTTGTCACAGCTGCTAAAAGAACTAATGCCATCTGAGATAGTGTCAATATCACAGGAAGTATGTGCTGCATTGGTCAGGTGCACCTGGAATACTGGGATAATGTGTCCACTTCTGGTCACCACAGTTCAAAAAGGATGCTGAGAAGCTGGTGCAACAAAGAAGGGGTGAGAGAAGGGTAGCTCTTGAAGGCTAAAGCCTATGAAGGACTAGTAAATGAATCTGATATGTTTGTCCTAAAGAAGAGAAGGTTGATAGCAGTTTTCAAAACAATGCCGCAGGGAGGAAAATGTGAATTTATTCTATTATTGTTCTTAGAGCAAGAACTGACAGGTGGAAGCTTTAAAGAATGAGATCAAAACACTTTACCTTCTGGAGTTATAGATGTTACATTGCTGGAGGTTTTCAATCAAAAATTGAACAGCTATTTGTCTGCGTTGGTGTAAGGATTTCTACTCTGGACAGGGAATTGACCAGAAGATCTAACCCTAACCCTAACCCATCCAACCCAATGATTCTAGTCAATTGCTCAGGAACCTTGGCATGCTGATAGTGATGGACCCACAGATGTCACACACAATTAAGCAGCGGTGGTGGTGGTAGTATAGTGTGTTGTTATTTATGTAAACATTATTGTGGGGAAAAGAAATGTATTACTGTTCATGCCTCTCTTCAAAGCTGAATGGTACATGAGACCAGAATCAGTTGCCCAATGGGAAGTGAACAGTGACTGAATTTGCATCTTTGAGCAGCATGCAAAACTTAACTTAGTTAAGCTAATGCATTTCCATTTTTTCCAAAGCATTTTCTTTGCTTTGTATGGGCTGAGAGATAACAAGCTCCTGACTTGACCTCAATTAGATGATCATTCCCCACTTTTCCTATAACTAGGCATCCATTCCTAGCTAAGTGCCTAACAATGTAAACTATGTGTTATGCTCCCTTGCAGACTCTTAAAATATCCAGCTATTTCTTGACTTAGTTTCTCAAATGCAATAGGCATAATTGCAAAAGGGAGGGGAAGAGGACCAAGGATTGTAAAATTGTTTCTTAGTCCTTCATCCTCAACAATCATGATAAATATTTGTGAACTCTCTTAGCTAACTGGCTTAAAGCACTTGTTTTATTTTATAGACAAGGCTAGTATATAACCTATTATTCTTAAACTTAGCTCTGCTTTTAATCCCTGAGAGTTAGTTCTGTGCTGTAAAAGAATATTATTACCATCACTAATTGATGAGCAGATTGAGTGAATTTCTAGGACTCCTAATCCCAACAAGACAATGTTTTAAAATAGAATAGCCTTTTAAAGAAATAAGGACAAAAATATAACAACAGCAGGCCAATAGTTAGTCTAAGCCAATCTAAACCTGCCTACCCAGGTAGGTTATCATAATAACTGGTTAGCTTGAGACAAGATTTTGTTTATTCTTTTGATAAACCTTTTGAGTCTCAATTAATTACTTGATTAAATAAGAATTTATTGTCAAGGTCCATCAATCTTTGAAAGCCCCAAAACAATCAATTCTGTAGATATTTCTGGAGGCACCAAGATTTTGAAGGATGTTTAGTCTATCCAACTTTCTTTCATGCCTCAAACTGGAAAGGAACCTGGAAAAAATACTGGTTTAGATTATTTTTCATTTTGTATAAATTTGGAAAAAATGTGGGACTAAGTGCACATCATTTTCTTCATTAAGAAGTTCAAAAATAAACTGCATCTTCACTTCTGTCAACCTTAAATTGCAGGGAACTCATGAGTCAGCTTACTATGGAGTAAGAAAAAGTTAATTACTGGCAATTTTTCCTCATCCCAGCATTTTTGTATTCATTGGGTTATCTGGATATTTGTAAAATAAATAAATAAATAAATAAATAAATAAATGAGTGATTGCTATAAGAAAAAATATTTCTGTCTTACACAGCATTTCTATCTGCATTTAACCATCTCTTGTGAGTGCTAAGGGTGAAAAGATATTATACTGATATTTTGGCAATGTACTCACACCTATGTCTTTAATCATACTTCCATGCTGCTATGCCATAATGGCTACATGGTGGGGAAGAGGAAAATATTATATTCTAATTAAATAATGTCTGTACCCTGGCACCAGGAACTGTAGGCTAAATTTCAGACCTATGTGGGAAATTATCTACATTGTTTAGATAAACCAGAATAGAAGCAAGAGAAAAAAGTTGGAATGCTGAAAATATTATGGGAACCAAAGGGTTTGGTTAAACGCCAATTATTTTATTTTATTGTTTTATTTTTTCAATTCATATAGCCACCCAATTCAGCCAAGGGCGGCTTTCAATTCTAAAAATTGTAGAATAGAAGAGAATGAGAAAGAAACCCACAATTCTTCCACTTTATTAACAAGGACAGCAACTAAAAAACTGGACCTGGAATTCTACCTGATGAGAAAAAACATGAAGACTAAGGGCATGTTCAGTATTTCATTTTAGCATGTTAAAGTCTACTGTAGAATGAGAGTTGACAGCTGATTGAATGGTACATACGTTTTTTCTAAACAATTTAAAAAGCCAAGCCAATGGAACCAAGCACAGCCTCCAGAGACTGTTTATTAAGAAAACAGTTTACCAATTTTCCACAGAACTGTAGTTACAGTATGATATTTCACATAATGTATATGTGCATGCAAATTAGATGTGACTATAGTACTGTTATCTCTATATACATCTTCCAATCCCTCATTTCTGTTTGAAAAATGCACCAGAATGTTAAGTTTATTCAACTTGTTGGGTCATTTGGAAGCTTCTTCTCCAGCATGTCTTCTCTCCTCACTCAGTTCCCATGGCTGTGCCCACCAGTTACAAACCTAAATTCCCCAACTAAATGGCCTCTTTGTTTCTTCTCAACTGAACTGATCTTTAGAAAATGATTAAAGCAAGTATGGGAACCGAAGTCCCATCTGTCTGATGATGAATCAAAAGCTAATGTAAGTGACTCTTTAAACATGGAGCTAATTAAGAAATTTGTCCAAGAGCACAGCAGGATTAGCTTTACCACAGTAGTAAGCAAGCAGCAACTGAGCTGGAAGGGGAGAACAAAGCGGGCTGGAAACACAGTATGTATCGCGAGGCAGGGACCTAGAAAACAGAAAGGCTAATCAACATAATTAAACAAATATCTCAATGCCCCTAATGATTTGTGATTAATTCATAATCTGTTCCCACATCTTTCTCCTAACAAATTAAGGACACCATTGTATATATCCTATAGTATACTGCCCAGTTCTTGAAAATGTGATACTACATGTCGGATTGTAAGCAGGATCTCTTGGTGATTTATGAAAGGGAAATAAAAGCCAAACAAGCACTTAAGCTGCAAATGTGCTTAAAATAGCAAATTGGGTTTTTTTGAAAATTACTTGATGTATTTGAGACTTTTTTTTGGTCTAAGGTGGGGGCTAGGAAAGAGAACTTGAAGATAGGCCCTAGGGACAGGAGATAGGCAATAGAAGGGCTATATTTCAGAACAATTGATAGTAAAATATATATACTACTGGATGAAACAGAAATGATCTGCTTCTTTGAAGCAGAATATTTGAAAATATTAGAGCTAATATAGCTTCATAATACGGGATTTGGAAAAAATTCTTCCTGCACTGAACGAAAGTGGGGGGAAAAAAACAGCAGTATTTTAAAGAAGCAATGAAGTCTTTTGAACTTACATGTCTGAGATGAATATGGTATTGTTAAGGTATTGTTTGAGGTATATATTTACGTGTAATATTAAGAATGTTGCAGAATTTGTCAATTACAATCCATTATTTTTAGTATTTTGTTTTGTTATTAAGGGTATAGGGGATTTTGGGGGGAGGGTTAAATTTTATATATTTTATTGGTAGAGGTTTTAAACATCAGAGCCTTTGAAAATAGTTCCCTGCCCTCATTCATGCTGCAGAGTTCAATGCACTTAGATGACATTACAATTACGCTGCTACTTTGATGTAAATATTGTAAATATTTTATGGGATAAAATTCTTTATAAACATGCTTTTAGCACTTCTCAAAAAAATGGAGCTTCTTCATTCTACAATGACACATAACTAAGGACAAACTAAATCTATATGGATGCGGTAAGAAAGAGAAAAATAGCAACAAAAACTTGCTTGCAAAACAGCTAAATGACCCACTTCTATCCTCCTCCCTTTCTTTCCTTTGGCTAATAATAGCTTCAGCCTATACATGACTTTCATTAAAAAAAGGAAGAATAGTTCTCACTACTCTTTTCTGTTGCTGCTTTTAAACTTTAAAAATTATGGCAACATATTTTTAATTAAATGGCATAAGTCAAGCGACTGTTTACTAAAGAATGTTGGAAAAGTTGGAGTTCGAAAGGAAGGAGAATATAGCATACACTGCATACATACTGTTGGAAGTAAAATCCAGTCTGGTTCCAATCCAGGAGAAAGACACAGGAGCCAATGAATTGGAGGCAAGTGCAGGAAAGGAGGTTGCCATTTATTTAGGAATCAGAAGTGAGGTGACTCAGCATAGGTTCTGGGACAGCTGACAACCTGGCATGGGGAGTGGAGTGGTTTTTACACCATTTTGAACCTTTTTTAAAAAAAATTACAAAGTCTTCTCCAAAGACTCGGCAGCTTACAATTTTTGGAGCACAACCCAATGTGTTCAGCAATAGCCTTCATTCCATTGTATATGCCTGCTTATTACTAAGCGGCATTTTTACAAAGTCAAAGATTGCCCCTGTTATGTATGTAGGTTTAAATGCGGCGCCTGAGTTCCACCACATGTTTGTTGGACCCGTGCCCCTCCTGGTTGGCTTATGCCGCCAGGGAGGTCACCTGCGGTTGGATCTGGGCAGTTGTCAACGCCTCTTTAAGGGAGGGTGTCTTTCCTTCCGCCTTGAAGGAGGCGGTGGTGAGACCCCTCCTGAAGAAGCCTGCCTTGGATCCGACCGTGTTAGACAATTTCTGTCCGGTCTCCAACCTTCGCTTTTTGGCGAAGGTTGTTGAGAGTGTGGTGGCTCGGCAATTTCCGCTTTTCCTGGAGGAAGCGGACTACCTGGATCCATACCAATCGGGCTTCCGGCCTGGTTTCAGCACGGAGACGGCATTGGTCGCACTGTTGGATGATCTCTGGAGGGCACGGGACAGGGGTTTTTCCTCTGTCCTGGTCCTATTAGACCTCTCAGTGGCTTTCGATACCATCAACCATGGTATCCTTTTGCGATGCCTCGTGAGGCTGGGGGTGGGGGGCACTGTTCTTCGGTGGCTCTACTCTTACCTCGTGGGGCGGTCGCAATCGGTGTGGGCAGGGGGGCAGAGGTTGGCCCCAAGGGCGCTCACTTGTGGGATTCCTCAGGGGTCGGTCCTCTCTCCCCTCTTATTTAACATCTACATGAAACCGCTGGGTGAGGTCATTCGTGGTTTTGGGGTGAGGTATCATCAATATGCTGATGATACACAGTTGTATATCTCCACCCCAAACCAGATCAGTGATGCCCTCTCCGTGATGACTCGCTGTCTGGATGCGCTGTCTGCACTCAAATTGGCTGGCAACTACGGCTGTTGGCTATAAGAAGCAGCCGTAGCCAGGCCAAGTCAGGTCCATTCGAGCTGTAGTCACTTAATAAACTCTTCACTGAAACTCTTCGCGTCTGACTCTTCATGCAAACTTAACACTGGCAACGAAGGTGGGATTGCCCTGAAGAAGAGACGACATGGAAGACAAGCAGAAGAGTGAGATGGCTGCGCTGAACACCCCCCCAGCCCCGTCGATCTGGCGGTGGAAGACTGGGAATCATATCGGATCGCTCTCCAGATGCACTTGGAAAGGAAACAACCTCGCCGATATCGCCATTAAGATGTTTTACCGTCGGGATCAAGAAAGTGAAAACCTTAACGTGGCAAGTTTAAGGGACATTGGGGTGCTTGTGAGTTTACCAACTTAGAAGAGGCCATGCATGATTGGTTTCTTCTAGGCCTTAAAGGTAAGGTCTTACAGAGCAAACTACTAATGAAACCTAAGATCACGTTTAAGGAGGCCATAGAGGAAGCCACCAAGTCCTCAGCAGCAGCCATGAAAAAGATTAACAAGGCCTCAAGACATTCTGATGTGGAAAAATCCACAACAACCCATTGCGAACAAATAGACTCTGATTCAGATTGTAGTGAGGTGGAGGAAGGAATTTATAGACTCAGAATGGAGAAGAAAAGGAAGGACCCTGGAAAAAAGAGGCAAGAATTTTATTGCAGAGGCTGTGGGGGGCCACCCCGACTGAATGCAAGTTTTTAGACACCATCTGCCTACGTAGAGAGAAAAGGGGTCACCTAGCAAGAGTCTGCAAATCATCCAGAACTCCACCTAGTAGGAAAAATTCCTGAGAAGGAATTCAAGCCCAACAATTTCATTGAAAAGATGGGGCAACTCAGAAGCAAATGGAAAGAATGAAACTCATCAAACAATCACTATTAGTCATTCTTCACCCTTGAAAAGCAGAAAAGTACATGTGAAGGTATTCATTGAAGGAAGGCCTTGCCAAATGGAGGTGGACTCGGGCTCTTATTTATCTATGGTGTCATGGGACACTATTCACAGGCTACTTCCCAACATTCAGAAAAGCATTTCCAGAAGCAAGCACTGGCTCTTAAAGACTACCAAGGGAACAAGATTCCAGTAGTTGGAACAAGAGAATTCAATGTGAAGTTTAAAGGCCACACCAAATGTTTGCCCCTGACAATCATGGACAAGGATCGCCAAAGCTTGCTGGGACTTGAGTGGTTCAAGCCACTAGGCATCGAGGTGACTGGCATCAATCACGTGAGCAACTCTGAATGGGAGGAGGCCTTGAAGTCTGAGTTTCCAGAGGTCCTCAGCGAAGGATTGGGCAAGTATATGGGGACTCCTATCACTTTCAACCTAGATCCCAAGGTGCCCCCAATTTGTTTAAAGCCCAGGAGGGTTCCATTTGCTTTAAAGGAAAAAATTGATGCACAATTAGACAAGTTAATAGCTCAAGGGGTTTTAGAGCCCACTGACCACTCCAGATGGGAGACACCCATAGTCACACCAGTCAAGGCTGATGGGTCAATAAGAATTTGTGGAGACTATAAGGGGACACTTAACCATGCGCTACAGCAGAGCGCATATCCAGTTCCAGTAGTGCATCATCTGTTACATTCACTTGGCAGGGGTACAGTCTTTGCCAAATTGGATTTGGCCCAGGCATATCAACAACTAACAGTTGATGATGCTACTGCAGAGAACCAAACCATTGTGACTCATAGAGGTCCCTTCAAATGTAAAAGGTTACAATTTGGAGTAAGCGTGGCACCTGGCATTTTTCAAAGCCTTATGGAAGGAATGCTCCAAGGACTGCCAGGGGTAGTGCCTTACTTTGATGATGTGTTAATCTCTGCTGAAAATGACACTCAGTTACAAGAAAGACTCAGAGAAGTCCTTACCAGATTCAGGAAAGCGGGGTTAAAAGTCAAGGAAGAAAAATGCACTCTTAAGACTGACAGGGTTGAGTTCCTGGGCTACATGATTGACAAGCATGGCATCCCTCCTACAGATGCCAAAGTTAAAGCAATCAAAGAAGCCCTAGACCTAAATGCAAAACAGATTTGCAAGCTTTCCTTGGACTTATTAACTTTTATCACATGTTCCTACCTCAAAAGGCAACCATTGCTGAACCATTGCACAGATTACTTGATAAAAAGTCTGTTTGGGTCTGGGGCAGGAAGGAACAATCAGCATTTAACAGTATTAAAAGACTAATCACGTCTGATGCTGTACTGATACAGTTCTCTGAGAATTTGCCTGTTGTACTGACTTGTGATGCATCCCCTTTGGAGTGGGGGTTTGAGCCACAGGCTTCCCAGTGGGAGAGAAGCCCCTATTGCATTTTACTCTCACACTTTGACCAAAGCAGAGAGGAATTACAGCCAACTGGACAAAGAGGCATTGGCAGTTGTTGCAGCTGTTAAGAAATTTCATGAATATCTGTATGGCAGAACATTTACCATTGTTACAGATCACAAACCTTTGTTAGGCATTGTGGCAGGAGACAAGCCTACACCTACTATCCTGTCACCAAGAATGCTGAGGTGGACTGAATTTCTTGCAGCTTATTCATACAAACTTATCCACAAGCCTGGCAAGGACATTGGACATGCTGATGCACTAAGTCGTTGCCCACTTCCTTGAACCTGAAACACACACCTTTTTCCTAGAAACTGTTGCCAAGCTTCCAGTTCATGCTGCTGAAATTGCCAGAGAGACTGCCAAAGACACTGTGTTGGCTCCTGTTATAGGCTGGATTAAGAAAGGTTGGCCTCTTCAAGATCTACCTCACCTTGCCCAACCTTTTAAGTCCAGGCAAACTGAATTATCTGTATTAAGAGGATGTATTTTGTGGGGTAACAGGGTGGTTATTCCTGCAAAACTGCAAAGAGAGGTTTTGGAAATGTTACATGAGGGTCATCCTGGTATTGTAAGGATGAAGGGATTGGCCAGGAGTTATGTATGGTGGCCAGGTATTGACAAAATGGTTGAAAACTGGGTTGCATCTTGTCCCAACTGTCAGGTAGTCAGGCCTGCCCCATCTCACGCCCCCACACAGGAATGGGAATGTCCTAGGGGCCCATGGTCTAGAATCCACATTGATTTTGCAGGCCCTACAAGAGGGCACACTTTTCTAGTTATAGTAGATGCATATTCCAAATGGCTAGAGGTGTTTCCCATGGCATCCACCACAACTGATGCTGTCATCAAGCAGCTCAGAAAACTGTTTGTAATCCACGGGTTACCTGATGTTCTTGTCTCTGACAATGGCCCTCAATTTACATCCAACCTCTTTGAATCCTATTTAGCACAACAGGGTATCAGACATGCCCTAACTGCCCCTAACTGCCCCTTTGGCTAACGGCTGGGCTGAACGCATGGTACATTTTACCAAAGAGAAGCTTCAGCAACTGGGTCCTGGGGACATCACTGAGAAAGTTGAAAAACTTCTTAGTGTTCAGCACATCACTCCTAACCCATCTAATAACTTATCCCCAGCAGAGTTGTTGATGGGTAGGAAACTTAGGTCTTCCCTTGACCGCCTTCATCCCACTTACTCACCCAACGCACCACTGGATTCCACTTCCAAAGTTCGTACATTCAGTGTGGGTGATTCTGTTTATGCTAAGAACCTCATAGGTGAACTTTTGTGGATTCTTGCTGAGATAACTCAGATCACAGGCCCTCGTTCTTACAGGATACAAACAGAGGATGGACTCCTCTGGAGCAGGCACATTGATCAACTTAGATCCAGATTCCCTCAGGAACATCGCCCTTGTCTCTCTCTAGTTCCCTCACCTGATGTCAATTCTAGGGAAGGAGGAGGAACAGGAGGAAAATCAGCAAGCAAGAATCAACCCCATGTGTAACGAGCCATTACGACAGGAACCATCCCAAAACCTGTCACAATGCCAAAATCCATCCTTAGAAGTGGAAGATTGCACATCACTACCTGACTTAGGTGCTGACATTGGAATGGAGATGGGTTGGGAGGAGAGACCAGATTCTAACAGTCAAACAGGGTCTTCTTTCACAGGAAGTCCCAATGGGGAAATGTCAGCAGACACATTTCCTCTCACTGGGTGAGAATGTAAAACTTCTGAACCACGAAGGTCTCAACGTACACGCAAGAACCCCACCTATTTAAAAGAATACATCAGATAGGTTGGGGTTTGGTATGGACTGAACCTAGTGGGGAGGGGTGTTATGTATGTAGGTTTAAATGTTATTGGTTTATTTTGAACTGTTCTTGTAAAATGTCAAATGGGATTGGTTTAAATAGTGCGGGAAAAACCCTGCACTCCGATTGGCTGGCAACTACGATTGCTGGCTATAAGAAGCAGCCGTAGCCCAGCCAAGTTGGGTCCATTTGAGCTGTAGTCACTTAATAAACTCTTCACTGAAACTCTTCGTGTCTGACTCTTCATGCAAACTTAACAGACCCCAACAATCTTGGGTCCTCAATTTACCTACCCCGAGAGGATGGAAGGCTGAGACAACCTTGAGCCTGGTGGGATTCGAGCCTGCACTAATTGCAGGCAGCTGCAGGCAGCTGGAACTTAAGTGCTAGGCATTTAACAGCCTGCACCACCAAGGCTCTTTGAGATTGAGGTGCCTGGTGGGGTTATTTGATTAGATTAATAATGCGCCTTTCTGTATTCTAACTGCCCCGATTTGGTTTCCTGAGTAGCGGTCAGGGTCAAGGGTTAGGGTTAGGGGAAAGGTGGGGAATGTAAATTCTGTGTGGCTTTTTGTGTTCTGACTTAATCCTATCAATCCAGCCTGCCTCAGTCTCCTAACCCTGGTTACTTGAGGCCATTCTAGCTTGAGGCAGGGATTTCTTTAGCTTCTGCTGATAATTTTTCTTTGCTTTCTCTGGGGGCATGGAAAAAAAGGGGGTGGGTGTCTTATGATTCTCCTTACAATGAACAGGAAGTTAAGGCACAACTTTAATTCAATTTTGTACATTAGAAATCTTGCTAGCGAGACCTGTATACCAACAACAAAGATCTGTTTACCACTGGACCTTAATCAGCATTTCCTAATTGATTTAGGAAGTCAAATGGAGAGTTATCTGTTTTTGTGTCAGAACTGTGGAGTTTTTTCTTTTTATACCTCCTTCCTGACTGAGATCACATCTTTAGCCCTTAAGATTGAGTTTTAAAGGTAATCAGAATCTTCAGATTACAACTGTATCTTCTAAGGGTCAAGCATGAAATAATACCCAAAAGATAAAGCTTAATCTGAAGCTCAAGCATAATTGTCAATGCAGTGCCTAGATTATAGCAGTCAACAATATTAATTCTCTGAAAGCACATTATATGGCATATAAGGCCCATAAGTACTATATAAAAATTCAAATGACAGAATAAAATTTTGGTTCTGAAATGTCATTTAGCATAACGATCTTTTAAAAAAAAAATCTGGTCTGGATATGTAGTGGATCTAAAAGACATTTATTTATATTATTTATTTATATCTCACCTTTCTGATTTTTATAATTCAAGGCAAATACACACAATACTCCTTCCTCCTATTTTTACCCCAGCAACCCTTGTGAGATATATAGATATTTGTGAGTGTTGAGAAAAATAAATAAAAAACTGCTTCCCTTTCTCTAGTGTGTATTCTTCTCATTGTGTATTCCCAGTTCAATACTGTATGTGGGGTTTTTTTTAATGCAATTTTACCACAAGGTGACAGGCAGCCAAAGTTAGGCTGTGGTTATTTAGGCTTCTGAGCCTGAAATTAGTGGTTTCTGTCTCTGTTACTCATGGATGTCAAACTTGCTGCTTCATGTTGCCACCACGTGACTTTTTGTGACATTTTCCCCCTTTTGCGGAGCTGGGGTGGGCGTGGCCTGCGCATGACACATCTGGCCACCAGTTTGACACCCTTTTCATTCTTGTTTACTGTTCTGGCCATGTGTACTCTTAATACATCCACATTTATATAGTATTTTCACAGAAAAAAATTATAGCCACCCAACTCACACATAGGTAACTTCAGGTGGCTTACAATATTTTAAAAAGCTGCCATATAATAAAAACCCATTTAAACACCCCACCTGACTTATTCATCTTATGACCATATAGTAATGGTTTCATGCATTTAATTCCTCTGTTTTTTATTAGGAAAAGTGGTATATGATTTTGCCATAAACATCTGAAAAGTGAGAAAATAACTTCACTGTCCTTAACTCAGTGATGGACAGAATTAATTAATTGCAGATAATTAAAGGAACATTACTACTATTCTGAATGCAAAGCCATAATTAGCACGAGTGATTTGTAACTAGATTCTGCATAATGATATTGGTCATAAGATGGATATTGCCGGATAATACAGTGCTATTTAAGGGCTGGGTGAAAACTGTCTTTTAATTTCTCTTCCAGCTAATTGCTTCAGTAGTGTTAAAGTGGCTAAGGCCAGAAGCAATCAAATAATAGATTAATTAAGAAAGCCAATCACTTGATGAGTTTAATAATCATGACCAACTAATATATTATTTGCATTGTAGAAAATCTGCAGCTTTCCTTCCTGGGTGTCACTCCTTTCTCTCTACTCATTTAAAACCACTTTGGAGGACAGATGATGAAGACTTCACTCCCTCACAATTTAGGAGTACTTGTAAGGGAGGACTCTTATTGATCTAAATGGCATGTTTAAAATTGCTAGAGGGCGGTTCACATTTATTATTAAAGACATTAGTAGCAGCTGAAAGTCAACATCTTTTAATTTAGAAAGGTTAAGGAACTGAATTAGGCACTTCCCCATTTCAGAGTAAATTTCGTGACTGAATTATAAAAGGCAGCTTTATTTGAATCTGGGGGATGAGAAGTTTATCCAGAATTAGAAGTCGTTTGGTTTTTTTTTCTTTCCCAGTGCATCCGCCCAGAGGCAGCATCCAAATCAATATCACCACACCCGTGCAAGTCTGTTTCTGATTGACTTCAAAATCAGTATTGCCTCACCTTTTGATTATTTGGATTAACCTTAATTTATTGAATCCATCTTTCTGAATCCATCTTTCTGAATCCGTGTATAGTTTGATCACTAGATTACAACAGGGAGACATAGAAAACTTTGCTGACATGTAGTCATCATCTATGGTTTTTTTGTAACTGAGATGTGGTAGCCCTATATGGTGTATCACTCAAGTCACAAGCAAGGGTGACATAGCCAGAGAGCCTCACTTGGTAAATTTGAGCCAATCATCTTTTCTCAGTCTAAGAACTGTGGTGGTGGCACAGTGGTTAGAATGCAGTATTGCAGGCTACTTCTGTTGACAATTCATTTGGCAATTCGAATCTCACCAGGCTCAAGGTTGACTCAGCCTTCCATCCTTCTGAGGTGGATAGAATGAAGACCCGGATTGTTGGGGGCAATATGCTGACTCTGTAAACCACTTAGAGAGGGCTGCAAAGCCCTGTGAAGTGGTATATAAGTGTTATTGCTAGTGCTATTGCTAATTTACCTTATGATTGCTGTTGTGGGAATAAAATGAAAAGAGGCCTTCTTTTCAACAGCTTGGCTCCTAGAGCAAAGGTGAGACTTGAAATATAGCAAATAAATAATATCAGCTAACAATATAGATTAAATTTACAATGCATAAGGCTGAAGTGTGGTTGGTAAGTTTGTGGTTCAACAGCTTGACTCCTAGATCAAATGTGAAAACAAATGCAGCAAATAAATAACATCAACTAACAATGTAGATTAAATTTATAATGCATAAGGCTGGAGCGTGTTTGGTATGTTCATGGTTCAGAGAGTTGTCTGAAAAAGGCTATAAAATACCTTGAATCCTGCTCAAAGGCTGCTTGTTTTGCACATCCTTCCCTTCCTCAGCTTTAATGGCTTAAAATTTGATTGCAAGCTCTTATATTTTGCAGGTATTACATAGACAAATGCAAAATTGCATTCTGTGGTGATATCATTAGCAGTGGCATTCCTATGATAAAGAAACTGTAGTTCTTCCTTTTTCTATGGTAATATTAGGTAAGATAAACATTAAATAAATTTAGATAAACTATCTTATCTTAAAACCTTATCTTAAAAGATCAAGAACTTAAGGAATCAATGGAGTGTTTTTGTCCTTATTGTGCCCTTGTGGGAAGATTATATTCATAAAGCTGAGAAAATATTAACTGTATCCTTTTCAGTGCATCCTTAATAATAGACTACAACAGTCCTTGACTTATGACCACAATTGAGCCAAAACATTTCTGTTGCTAAGAAAGACATTTGTTAAGTCAGTTTTGCCCCACCTTACGACCTTGCTTGCCACATTTATTAAGTGAATCACTGCAGTTGTTAAATTAGTAACATGGTTGTCAAGTGAATCTGGCTTCCCCATTGACTTTGCTTGTCAGAAGGTCACAAAAAGGGACACCGCAACCATCATAAATATGAGCCAGTTGCCAAGTGCCTGAATTTTGATCACGTCACCATGAGGATGTTTCAACAGTGGTAAGTGTGGAAAATGATCGTTAGTCACTTTGTTCGGTGCTCTTATCACTTTGAATAGTTACTAAATGAACTGTTTTAGGTTGAGGACTACCTGCAGTGTGCTATTTTCATTTCTTATCTAGAATGGAAAATCCCGTAGGCAGGGCAATATAGTTGTACAGAATTGTACAGTATTTTTTTAAAATTCACATTTATATCCTGCCCTTCTCCGGAGACTCAGGGCAGCTTACAATCTTTGGAACACAACCCAATGTGCTCAGCAATAGTCTTCATTCCACTGTATATGCCTGCTTATTACTAGGGCTTTTTGGCCCCCCCAAGTGGCATTTTTACAAAGTCAGCTTATTGCCCCCAACAATCTTGGGTCCTCAATTTACCTACCCTGAGAGGATGGAAGGCTGAGTCAACCTGGTGGGATTCGAGCCTGCACTAATTGCAGGCAGCTGGAGCTAAGTGCTAGGTGTTTAACAGCCTGCACCACCAAGACTCCACCAAGTATTGTATGAACTCTCACTTCTATTCAGATATGCCATACTATATAGGCTTAAGTATATAATTTATTGTATTTTAGAATAGAATAACAGAGTTGGAAGGGATCTTGGAGGTCTTCAGGTCCAACCCCCTGCTTAGGCAGGGAACCAGTGATGACCCGGGGCATGGAGCAAAAGCAACAAAGTCACAAAAGTAGATAAAGTCCTTTTAATACCTCCAACTTGGTGCCCAATGTCCAGTTATCATTGGCTGGAGAAAAAACTCCCAAGAACAGTTTTTAAAGGGAAGAAATTCAGTCCGAACCCAAAGTACATATCAATTATAAATAAAAACCAACACAAACCACGCTGCAGCAATTAATGGGATAGGGCAAGATAAGGAATTGATGACTTCAAAAGATAATGAAACACACACAGTTCAAAGGACACCAGAACCCAGATAAGACTTGACAAACAAAGATAATTCATGCTTTGCTTCCAGCAAGGTGCTGTGCGAATGCCCTTTTTAAATCCTGTTTTCCCAGCTGCAGCTAATGAAGGGAATCAGGGCCCTTTCCCCCATAACCCATGTAACTCATGTTGCTCCCTTCTCCATTCCTCCCTGCATGCCCTAGGATGAAGAGGGGGTGGCCCTGGGTCTTCCTCTGAATGTCCAGCCAGATTGTACCCTTCCACAGTTTCTTCCACAGCCACTGGAGCCACACTCCCACATCCTGTAAGCTGCTTGACCTCCCCCTAAGAATCAGATTCCAACAGGGGCATGACAGAACCTACACAATTTCAGACAAATGGTTGTCCAATCTTTTCTTAGAAAGTTCCAGTGTTGGAGCATTCACAACTTCTGGAGGCAAGCTATTCCATTTTGATAATCACCATATCACCAAAAATAGCCAGTCAAGTGGAATGAATAAGAATTTATTCACAATGTTGTGATATGACTCCCTTGTTTCTTGATGCTATAGCAAAAAAGTTTTCCATTGGATCACTAGCTAGATAACCCAATATTCAGGGGAATCCTTGGAAATCATTGCTTATTATAAAAACTGTGTGCTTTCTTATGTGGATTGGACCTGTTTTTAATCCATGAGATTTCTAAGAACTTGCCTAAGCACATATTAGAATGTGATGTTTTGGCAGCCACGACCTTCCCTGGCAATTTAAACTTCCATTATTAAATTCAATAACCATATATTACTATAAGCCATGGTATAACTCAGGGCATCCAGAGACTAACCCAGATGGATCATTAAACATACCTTTGCAGCCAGTGCACCAAGAGCAACATTTTACGCTTGTTATAATTTACAGTTGTTATGACTGACAGAACTTCTTAGTCAGCGACTGCTGACCAAGGACCAAATTGGTTTATACCGCAATTCCACACACTCTGCTAAATGAAAAGGGGTATTCATCAATGAACTCTAGGAGGCATTCCTGAGGGAGCCACTAGATGGCAGCAGGAAGAGATAAGACTTAGGCAAACAGGTAGCTTATACTTTTCGTAAGAAAGCTTGACTCTTATTAGCATTAGCAATAACAATAAGATGCACGTTAGGAAATAGTTGAGTAGGAACTGTTATTGAATAAATGCTAACAAGATGTTTGTTATGAGATCTGGCAAATCCTTTCCGAAGATGTGATTTGCAACATATGGGAGCATATAAAAGCAGCCACATCTTTTTGGAAGTTTTAAGCAAGGATGCATTTTCAAGACTTCTGTTGATGCTTCCAAAGCTGCTCTTAGGTGTTTCTGATTGAATGTGTATGCACAGCCATTTTGGGGAAGTTGTTTTCAACATATCAATAGGAGCCTGGGATGCAGTTATTCAATAATAGTTCCTATACAGCCATTTCCTAACATGCATTTCATTGTTATTGCTATTAGGGCAGAATAATCCACCTATGTAGCCAATAAATTGGAGAAGATATGAACAATCATTTTATTATTAAAAAAAACATCGGCAAGTGATACTAAATCACTAGTCTCTGCTGGCAAGAGCCACAAGGTTACTTAGATGACACAGAGTACTCTGATCAAAAACAGTTTGAGCATGCAGAGATCTTAAATAGAAACTAATTGCTTAAAGAAACATAATGTTGGAAATGTAATTTACAAATTCCTGAAACTAATAATGATTATTATTCTGCTTTGATCACATTATATCCCAAATACTTTGTCCAGTATTTTATTTTATTTATTTATTTTATTTATTTATTTTATTTATTTTATTGTTTGTCGAGCATGTATTAGATAAAAAATATAAGTATAAAAATAATTATTAATACATGAAATGGATATGAATAAAAGGGAACATTAGGACAGGGATGGCAGGCACGTTGGTACGCTTATGCACACCCCTTACAGACCTCTTAGGAATGGGGTGAGGTCAACAGTAAACAGTACTAAGGTTAAAGTTTTTGGGATTTGGGGAAGAAACCACAGTCAGGTAGTGTACTCCAGGCATTGACCACTCTGTTGCTGAAGTCGTATTTCCTGTGATCAAGTTTGGCACGGTTTACCTTGAGTTTGTATTTATTGTGTGCTCGTGCATTGTTGTGATTGAAGCTGAATGTCATGCCCCTGTCAGAGTCTGAATCCGAGGAGGAAGCCGGACAGCTGACAGGGAGTGGGAGTGTGGCTTGGTTGGTTGTGGAGGAGGCTGGGGAAGGGCAAAGTCCGGCTGGGCAGAGCAGGGGAGAGATAGAACAAGGGAGAAGGAGAACCAGGCCTACCCCCTCTTCATCCTAGGGCACACAGGCAGGAACGGAGAAGAGAGCAACATGGGTTGCATGGCTTATGTGGGAGGAAAGAGCCCTGATTCCCTTCATTAGCTACAGCTGGGAAGACAGTTTATAAGAAAGGCAGGCTGCATGTGGCAGGCTGCTGGGAGCAAACATGACTTTATCCTGTGTTGTCATGGCTTATCTGAGTTCCTGGTGTCTTCCCAACCGTGTGAGCTTTGCCATGCCTTCAAGTCTGAAATTCTTGCTCCTGCCCTGCCAAATTAATTACTTCAGTTTGGCTTGTTTGGACTTTAAGTTACAGTTTGTGTTGACCATGTTTTGGACTTAATTTTCTGAAGCCAAAGGCTGTTCCCAGGAGAGTTTTTCTCCAGCCAGAAAGTAACCTGGACATTGGGGGCAAAGTTGGAGATAATAAAGAGACTCTTATTGATTATCTGATTATGTTGCCTTTGTACCACACCCCGGGTCATCACACTGAAGTAGTCATTGATGCGTAGAACATTGCAATGGATAATTTTATATACTATGCTTAGGTTGGACTGAAGGCAGCATAGTTATGGTCATCATATTTTAAAAGGACTAACTTCTGTGTTAAAGGGGTTACATATGTTATTCTGGGATGCAGCCACAATTTGCAACACAATCCTAGGGCTGCAGGTTGCACACTTCAGTTTTGTTCTCTCCTTTTTGTTCCTACATAGTTATGGGCTGATGGGGCAGGAGACACTCAATCGCAATCTTACATATGAAATAAAAAGCTACTAAAACATTATGTAAAAGGAACAGGACTAAACATCAAATAAGTAGATATATTTCCCGCATTGTTGGCATGATAGCTGACTAGCTTATTTTTTGTTATGTCAAAATATCTGAAGTATTGATCAAAACCTTACAGCGCCCTCTCTGCTGAGGTTTGCTTAACCATTCATAATGAACTCAAGTTTGTAGCTTCTTGTATTTGGGGAAATGAGGGCACATGTTTGAGCGTGATCAGTAGAAAATATATAGTATAAAATAGGATTTACTTTACTTGCCTTTCTCATGCAGTGTAATTCTGAATGGCTTACTCAGATGCGAGCATACCCCTTTAGGAAAAGTGTTTATCATGTCAGTATCAAAGTATTAGGAGTTGGCTCACGCCTTTGGGAAAATCAATTGTGCAACAGCAGTACTTCTCACTTTCCCATAAATAATACAATCTGCCAAATATAATTCAATTTTGCATTTGATGTCCCTCAGTAGGATGAAACAGTGAAGTTAACATCTGATAAACCATGTTAGATATCAGCCTCCATTAAATTTTATATGACAGTTGAAAGGTGCTGAATTATTCGCAAATAGTCTGGGGAGTTCACAGTTCATGCATTTTGGCAGCTTAGAACAATGAAAAAAAATCCTTTTCAATCAATTCCTATCTGTTCCTTTTTAATTGCAAATGGAATCCAAGTCACCTTACGAATTTCAATTCTTTCCTGCAGGAACTTAGGTGAGAAATATTAGTAAGGGTTTGTATTATTTGCTGATTCTTGCAGATAAGTCTGTTCTCAAAAAAATCAGCATTCAGTGGGACTTGTTTTGTAGAATTTATATTTGGTATTTCAGCTTTAATCCACTAAGCATACTGGACTCATTGTTCAGACTGAAAAAAAATGCTTTGATTTGGGGTCCAAGTATGCATGTTAGGGTTTTGGACTACAGAGTCAATCTCTCCTGACCAGTGGACATGCTGCCTGGAGCTAATGGTAATTGGACTCTGGATGATGTCCCATCAGTTCCTATTGAGATCTTAATGAATAGCTACTGTTGAAAGAAAAATACGGTCTGGTTCCAAGCTGGGAGAATGGAATAAAATGGAGGCTGATTGGAAAGAAGGATTCTGTTTACTGATGAGCAGAACCACCAATAGCATGTGGTTCTGGGACAGCTGACAAATTGGTTGAATGAATGGATGGATCTTTATAGGTTTCTGTGACTTTGAAGTTTGAACTATTCTTGGGATTGTGCAATGAAGGGGCTTTTGTGTCTCTTGCTATTTCAATGGTGGTAGGTTAATCCTATTATGTCCTAAAAGTCATGTCTTATCTTAAGAGCCTCAGTGGTGCAGTGGTTAGAGTGCTGTACTGTGAGCTACTCTGCTGCATCTCGCTGACTGCAATTTGGCAGATCGAATCTCACCAGGCTCAAGATTGACTCAGCCTTCCATCCTTCCGAGGTGGGTAAAATGAGGACCCAGATTGTTGGGGGCAATATGTTGACTCTGTAAATCGCTTAGAGAGGGCTGTAAAGCAGTATAAAGCAGTATATAAGTCAAAGTGCTATTGCTATTATCCTTCTTAATCCATCACCTGGGGCTGAAGGTATTTTGATTGTGAATAGATTGGCCCAGTCTTTCTCAATGGGCACAAAATATCCACCTCTAAAGACTTTGGGCATCTGCTGGAGGCTGTTTTACTAACATAGGCAGGGAATTGGGGCTGCTTTCTGCCTTTAAGAGCATGTTTCTCCATTTCTCCTTTGGGTAAACATACTGTAATATTCTGCCTCTTAATATCCCCAAAAATATTTCATTCTCTAGGAGGGGATGGGGGCTTTCCACACTACAATAACAGAATAATGGAGTAACAGAGTTGCAAACCCTATATTGTACCCTATACAAATGGTTGTCCATTAAGCTCTTCTTAAACACAGTGATACCTCTGAGCATGTTAGCATAGTGCTCTGTTGGCCATCCCAGCTTCTGCATTGCAGGAGACAATTCTGTAAGCCACTCAATGAATGGCTCTTTCAGGTTGGCATTATTAGCATTCCTTCACATAGCTATTTGAACAGGCAAGGAGCAAAAATGAAGATGAACAACTGCCCATTTTCCCCCAGTTCCCCAATCGGTTGCAATACCTCTACATCACTGTCAATCAGCACCAGCAATTCAGTGTGGCCCATTGAATTACATCTGAGAAAGATATGTGATGCACCTAATACATTTACATAAGAACATCCATTATCCCACCTTTGGCTCTCCAAAGAATTTGTGCTCTGCACCGTCAGCATGACTGTCCACCTTCATGCAACTCCAAAGGCAAGTGATGCAAGCACAGCAATCCAAACAGCCGCCTCCTGCAATACATAAATAACTCATTGCATCCATAAACTAAGCTATGGCATTAATCATAAGTGGAAAACTCTTGGAGACTCTCGGATGCATTTTATAAGTATTAAAATATGGGGAGTGGGAGGGAGAAATGGATTTCCTGAATCATTTAAAAAGTTTGTACTAGCAGCAGTAAGTGAGTGCTTTACGCCTTAGATCTGCCGATAGTTGTTGGATTACATACTTAACAGCCCGGAATTAACTAGAGATTATGTAATGAAACATCTGAAGTTTTCAAGGTTATTATCTCTACTTCAGTGGTGGGATTCAAATATTGTTGCCACCGGTTTGGTGGGTGTGGCTTGGTGGGTGCGCTTTGCGCACGTGCACACACTTTGTGTGCACACGCGCGCCAAACATGCACTTTGCACAGATGCAGAGGCATTTGCACATGCGCAGAGGTGTTCTAACTCACCTCCTGCAAGCCTGCACGATCGCGGTCACTTCAGCAGCTGCCGTGCGGCACTATTCTGTGCCATGCAAAGCAGCTGCACCTCAAATTCAACAGATAAAAGTGAGTATGGGAGCCCGGGTGGGTGGGTGGGCCCAACAGCAGAGCAGCGGAGAGCACCGGTTCGGTCTCCACTGCTCATTGCTCCTACCAGCTCGCCAGAACCGGGCCGAACCAGTCGAATACCACCACTGCGCTACTTGCAGAATTCACATATTCTACGGCACTAAGAGGGGGCAGATTGGAATGACAGTAAATTTTATCTTTTCTTTAAAAATATGAATGAAGATACACAGAAACATTGAACACAACACAATAAATTTCATTCACCCTTAATAAGCAGCAGCCTAATTTGGAATGTAAGACATTCTGACCAAACAGTTATTTCCACAGTCAAATATGGCATAATTCTAGCAGTAAACTTCAGGTTAGAAAAAATTCTTGAGGTAAATTCAGCGTGGTATTAGTCAAGCTAACTTTTGTCCTCAGCTCAAGGACTGGCTTTCAAATCAGTGTTTACAGTACAGGTAGTCCTCAACTCACAATGATTTATTTAGTGACCAAAGTTACAACGGCCATGAAAAAAGTGACTTATGACCGTTTTTCACAGTTACGACCTTTGCAGCATCCCCATGATCATGGGATCAAATTTCAGAGGCTTGGCAACTGACTCATACTTATGACTGTTGGTGTGTCCCAAAGTCAGGCGATCACCTTTTGCAGCTTTCTGACAAGCAAAGTGAATGGGGAAGCCAGGTGTTGCTTAACAAACAGGTTACTGACTTATCAACATCCAGTGATTTGCTTAACAGCTATGGAAGAAAGGTCATAAAATGGGGCAAAACTCCCTTAACAAATGTCTCACTTAACAGAAATTTTGGGCTCCATTGTAGTCGTATCTGTAGTCTTGGACTTAACAACCATCCATTTAGCAATGTTCAAAGTTACAGTGGCACTGAATTAAGTAATTTGTGACCAGTCTTCACACCTGTGATGGTTGCTGTTATGTATGCAGGTTTAAAGTCATTGGTTTAGTTTGAACTGTTCTTGTAAAATGTCAGAAATGATTGGTTTAAAAAGTGTGGGAAAACCCTGCACTCTGATTGGCTGGCAACTGCGGCTGCTGGCTATAAGTAGCAGCCGCAGCCCAGTCAAAGTGGGTTCGTTCTGAGCTGTAGTCACTAATAAACTCTTCACTGAAGCACTCCGCGTCTGACTCTTCATGCAAATTTAACACAAACGTAACAAAAACAGGCTCGCAAGCTCTGTTTTTGGCTGTGTTGGCTTCCTGCAACCCTCTGCCAGTGAAAACAGAGCTCAGAGGACTGCCTGCGGCCCCCATGAGCTCCAGTTTTGGCTGTGACAGCATCCTGCAACCCTCTGCCAGTGAAAATGGAGTTTGGGAGGGCCTCCTGTGGCCCTCCCAAACTCCTTTTTTGCTGGCAGAGGCACCACAGGCCCGTCCTTTGCTGTTTCTAGGACAGTCTTTAGGGCCACATCTAAGCACCATGCGGGCCGGATCTGGCCTTGAGTTTGACATTACAGAGTGTAATTCTGCTGAATAAAAGTGCTTCTGCTCCTTACCATCTTGTAGGTGGATTTTGCTCAAGCTATATTCAGGGAAACATGAAAGGGCCTCCCACCCAACCTTTTCCATTATACACGCTCCTGCTATTCCCCAGCAGTTAATCATCAGGTTTCTTCTTTATCTTGCAATGCAAAACAGCAGGAGATTAACAGGATTCATGATGAGTTTTTATTTCCTTTACCAGAAAAAGTGCATTTATAAAATCACATGCTCAAGTCATACTGTGTTATCATCACATACCTGTTTGGAAACGATTGGAAGTTGCGAATGAAAAAGACAAACAGGCAAAAACCCTCCACTTATAAGATTTTTCCAAACAATTGCACGATATTCTAATTTTTCAAGTTTCACCTGTACTGGGAGCACAATTCTCAGCACTGTAATTTTAAGGATACATAAGGCCCCATGGAAAGTTATTCTGTGCATTCTATTCTATTAGTTTACAACTGCAGACAGACAAACAAACAAAGAGAAAAAAAAAACTCCAAACCCCGTCTGCCAGTTAGAGATGCCAACATTGGTATTGGAACAAATTATTTCCTCCCACCGACCAGCTGCACAGAGAGATTGGTACATGTGTGAAACTCAGACCAATATGTCCTAAAATGTATCCTTTAATTACCATGCTGTTTCTATTCATTTCATATCATATTCTGAATCTCATCCTAATCCAGTAAGGCAAGTCTAAGCAGCAGCTGTATACAGATAGTCTTGATTTGGCTTATGAATGTTCATTTAACAACCATTAGAACTTACAATGGCCTCAGAAAAAGTGACTTAGGACCCATCCTGCAGTTACGACCATCACACCATGGTCACGATTGCAATTTGGGTGCTTGCACTTACGATGGTTGCACAAGTGTCTTATGGTCACATGATTGCAATTTACAACTTTTCCAGCCAACATCTGACAAGCAGTCTGTTGGGGAAGCTGAAGTGCTTAATGACATGATTCATTTAATGACCATGGCAATTCACTTAAATGCTATAAAATGGTCATAAAATCATGTGATGATTCATTTGATGAGCATATTGTTTAGTGACTGAAATTCCAGTCCTAATTTTGGTTGTAAAGACCACTTGCAAATTCATAGAATCATACAGTTGAAGGGAAAATAAATAAGAATGAATAACTTCATCTTAGACGTGTAGATAGACATCGTCTACTTTAATCCCCTGCTCATTGCAGGATCCACTATAGTAGCGTCAACATTGGCAACATTCAGATGTATGAATTTCAATTTCTCTGTCAGGGTTCTGGCAGTTACTCCAATTAAATCATGAGCCTCGAGCCATGCTCCCAAAACTAAAGAGGATTTATTTGAAGCTACCATTCTACATCTGGCGCTAACCTGGGAGTAGCCAACTCTGAGATACGTAATTCACTGTCACCCTTGATCCTGCTTTTCCGCCCACCCCTCTGGGTGTATCACTCAACGACAAACGTCCATAGCTAAGAGTCATCAATCATGCTCTCCAATTAGATTTTTTCATGGCAGAAGCTTCAGCCATCTAATCAGTCTTTGAAGAAAATATGAATAGAATGTACTTTTGATTCCACACTGTTGCCTGCTCTTTGAAACTCCCCCCCTTCTTTCTGTTGTCAACTATATAACATGTATACAAAATGTTTTATGTGTTGATATTCTCCATGCTGGCTGGGGAATTCTGAGAGTTGAAGTCCACACATCTTGAAGCTGCTGAGGTTCAGAAACATTGCACTAGATTAGGACATCTCTGATAGATGACTATCCACTCTTCATAATTTTCAGATTGGTATATCCTCTAAACCAGGGGTAGTCAACCTTTTTATACCTACCACCCACTTTTATCTCTGTTAGTAGTAAAATTTTCTAACCGCCCACCGGTTCCACAGTAATGGTGATTTATAAAGTAGGGGACAAAACCCCTACTGCCCACCATGAAAGCTGGAATGCCCACTAGTGGGCTGTAGGGACCAGGTTGACTACCACTGCTCTAAACTGTTCCAACTTTATACTATTGTTTTCTGAGTTCCGCATTAAAAAGGATGGCCCAAGATACAATCTAGTGCCCATGTTATGCTAGTTACTAGTGCAAACAGGCCAGGGTCAGATCTGCCTAGTTTCTGTTGACTACTTAGGCTGCTTTGACAAACTCTCTCCATACTCAGAACTGACCAGTTTGAATTGGGGTGGGCCAAAAAAGAAATTGTCACCCTATGGGGTTGTTGGAAGAATTATCCTTCTGGGTTCAGTTCCAAGTGGGGAAAAAGATACTGGAAACATGGAGGCTATTTGGAAAGATGATTTAATGGTGGACAGGACCACATGGCTTGGAGCTCCAAAGTGAAAAGGATGATCACATGCTTCAAGAGGTTGGGTGAAGGAAAAGAAGGGCGGGTCAAGATGCTCAGAGACCCTTATATACCCTCTGTTGGGCCCCACCTTATGTTTCCTGTTCCTGTGCAAGAAATGTGTGCCATTGGCTGTCAGACTCCCAGGGGCAGGGGTCTTAACTAACTTTATAGGTTTTGTCTGGACCACATGACTTCACCTGAGTGTTGGCTGATACAATCTTCCCAGGCCAGGTGGTGAGATGGGTAGAGGCCTTCATTATGTAGAATATTCTGGCCTAGGCCTTAATGGCCCATTAGTAAAGGTGAGTTTCTGTCTCTCTGAGGTGAGTTTCTGCTTCTGAGTTTCTACTCTTTTTAGGGGAAATATTCTGCCTTTTTAATATTTCCAAGGATATGTCATTTTTCTAGGAGAGGGGTGGGTGCTAACTTCCTACAGGGTAGACCAAACAAAGAAATCCATGCAGGTTGGCACTACAATATAATATTGAATGTGTTTCCTCCTCCCTCTATTGTGTGAACTAGAGAAGAGCCCTTCTGAGATATTTTCTCAAGTTACTTTTTTGGCCTACATTCAGGTTCCTCTTACCTGACCATTGTCTTGGTAGCAACTTTTCCTCCTATCAGTCAAGGCCATTCACTCTGTCCTCTACAGAAACTGACAGAGATTCCATTATACAAAGAAAGGAGTAGAATAGAAGTGAGTTGAATTAGTGAGCCTTGGTGGCACAGTGGTTACAATGCAATACTGCAGGCTAACTCACTACTCACTCCAGGTATTTGATTCTTAGAGGATCAAGATTGACTCAGCCTTCTAACTTTCTGAGGTTGGTAAAATGAGGATCCAGATTGTTGCGGGCAACATGCTAACTCTGTAAACAGCCTAAGGAGACTGTAAAGCACTATGATGTGGTATATAAGTGCTATTGCAATTGCTAAGAGGAGACACAATGTAAGTCAGGATCACATCCACCCTATTCTATGACTGATAACTGTAAAAATAGAGGTAGTCAATTGTAGCAACCACAATGGGGACTGGCAACTCAGTCATTAAGCAAATTAGTTACTAAGTGACTCTGTGACTGTGCTTATCATCTTACTTCACCTTTCTTTCCTGAGAAGATCACAAAAGTGAGAATTGGCTGCAAAGTTACTTTTTCATCACCATCATAACTTGAATAGCCACTGTAGAAGTCAGTCATTCAATAAGAACTACTATATTTTACTTCCTAGTCATATTGTTCAAGTTTGTGGGAAGCTTCCTATCTCATATCTGCCTTGGGAAAGATTGATAATATCGATTCATGCCAGTATGTAATCTACTCCCCTGTTTATGGTAACTCACTATCATAAGTCTTCAAGTTTCAGGTAGGTGTTTTTAAACATCCCAGCTATCTGGATTGTTTTAACAGGAGTACCTGGGGCTTTCTGCAGGCAAAAAAGACTTGATCTCCTGCCATTGTATTATAGGATCCTCAGAGCTTTAAAGACCCCTGAGAAGTCTTGGAGCAGAATGTTTTTACTGAAACTCCTCCTGCTCTTCGCATTGCAGCATAAATCAGTGTAAGTTTCCTTTCTATGCAGGAAAAGGTGATGAAGGCAATTGAAACCAGAATTTGGAACGCCGTCCTAAAGCGTGACATCATGTTACTGCGTTGTTTAGCAATCCCTGTCCCTGTGATTCTAATTAAGTGAGGATTGTGGGTCTTCATATGATCACAACTTGCAACTTTCTGCAGCCTGCAGGCTTTCTACAAAATTAATGGGGAAGTGTTTGGTAGTGCAGATGGGAGGTATGTTGTGATACCGTACAACTGCAGTGGCAACCAGGGAGAGGTGCTGCAGTGGTATGCAAGTGTGGGGCAGCAGGGGATGGGTACTGTAGTGCTGTGCAAGCAAGTGTGGGTGGAGGAAGGGGTGTCACCAGAGCATGGTTGGGCAGGCTGGCACAGGGCTCTGTGTGTGCGTGTCTGTGTATACTGAGGACAGCTGCACATAGGCGGAGATGAAAAAGATAATCTTTACAGATATTTTGTAAAGAAAAGGAAAATGGAAGTAGGATCATAAACACAGCTGTGATTTCTCTTAGCAACCCCTTTGCTTAACAACTGAGTTCTGGTCCCAACTGTAGTTGCTAAACAACTCTGTGTATTGTGGATATGGATGTACCTGTGTAACACTGAGACAATTCTCTCCTTGCCCCTCTGTAAAAAGGCCTTGGTTCTTCTCTATATACAGTTTCAATCCCTGTATAAGTCCATGGAAAAAAAATTGCCTCTCCTTAGTATATAATAAGCCAAAGCTGGAGCTTGTAGCTCCGGACTCCAAAGGGGTTACTGCCAATCATCATATATCTTTGTCACCACCTGATTATTATTATTTAGTTGTGGGATAATGGGGTTTGTAACCAGCAATACTACAGCTACCTACCATCTTATCTCTCTAGAATCTCTGTGCAGAACTAGAAGCATGTCGTGGAAAATAGCAAGACATTAACATTATACGTGGCAGTGTAATTCAGAATGCAGCCAACCTTTTCCGTAATATATTTTTCAAACACTATAAAGGATGCTTGCATTTGCTATTCTTGGCTCCTTCAGGGAAGGTTGCACTGCTAGTGAAGAGCAAAGGTTGGGAAATAGTAATTTCTCCACTATGACCTACAGCATCTTTTAGAGTCTTCCAACCATTGTAGGGCTAAAACCATACTAATGAGAGAACAGAGTTTATATCACTTAAATGATATCTGGATAATACTATGAAAATGCTACAAGTCATTAATGGAGAAATGACCACATCTTGCCCAGGGCTACTTCTCATCTGCTACTAGTTTAGAAATGTATAGCAGCGTACAATTTTAACACCCTCAGTAAAATGGTTGGAAAGATGCTGACCCTTTAACAGGCTCAGCAAAATTGGCAGGTGGGAACCTATTGTTAAGATAATTGTAGAAGATTGCCAGTTGTGACGCTGGCATGCTGCTTTGTCCTAGTTCTACAAGACATTTTAATTTGATTGTGATTATAACCCATTATTAATTCATAGTCTTTATGCTATTGAGGGTTGAAATGAGAGTTCCTTGGTGCTCTCTGAACTTGGTTGTTTTCTTGCAGACGTTTCATTACCCAAACTAGGTAACATCATCAATGTAATGAAATGTCTGCCAAAAAAAAAATCCAAAAAAACCCTCCCCACCAAGATTAGAGAGCATCCAGGATTCCTCAAAATGTAAACCAGGGATATAAATTTTGTGATTTAAAAAGAGAAAAATTGTGTGGACTTCCTATGCATGTTTTTAATATTTGAAAGCTGTTTCCTCTGCCTTCCCACTCTTGGATGTGTTTTTAATGTCTTATAAGAAGAGAATTCTTCTAAATTTCATGGGATAGGAGAACACATTCTTTTCACTATGAATTTCCATGCAATAAAAGGGTTAAAGATCCTTTTCACAGTAGGATCCTTGTTCTTAACCACCCTGGAATTGATTTCTTGGCAGTATCCACTGAAACAGAATGTATTTATTTATTCAATTTCTATAGCCACCCATCTCAGCTTACAATTCAAAAAATATATTACAACCAAAATACTAAAAAACTTCTAAAACAATAGAAACATCCAAAATAAATATACATAGCAGCCAAGAAACTTGGCTAGTTAGCAAGGAAATAGGGCCCTTAACACATTCAGCATCCCAGCATGGAAACATAGCCAGGTTTGTAGGGTCTTAAGAATGGCTATGGGGTTGGGGCCACTCTAATTGTTGAAGAGAGGAAGTTTCATAGCAGGGGCCACTGTGGGAAAAAGTGGACTCCTGAGCCAGCTTGTCATGGGAAGATAAGGAACATCTATTCAGAATTAGAAATCTGAACTTCTCTGTAAAACAAATACTTCAAACAAAATATAGATCCAGGTTTTTCAACTTTTAAAATCTTGTTACGTTTTAACATTTATGGCAATTTGTATTTCCAGGAAATCTTTATTTTCTGTAGATTGAATTTCTGTTGAAGGATAGACTAAAATATATATAATGAACTTGATGACATGTGCTTTATTTAGTAATGCCTCAGCTGTGTCCCATTAATACAGAAGTGCCTTTTCAGCTCTTGTTCCTTTTTTTTGCTCATTTGCTAGTGTTAAAATTGCATGTTCCAATAGTTTTTGCCCACTATGGATGTAATCGATCAGTGCAATATACTTGTGATTATAGAGTGGGCAAATACATTCACAGAAGTAACTGTCAACCATTGATTGATAGCCTTGAGCCATTTGGCAGGGGAAAAAGTGTGACACAGCCAAAATAAGCAGACATAATCAATTGGAGTGTGAAAGACCTGGCAAGAAAAAACATTTTGGCAGGCAAGAAAGGGATAATAAATGCCTTTATTTTTCCATACATACACATAACTTTCTCTGGGACTTAAAGAACTGTTAAGATACAACAGCTAGGAATGACTATATCAAAGGTGACATATGCCTCAACTATGTTTTTCAGATCTGGACTGCAAAATCTGAACCATAACTTGATAGCAGCAAAGAAAGTTTTCTATATCCATCTAATAACCATCCATATTACAGAGTCTTTGGTGCTATCTCACCAGGCTCAAGGTTGACTCAGCCTTCCATCCTTCTGAGGTGGGTAAAATGAGGACCCAGATTGTTGGGGGCAATAGGCTGACTCTGTAAACTAGAGAGGGCTTAAAGCAGTATATAAGTCTTAGTGCTATTGCTATCTGAGCTTGCTTACAGATGCTTTTTACTACCTGACTAGGTAACATCAGTGGTAATTGATATTACTTACTGATAATGTTACACCTGCCACCAAACAACTAAGCTCAGAGAGCACCAAGGACTCCTCAATTCAACCCTGAACTATCTTTTCTATTGGAGTCATCCAGATTTTTAAAGAGCAACACTGTAGTCATAGTTAAGTAAGAACTACCTGGGAAGAGTGTGTAAATCAGTGATGGGATTCAAAATTTTTTACTACCAGTTCTGTGGGCGTGGATTGGTGGGTGTGGCAGGGGAAGGATAATGTAAAATCTCCAGTCAGAGGTGGTATTTGCTGGTTCTCCAAACTACTCAAAATTTCCGCTACTGGTTCTCCAGAACTGTTCAGAACCTGCTGAATATCACCTCTGGTGTAAATGCTAACTTTAAAAAACCTGACAAGATTAACATATGTAAGCCAATGGCCCAGGAAATTGCTGCCACAATAGCAGGTGGCCCATTTGCTTGGTGTATTGCCTGTACAAGGCATTTTGTCAGGTCCTACTCTTAATAGGAAGCATGGACAGATGCGTTATTATTTTCATCACATGTAGAAATAATTGTAAGCAAGGAGATTGCAAAGACCAGCTGGTAGCAATGGCTTGCTGAGGTATTTTAACTAAAGTACAATGAGAATTAATGAGATCGCTACAAAAGTGAAGAGTCTATCTGTACTTTTAACAGCTGGAGAAGTAGCAGTGGAACGCTAACAGGGAATCAATTTTCTTCTCTTCAAAATCACAAAATTGCTCACATTTAGTTAGTCTTATTAGGAGCAGATGGAGGTTTGAGATTTAATAAGCTATATTTTACATGTGTTTGAAGAAAAAAAAGGAATGGTTATGGATAATTGCCTTGTTCTGTGGAAATTTAAGGAAGGGAAAATTGGAATATTTGGATGGGTATATGTAGATCACTGTTTCTATTCTCTGTATCTATTTTATTGGAAATGCTTCTTTTGCTTCTTGCAACTTTGCTCTGCATTGGCTTTACTTCTGTAACATAGAGAAGGTTGCTTATTAGGAACAAAAGAGTATCATTGCAGTCTTTCTCTTTTTATTTGTCTTCTAAAGAACCTTGGAGTCCATGCGTTAAAGAGTTATGAGCGATATAATGGGCAGTAAAATGGCTTAAGGAGAATAAACTGAAAGACCAAAAAAACAACAACATTTTATATGAAAGAAGATACAGTAAATTTTGTTAAATAAGTTTGATTCATCATCTTGACAGATCAGAATTACTGGGTTCTTATAATTAGTACAATAATTATTATTAATAATAATAATTAAGACAATAATTAAGGCAAAGACAAATTCCTTGTGTGTCCAATCACACTTGGCCAGTAAAGAATTCCATTCTATTCTATTCTATTCTATTCTATTCTTCCCTGGGCAACTTGGCCTTGCTAATTCTCCTTTTGCTTGCATTTGATGCCTGCTTACCTGCTTGTTCTTAATCTACAAGAAACTAGATGACCAATGGAATAAGAAGCAATCACACATAGACAGCATTTGTAAGGAGTGATATTTTTCATTAATTCTTGTGAGTGTTCAACTAAAAAGCTTTTCAGAACTGCAATACCAAGGCACATTTATGTTTAGTTTTTATGAATGTGGGCTGTTTTATTGAACCTGCTCTATAAAGTGATTCTTGCACAATGTTGAAAAAGGAGTTATTTGTATCAAGCAAGTATCAGGAATTTCTCTTATAAACCATGAATATATAGTGCTGTCTGCATTTCAAAACTATGTAGTGCTGTCTGCATTTCAAAACTTTCTAAAAAGGAAACAACAAGCCAAATAGAAGCTCCATTATAGCAGAAGGGGAAAAATTAAACATGTTACATTCTAAAGGATTTGGTGTTCACTGTGTTGTACATATTTACTTAAAAGGTTTTGGGCAAAAGGTTTCAATGTTGCATTGCCTTAGCTGCCAATAATCAGCTGGTGCAAAATGCAGCCGCGCAAGTGATTATGGGTGCACCTAGGCGTGTCCATATAACACCTATCCTCCGCAAGCTGCATTGGCTACCGTTGGTCTTCCGGGTGCAATTCAAGGTGCTAGTGACAACTTTTAAAGCCCTTCATGGCTTAGGAGCGGGATACCTGCGAGACCACCTACTGCTACCTTATGCCTCCCAGCGCCCGGTTAGATCTCACAGGGAGGACTTGCTCCGGATACTGTTGGCCAGGCAATGTTGGCTGGTGGGTCCACGGGCTAGGGCCTTCTCTGTTGTGGCACCGTCCCTTTGGAATATGTTCCCCGCAGAGGTTAGAACCATCCCTAATCTACTTGCCTTCTGCAAAGCCGTTAAGACCTGGCTTTGTCGGAAGGCATGGCATTGAGACCTTGTTCTTCCCCCGTGTATGTCTGAATTGATATGAATGAGTTTCTGTTTTTACACTGTATAGGAATTGTTTTTATCTTTTTGTACGCTGCCTCGGGTTCCCCATTGGGGGAAGTGAGGCGGGATATAAATTTAATAAATAAATAAATAAACAAATCATGGCAAAGAAGACAACTTTCGGGAAGTATATTTGAAAGACTAATAAATGCTACAATAGCTTTCTTTCAGTGATCTCTTGAAATTATTAAAAGAAAAATTTGAGAACAAATAGGATGAGTTTCCCTACACTGAGATACAGTACACTTCCAAATTTTTGAAAGATGTACCCACTGATAATGCCTAACTGAACAATTCACAAAACACCCTAAACTATGTTTTTGTTACTCAAAACTCCTAAATCCTAGCATCTCTACTTCTTAAATACATCTATTTTTGTATCAGTTTAATAGAAGTCCATTATAAAAAGATCAAAATTTCTATAATGTTGTGGGTTTCATACTAAACCTAGCTTCTGTACTTGATGCAATTTTCATTCTTGATTTATTGCCTTTCATAGTACTTCACAAACAACATCAGCAGATCAAGCCATCTCTTTTTAGGGGCATGGATTACAACTTTCACAGTTTCCAGTTGTCATGGCAATTAGCTGTGTGTGAGTTAAGAATTATGGGAACAATATTCATTAATAGCTGGTAGATGAGAGGTATAGGAGGGCCGTCCCAGAAATCTATAAGGGCAATTCATAATTTCTTGGCCAAATTTTACTTGTGAAACGTGCCTCTGGTTTCTATGTAGGCTACTATTAGCAGCAGATTGGATGACTATAATTGCAATCTGTTGATTTCAGCTGGATTTAGAACTATTTTATGGAGCATGAACTAATTAGGGCAAGGGTCTTCAAGCTTGGCAAGTTTAAGACTTATGGACTTCAACTCCCAGAATTCCTGAGCTAACATGATAAGAGGAGGAATACTGGGAGTTGAAGTCCACAAGTCTTAAAGCTGCCAAGTTTGAAGACTTCGGAATTAGAGCATGATTTTTTGGATACAAGATGGGCAGCAGTTAAATTTATAATTAAATAAATAAATGATTCCCTTTTTTTCACCCTGCTGGTTTAGGTGAAGTGCACTCATAGAAAGTGGTTCTACAGGTACTCCTTCATGAACACTCCTTCATCAATTGATGGCTTAAATTACTTTGGAGCTGTTTGTAAGAGCATGCTGAATTTCAACTTGTATGTATGGCAGAAAATTCAGAAGCTTTCTTGGCAACAAGTGCACTTGAAGATAAGCTTTGATCCAGACATAAAAAACAGAGACACTGTTTACTGTATTTAAGAGCAATATGAAGTCACCCTTGTTTCCAAGTAATTCTTCTTAAGTGCAAAATCAATATCAACATGTATCTCAAGTGACAGTGGCCATAGCTTTCCCATTATGACCTTACTATATCTGTGTTTGTTTTAATCAAAACTTTCTTCCAATGTTTTTGGATGTCATTATATATGAAAACAAGAAAATTAAATTAGTATAATATATTAAAGCTGTAGTGGAGAACATCTGTAAGTTTACCCAGGCTGAAGCCCTGGACCAATTTTATTCCTTGATATTAGGAATCATGTTACCACTGAATTATGAACTTCAGCATAGATGACAACCAATAGCCTCTCACAATGTCGATTTCCATAAATTTATCTATTCCTCCCATTAAAGATCACTTAAGCTAATGGTCATAACTCATGTTGTGATAACAAATGACATAAATGTAATACCTGAGCAAAATATTTTTTCTCCTTGGATATTTTGAATCACAGAATTAAAATAGGGGGAGCTAACCTGATATTTAGCATGGACTTGTGATCTAGCTGGGCCTATATAATGTTTTTGATAATAGTTTTGCAACTTCCAAGTCCAGTATTGTTGGGATGGTGGGGCTGATGTACTCTGCACCTACATACATCTTTTGTATATTTTTTGTTTGTTTGTCCTTTGTCATTTCTGGAACAAACCCAAATCCTGCAATGGTTCTTCATTTGTTTTTGTCTCCAAGCCCTTAATAATCTTAATTGCTTTTCTTTACACTTGTTCCAAAATCTCAACATCTTTTTTGTAATGTGGTGACCAAAACTGGATGCAGTATTCCAGGTGTGGCCTTACTAAGGCTTTATAAAGTGGTACTAATACTTTTTGATTCTATGCCTCTGTTTATATAACCAAGGATTGTATTAACTCTTTTGGCTACCACCTCACACTGCTGGCTCATGTTTAAGTGATCATCCACTAGGACTCCAATGTCCCTCTCACAGCTGATGATGTAAAGCTATTCAACACCACAGATAATTCTGCTATCCTTCAAAAAGACCTTGACTATGTATCAGAATGGTCAAACAAATGGCAACTTCAAATCTCAACAAATAAATGCTCTGTCTTACATATTGGCAAAAAAAAAATCAGAAAATAAAATACAAGCTGAATAGTCAAGACCTTGTTGATGATCCAAACTCTGTCAAGGACCTTGGAGAATTCATCTCTAATGATCTAAGTGCTAGATCCCACTGTAACTACATAGCCAAAAAGGCATTAAGAGTTGTTAACCTATTCCTACGTAGCTTCTGGTAATATCACATGACTAACTAGAGCATACAAAACATTTGCTAGACCAATACTTGAACACAGCTCACCAGTCTGGAACCCACATTACATATCTGATATTAACACAGTAGAGAAAGTCCGGAAATATTTCACAAGAAGAGTTCTACACTCCTCTACTCATTGCAGAATACCTTATGCCACCAGACTTGAGGTTCTAGACCTAGAAAACCTAGAACTATTTTGTCTTCGGTCCGATCTAAGTATAGTATATAAAGTCATACATTGCAATGTCCTACCTGTCAATGAATACTTCAGCTTCAACCATAACAATACAAGAGCACACAATAGATACAAACTCATGGTTAACCGCACCAAACTTGATTGCAGGAAATACGACTTCAGCAACAGAGTGGTCAATGTCTGGAATATGTTACCCGACTCTGTGGTTTCTTCCCCAAACCCCAAAAACTTTAACCTTAGACTGTCTACTCCTTTCCTAAGAGGTCTGTAGGGGGCGTGCATAAGCGCACCAAAATGCCTACCGTCCCTGTCCTATTGTTTCTTTTATTTTCTTATATGTATCCATGTATTTATAACTATGTTTATACTTATACCTATTATCTTGTAAGCAATTGACTAATCAAATAAATAAATAAATAAATAAATAAATAAATAAAACAGCTACTGTTTTCGAGCTAGGTTTTGCTTAATCTATACTTGTTTGCCTAATCTATATTTGTACTTTGGTTTTTCCTGCCTAAGTGTAAAACCTTTGCTTTTCTCTACATTAAATTTCATGTTGTTGGATAGGCCTCCTTGTTCAAGTCTCTCAAGATTTTTTTGGATCCTGAGCTTGTCTTCTGGCATGTTGGCTACTCCTGCCAGCTTAATGTCAATTCAAAACCAAGTTCAAAAGCTAGTGCAATACAGCTGTGGGGTTGCTAATGGGATTGATTAATAAATTACAATTACTGTTGATTTAATTGCTTAAATAAAAAAAAATATCTATAGTATTTCTTTTCAGTTCCACACCACAGCTATTCAAACAGCATGCAAGGTTGCTCTCTGGTGGTAATTGCAAAGGAACATAAGACAACAATTTTGCTAGGCATGTGAACATACTTCATTTTGTGAAAAGATTAGAAATAATTGTCAATAAAACTATGAAGAGCAGGAATTTGGTTTTGAATGGATTCCTTTAATTTCATGATTTTAAAAATTGTAATATTTAAAATATCCATTTAAGGGGTAATTGCTATAAAAGTGCTGTTACGGCCATAATTGATATTGGCAATGTTAACATTCTTGTTAGATTAGGAATTGCTGAATGACATAAATTATCATACACTATTGAGGGGCTATTTAGTGTTGAAAGATTTTGATCATAGAGAGCAGGTATGTAAGCTTAATTGGCTAGTGATATCAAATTTTTAAAGAAGGACAAGGAATGTAAGCTACTTACAATCCTTTACATCCAACTCTTTGTCCCAAAGGTGCTTTTCCAAAAAAGGTAACTTCTTTGGGTTTTTTTTAAAAATTTCAATTCTCATCCAAGAACTTTCTTCAGCTCTAACTGATTGGCAGGGAATGGAAGGATTTTCAAAGAAAAAAAGTTCAAGAAATTCCAGTTGCCTTTTGGAAAAGCACTTTGGGGACAACCATGACCTGGATGCTTGAGAATCTTCATAGACATCCCACTCCTTGAGACAAGCTTTTACAGAACTTCTCTTTCAAACAATGCCAACAGCCTATTTGGATAGACGATACCAAATACACATTTTTTTGCATTTGTAATAATAAATTACAGAAGAATTGCCCCATTACTAATTACATTGCATTATCAGGAACCTACAGCTTAGATTCATCATCTCCTTGTTAATCCAATTGAATCAATCTATATTAGATGGGGAAAAATTATTTTCTATTGTCTGATGACCACGTAACAAAACAAGTTGCATTGTTTGCAATGGTGACAAGGAAGTTATGAAAGCACACATTGAGAAATAGTGCAGTTAATATTAACAGATAACAGATAATCAGAGTTGGAAGGGACCTTATAGGTCATCTAGTCCAACCCTCCACACAAGTGGGAGACCCTACACCATTTCTGACAAATGTCAGTTGAATCTCTTCTTGAAGGTCTTAAGTGATGGTGCTCCCACAACTTCCGAGGGCAAGCTGTTCCATTGGTTGATTGTTCTCACTGTCAGAAAGTTTCTCCTTATTTCCAGGTTAAATCTCTCCTTGTTCAGTTTCCATCCATTATTCCTTGTCTGGCCTTTGGGTGCTTTAGAAAATAGCTTGAATCCTTCCTCCCTGTGGCAGCCCCTCAAATATTGGAAGACTGCTATCATGTCTCCCCTGGTCCTTCTCTTCACCAGACTAGCCAAGCCCAGTTCCTGCAACCGTTCTTCATATGCCTTAGTCTCCAGTCCCCTAATCATCCTGGTTGCTCTTCTCTGCACTTTTTCTAGAGTCTCAACATCTTTTTTATAATGTGGTGATCAAAACTGGATGCAGTACTCTAGATATGGTCTTACTAAGACTTTATAGAGTGGTATTAGTACCTCACTTGATCTTGATTGTATCCCTCTGTTAATGCAACTTAGGATTGCATTAGCTTTTTTGGCTGCTGCTGCACACTGCTGGCTCATATTTAGCTGGTTGTCCACTAAGACTCCAAGATCCCTCTCACAATTACTGCTATTGAGCCTGGTTTCACCCAGTCTATATGTGTACTTTTGGTTTTTCTTGCCTAAGTGTAGGACTTTACTTTTCTCTACATTGAATTTCATTGTGTTTGATACGGCCCAGTGTTCTAGTCTGTCAAGATCTTGAGCCTATCTTCTAGGGTATTAACTATTCCTGCCAGCTTAGTATCATCTGCAAATTTGGTAAGTTCCCCTTCTATTCCCTCATCTAAGTCATTAATGAAGATGTTGAAGAGTACTGGGCCTAAGACGGAACCTTGTGGCACCCCACTGCTTACTTTCCTCCATGTAGACTTAGATCCATTAAGGACTACTCGTTGAGTACAGTTTGTCAGCCAGTTGCGAATCCATCTAGTGGTGGTGCTATCTATTCCACTTTTTTCTAGCTTACTAAGAAGCAGGTTGTGGTCAACTTTGTCAAATGCCTATTAGAGTGGGTATATTCAATTGATATGGATTGCTATAGTTTTATATGAATTTTGCTAAAACATGTTGCAAATAAATGTTTCAATCAAAGGGGGATTGTTAAGTAAAAGGCCACCACAGTGGATAGATTGGTAAATGCAATGGGGTTTATATCTTGGTGGGTAAGGATATTGGCTCATTAATTAATAGATCAATTAATTAATCTAATTAATTTAAACTGATAGATTAAACATGCCTGTAATATAGCATGGTTCCTTGATTATGTATAGCCTGTATATGTTTCGATGTCTTCAGATTATCAATTAAGATAAACTTAATAATATTCTTTCCAGAAAAGAAAGAGATAATCTTCATTCCAGAAGGAAGAAGAGTGCAAGTGGAAATAAGCCCTATTAATGAAATGCAGAATTTTTCTTCTTGCAATTGGCTTCCAGAACACCCTAAGATTATACTTTATATGTGCCAATCTCCTTTCCATCGAGATAATTTGCAACACCATTTACAAGGGTTTAAGAGAATTAGTGGGAATTCCTAGTACTCTCTGAGAACATTGATTAGCAATTCAATGAACAGCCCTTTTATTGATTCTCCAATTAAAGGCTATCTCCCTTTTAATGTCCTATAAATTGCATATTATTAACTCAGCCCATGGGTTGAGGAAGAATATTGCCAGGCCACCTGATATATGCTGTTATGATATCCAAAATAATTGTAAGATTTTTGTATTTTTAATTATTATATTTCTATTCCATTTGTTTGTGAAAGAATCTATCTGTGGTGATTAAATCTAATAATTAAAAAAATCCCAAGACCACATTAATAAAATTCTAGAGCTTCCCTTTGAAGATCTGTGATTAAAAAGCATGTCTTTCAGTTCAATAGCTGCTAAACAACAGTGCTTCTGCTGTCTTGTTCAAGTCTTGTTACATCATAATCTCTATCTGTTCCTTTAGAAGTAAGTCCCTCCGTGTTCAGTAGCATTATTTGCCTTTTTTTGAGTATTCTGCAAATAAAGCATATGGAGTAAAGATACCTTTAAATCCAAAATAAACTAGACTTGCTGAAATTTATTGATTTTTGGGGAAGCATGGAGTAGTAAATAGCACAATTATAGTATTCTTATCCCTTGCCATTGCTTTTTTAAAAAAAAAGAGAACTGAGAGTAATGATTCTGAGGTGTTATTGATTTGTCACTGAAGTGTAAGACCTAAATTCCAATAGAAAATTAGAAACTTTAACTCAACCCTGTTGCTTAGTTAAATGTGTTAATGATGACTTTCAATAATGAAATTATTAGCAGTTTATATTGGAAAGACCAAGTAGTTACAGAAGATCTAAACTGCTTGAGACCAACAGGTTAATACATAGCCTAAATTTTTGGTGTGTATCATGTAGTGAAATGCTATACAGCAAAGTGATGGTAAGTAATTCTGTATGAATTTACAACTGTATGTACAACTGTAGGTATAATCAAATCACATGCATTAAAAGTAGCTTGTAGCACTCCCAGAATTGAAAACTCCCAAAATCGGAAAATTGGTCATAACACTTTCAGAAGACTGATGTTCAAAGTTTAAGTGATATGTGAGGACTGTATTATAACAAAGACTTATCAGAGGTGTCAAACTGGCAGCCTGTGGGCTGGATGCAACATGAGCAGGCCATACAACCCCAGCTCCGCGAAAGGAAAAAAAAGTCACGCTACGTCATGTGACAGCAATGTGACGCAGTGAGTTTGACACCTGTGCTTTATTTCCTTCTCCTTGTTGAGAAGCTATGTGACATAACTAGATCTGAGATGTAACTCTTGATCCTGCAAAAGTTAATTTTATGTTACATAAATATCAGCAGGCTCTAGTTATCTAGTATTGCTAAATTAAGGTGGTTTTGTTCTCCCTCCCTCACCTCTCCCCCCTCCCACCCAGGATGAAATTGAAAAGGCTGAAAGTATAAAATACAAGGCACAATTCAGCCTTTTAAAAAAATTCAGAGGTTTTGATATATGCAATCTTTTATATAGTAATACAAGTTTGTGAGAGTGAGGATATGAAGGAATGAGATGTTGATTGTTCTTTTGCCAAAAACTCAGATATATCAAGATTCTCCAATGCCAAATCTTAAAGAAAGACTACACGATGCGTTTCAAAAAGTTTTCCTACCAGTTCAGCGTGAGCGCGTGCTTTGCGCACATGCAGCATTTGCAACTCACCTTCTGATGCAAGCCCTGTGTGTAAAACAGCTGACGCACAGCAGTCAGCTATGCCACGTGAAGCGGTTCACTCACAGATGATAGTTGGAGCTACTGGTTTGGCTGAATCGGCCTGAACCGGTAGAATACCACCACTGGTCCAATCTGTTTGTCAGTCATACTCTGATCTGCTTTCATTTAATGCTGGACCTGGCCATTGTAAACATTTTAGCAACCCTGCAGGTTACAGATTTCCAGCTGAGAGTCTTCTTTTCTTTGGAAGTTGCTGCCAATTTATCGAGGAGAAAAAGGTTATTTCTTGATATTTCTCACCAAAATATTGGTATAAAAGCAGATTCTTTATGGTGTGGTAACAGTATGACTTCTCTTAACTTCACGGTGTCATTTTTGTCTTTTTCATATACGATGTGGAAAAAAACCAAGCTAAATATAAAGTGTGATTTGCTATGTAACATGAAAATCATGAAGCTACAATTTGCTGCAGATTCATCTTTTAACTAAGTCCCTACAGCCCCCTCCTCTGTCAATAACATGTGGACAATAAGATCCATTTTACAGAGTTTGTATGGAAACAAACATAGTCACAGTGCTTGACACTTTGAAAGTTCAATTGTTACCTAACGGAGGAATTATTAATGGCACCAAAGAAAAAATGAAAAGTATCTTCGTTCACAGGCAGAAGAAGAAATAGGAAGGAATATAATTTATATTTTTATTCAGTCACAGTACCAGAATGTTCATTTAATTGTGACCATTAATTTTAATTAATGGAATACATTTGTATTTAAACAGTCAAAGACTCCAGAAGTATTATTACTTGGGTGGAACTGTAAAAAATTATAAACTGTAAGAATTACTAATGCTATGCAAATCGATATTGTGCAACTAATCATTGCGGTGTTGTTTAGGAAATTATATTTACCAAAAATGCTTCTCTTTTATATTACTATCATTTGTCACTGTATGATTTTAAAAAACCCATTTCCATTCAATTCTATTCTCTGAGACTGCAAGGGCAACTCCCTAACAAGTTTAGGGCTTATTCAACAATAATATATACATTATGAGTACAATCAAACAAAATTTCATGTACAGGAAGTACCCGACTTACAACGATTCTGTTACTGATTGTTCAAAATTACAACGGCACTGAAAAAGTGACTTACACATAGTTCTTACACTTATTATAACCGTTGCAGCTTCCCCAAAGTCACATGATCAAAATTCAGGTACTTGTCAATCAGAATATAGTTATGATGGTTGCAACATTCAGGGGTCATGTGATCATCCTAGCTAGCTTCCAATGAGCAAAGTCAGTGGGAGAAACTAGATTCACTTAACAACTTAGTATGTCACCTGCCTGCAGTTTTTCGCTTAACAACTGTGGCAAAAAAGGTTGTAAAATAGAGCATTAACAGAGTATTTAGAAACAGAGTAAATAGAACACTATAATGCAGAAAAACATTTCCCTTCTTGCTGTTATGAGTGGTATGTGTCTTCCTTAGTCTCAGGTCCTCTACCAGAAGCTGGAAGCTTGAGGCTTCTGCAGAATATCTTAACTGTTCCTAGCCCCTCACTCTTCTGGACAGAGAGCTCTGATGATATTCCTAGGATCTGTGGGAGCCACTCTCCCAGGTTAGGAGTCACAGTTCCAAGTGTTCCTACCATTACTGGGACCACATTGGTCTTTACTCTCAACATCTTTTCTCGTTACTCCATCAAGTCTTGATACTTCTCCAGATTCTTATACTCCTTCCTGATGTGGCTGTCACTTGGCAGAGGGAAGATGTCACTTCCACTCCATTTATGCATTGCTTCCCTTTTTATCCAGTTCTTGATTGATTTTAATACTCTTAATGTTGAAAGTTGTAATGTTTTTAATGCTCTTATTGTTTTATATGTTTTTATGTTTTAAGAGTCACTTGATGGTAGATGAGGCAGCATATAACTTTGATAGATAGATAGATAGATAGATGGATAGAGAAAGAAAGAAGGAAGGAAGGAAAGAAAGAAAGAAAGAAAGAAAGAAAGAAAGAAAGAACGAACGAACTGGATGCAACTCACTTAATAATTGCCTTGTTTAGCAATGGAAATTTCCTTTCCCTTCCTGAATAACCAGGAGGACCAGAGGAGAAATGTTTATACTAAGATGTCTTCCCTTGTAGCTGGCCAGGCCAAAGATCTGCAGTTCTTGCCAATTTATCAATAGTTTGATAAGGTAGTAATGAGGAAATTTCTTGCTGAATCCTCATTATCTTCTAGTCACGTCACATTTGAATTGCTTTCATGTAGGCCGAGGGACAGGCCTATGTTGAGTACAAGACAGTAACTGAGAGGTAGGGTCACTTGTGGGTGACTCATTACATCTTAGTGGACTCTGCCCATGAATGACATTTGCTGGAATACCATGTAAAATGACCACTCCCAAACAATTCAGATGATTCTTGAAAATGAAACGTACGGAGACATCACAGAAAAACCATGGCACTAAAGCTAGGTTATCTGTAAGGCACGGTGGAAGCAGCTATTTGAGAGAAGCAAGCAAAGCTGTTCCATGCAGAATAGACATTTCTACAGCCATGCAGAAATTATGCACAGGTCTAGAAATCTCACCCAATGAAAAGTTTGTATCACACAGTTTAAATAGCCGCAAATACGTACGTCAATCAGAAATGTTGATGAATAGACAGAGCTAAGCTGTCTGTTTGCAAAGTACAGTTGTTCTCAGATTCATTGTTGTTTTTAGCTTGCTGACTGGGGATTCTGGGAATTGAAGACCACCCATCTTCAAGCTACAAGGTTGAGAAACACTGGATTAGAGCCTACTTGCACCTAATTTGGGAGACATAAAACACACAGAGTTGTCAAATATGTTATTCCTTGTAGGCAGCATGTTCAGTGTGAACCAAAGCAGTGTGCTTAACCCATCACAGCAAGCTGAGCTTATGGCAGAGCTGAATGAGAAAGGTAATAAAGACATCTTTTCCAGGGCTGTCTCAGCTGCCCACCTGCTGCTTGACAGCTTTACACAAGTATGACAGGTAGAAATGTCAGTGACAATCTCCCTCTAATCGACTGTTTAAAAATTGAGACTGACGCTGTCTGTACATTTCTTGGAGGAAAAAAAATGTGGGAATAATTTACAGGCTCTCTCCTGCTCTTACAGCTTTATTTGTTTATTTTGAATGTAACTACATTCCAGCAGTTTCTCCAGTCTCCCCCCTCTGTTGTTTAATCTAAAGGGAAGCTTTAAAGAGCCAGATTGTAAAGCTTACACTCAGAACAAAAAGGCATCTTTGGTGCAGGAGCTCTACAGGATTTCTCCATAGGGTCAAGATCTTACAAGGAGATATTTTGGATGCTATAGAAGTAACGGTGTCCTTGTGGATTTTAATCATGACTGGCTTTAGGGGATAATTTCATCTCTGCTTCTTAAGCCAGAGAGCCAGCATTGTCCAGAGACATTTCTGCGATCATGTGGTCAGCACGAATCATGCCACAGCTCAGACGATACAGTGAAACATGGAACTCTGTTACATTTCCACATGCTTATATGTGGTACCTATTCATCTGCTTGCATTTACATGCTTTCGAACTGCTAAATTGGCGGGAGCAAGGTTAAGCAACAGGAATTCACTGTCTCACAGCACTCGGGTCTCAAACTGCTAAACTGTGGACCTTTTAACCGTCTTAAGACTCAGTGTCCTAACCACTGAGCCATCATGTCCCTCTGGATGGCTGAGATAAATTGACTATGAAGTGAAGATGAAGCTTTGGGAGGTGTTTCACTTATTTAAGATTGCCTTCACAGGCAAAATGGACCTATTCCTGGAGTGGGTGTTATTGAGGCTTCAAACAGATCAGGACCCCAGGAGACCAAAATGGTCATGGCTAAATCAGCAGATAACTAGATTCTACTTTAGGAGATTCCTTCAAGTTGATAGAGCCTTTACCTACATATCCTGTATAAGAAAACAAAACAATGGGGAAAAGAAAGAAGAGATTTGGAATGAATACACTGGAATACAGCTAACATCTAAGCTGCTAAAATAACTACAACCCTGATCAGAATTCTCTCTCCACATCTTTGCTATGAAATGAAGGCAGAAGATGATAGGATACTGAGTCTGGCCATTTCTATTGTCCATCCTTCAAGACTGTCTCTATTTACAGGGCAGTTACTGTATTATTCTGATGCACCAATGTTTTTTACTCTACTCTAGAACTAACAAACTAGTTTCTTGGGGCTAAAATACAAAGAATTTTCTGGCACGCAAAAGAGAAGTGCATGCAATATGGCACTGATTACATTGAGTGTGGTCCTTGTAAACTAATGCCTTATTAATTGGTTAGTAAAGTCTCTTTGATGTTTTGCCTAACGGGTCAATTTCAATCATTATCAATCATAGTGATACACTATTACTGTTTCCTGTAATAGTCTAACAAGACTCTCCTTTTGGATTCAGTGGTTATTAGATACTGAAATGTAAGGTGTATATTTCTTCACACAAAGCATACTTTATATTGAAGTAAAGGATCCCTGTCTTGCAATCCTTGAGACATCAGTTGAAAAGACCCAAACAGTAAGTCAACAGTTAAAAATATGCCTAAATCTATGAAGAGTACAATCATAATCCTAGCTTATTTTACCTTGATGAAGATCTATTAAGATACAAATGAAGTTAAAGTTGAACGTATCTTAATCAAGGTAAGATAAACTAGGATTATCAATCTTAACTTGATTTGTTTCAAAGGTCAAATCTTGGATTAAAGAGGATGGGTATATTGTTGTATGAAATTCCTTGAAAGAAAAGTTGATAAGCAAACCATCTATATTCCATACAATATCAAACAAAAACAATCTTTAGTTTGATATTGTAAGGATCTCGTAGCTCTTATAATACTGTACATTGATGTAGGTTTTCACAGCTAGTATCTATTGCATAGAGTTGGCCTTCAGGATCTAGTGGCCATGGCATAGAAAACAGATTTCTTGATGTTTCAGCAGCAACAGTGGCTGGCATCTTTAAAAGCAAAAATGGTATGCCAAAGAAGGATTCTTTATTTCAATAGTAAAGTATGTGCTTTGTGTGAAGAAACTTCCACCTTCATTTCCCAGCATAGCAGGATACTTTGCCTCTGTGTCTGTAGCACAATTGCTAAATCTTGAAGTCTCACATTCACTAGCGTTTATGATTTACCATTTGACTTGATAGGATTGATGATGGGTCAAGTAGTTTTTTAAATATAGTAGAGAACAGAGCCCATCTGCTAATCAGTTTTGAAATGGAAACAATTGACATTTTTACCAGCTTGATTCCTTGGTAGGTGGATTTCAATTCAATTAATATTTCAGGATTAAGGTTTAGAATCTATGAAAAACCTATTGCATCTCACCTGAAGGACAGCATTTTAACATTAATTTTCTGCAGCTATACCTCACTGTCACTAGAGGGCACTGTAGAATATTCTACTTATATGTCTCTCCCTTCCCCCCTTCTATGAAATACCAGGAGAAAAATGAACTGTCTTTCTTTCCATCTAAAGACAGTTTTTTCTGGTGCTGGTAACAACATGTAAGGATAATAACACACATTGACAAATGCATCCCTAATAAAGTAATTTGTGCAGGGCCAGGAAGCAAAATGGAGCATAATGCGTTTTAAGACTTCGAGAAGACTTTTTGAAGTCTGAAATGGACTGTGTCTGTGAAATCAAATTTTAAAGGAATGAAGGCTTTGCTATTTGCTTTGGTGGACTATTATTTTCTGCATCGTTATAGCAGAGAAGTGTTTCCTTTTCTCTATTCAGGTATGCTAATTTCTAGAGCTATCAACTGGGAATGTTAATTGATTCATCATCTGTTTTCTAAACATTTATTTCACTGATTAATTGCATCTAAATTAATCCAAATATAATCAAATCCTCAATGAGAAAACTGTTTTGAGATATTGAAGAAAATGCGAAATAAATTAAAGCTTCCTCACAGATCAACAGTTTCCTGATTAATTAGTTTAGGGTAGTTAGTCAATTTTTCCATCATGGTGAGAATTAATAGTTAAAAGATGGTTGCCTGATATCACTTTGATCTTGAAACAGGTAACAGGGCAGAGGTGGTATTCAGCAGGTTCTGACCAGTTCTGGAGAACCAGTAGCGGAAATTTTGAGTAGTTCGGAGAACTGGCGAATACCACCTCTGACTGGAGATTTTACAGTATCCTTCCCCTGCCATGCCCACCAAGCCACCACAGAACTGGTAGTAAAAACATTTGAATCCCACCACTGTAACAGGGCTGACCCAAGATATTTTGCTGCCAAAGGCAAATAGCATCTTCATCTCTCTCCAAATCAAGGTTTATAGTTCTTAAGGTTGATCAAGTTATTCTGGTACATGAGAAAGAAATGTTCACATGTGAGATAGAAATGCTCACATACCACATTCTTGGTAATGAAATACTAGATAAAACACTGACCATGAAAATTTAATATTAAACCATTCAGAAAACAAGTATATTTATGTCAAACTAATTTGAAAAATCACCCAATTTGATTTAAATTTAAAACCACACTTTGATTTGGAAATCAGAAAGCCCATGCCTCTCATTGACTACTATAATTGGAGTTCAACCAACATTTATAATTTCTCTGAATGAAATATTGGACTTGCTGTGAATTAGTTGCTTCAGTGATAAACGGAAGTCAGTTATAGCTAAGGAAAGCAAATTCAATCGGTTTTATATGGATGCCTTTAAAGTGCGTATGTGTATCGGTACCCGTGAGACCAATTCTTATGCTATGAATAAAAAGCAAGAATAAATTTGGCTAGTTGGCCCAAAATGCAGAAGTATGAACAGTGATGGGCATATCACAGTAGGATCATCTCCATAAGTTGACTCCTAATATATATATCTAGTGGTATTTTAAATGCATGGCACAACATAGGAGAACAAACCCAGTAGTCTACCTGCATCTAAAAGACAAAGGCCACTCTTTTGAAGACAGCAAAGTCTACATTTTGGATAGAGGGGACCGTTGGTTTGAAAGATGGATTAAAGAACAGACCTCTCTCAACAGAGGGAGGGATATGACATCATCTATCTCTAGTCTACAACACAGTCCTTTCAGCAGTTCCAAGCAGGTCTCACCCATTTGAGCTACTCAGGTGACGCTGACAACATATATAAACCTGCAGATGGCCGTATCAACTTGCTAAAAGAATGCAAATGATTAGCTGTCTGCAATCCTTCCATTCCCCACCAGTCAGAGCTGAAGAAGCTTCTTGGATGAAAAGCGAAAAGCCTTCACAGAAAAACCAGACAGTCCAGTTGCCCCTTGAAAAAGCATCTTTGGGACAAAAGGGAGATGAGAATAGGTTAGCCCACAGAAAAGAGGGCCCATATAATCTGTTGGACAAGACTGAAAGGAAGACCAAATCCATAGAGTTTAAATGTTACTTCTGTAACTAGAATGCAGCTTATCTTTGCATCATAGCAGTTGCTTTTGGTCATGGCTTCCTGGTTCCAAGGAAATAACTTGTTTTTCCTCCCTTTTTTTGGAAATTAGTATGAAAATGGCATAATTTATTAACATCCTTGGAAAGAAATAAGCTCAGAAGGAGAGAGGAAGAAGTTTAAACAATGCAAGATTTAAAAAAAGTTTAACATTTAGTTCAAACTGTCCAGAATCAATTTGAGTAGTGAAATGGGTGGTATATAAATTTTTTTTAAATTACATTTATATGCCGCCCTTCTCTGAAGACTCAGGGCGGCTTATAGTTTTTTGGGATACAACCCAGTGTGCTCAGCAATAGCCTTCATTCCATTGTATATGCCTGCTTATTACTAAGCGGCATTTTTACAAAGTCAGCTTATTGCCCCCAACAATCTTGGGTCCTCAATTTACCTACCCTGAGAGGATGGAAGGCTGAGTCAACCTTGAGCCTGGTGGGATTCAAGCCCACCAGATAAATAATAAATTATCATATTATAATTATCATATTATAATTTATCAATTATAAATTAGATAAATAATAGATTATTATTAGTTTTTGCTCAATTCGGTCCAAAAAACTCAGTACCACATAGAAGGTTGAAAAATATAGAACATACTATGTGAAGAGCACTTTTCATGGAAAACCTGAGCCTATATCCTGCAGGTTTCACAGTCTTAGCCAAAACTCTTTTAATCCCTCTTCCCTGGCACTAGAAAATGAATCAATAATACTGACCATGTCCTCATTCCGGGATGTATGACCTCCTCACAAAGAAATGCCATAGGTGTCAACGTTCCGACTAACAAACTCCAACTTTCCAAAGCTGACAATAAGGGGGAATAGAAAAGCTAGGAAAAGGCATGGCTTCTGCCACTGATAGGTCCAAATGCACTCACATCAGATCTGTATCAGTGGTGGTATTCTACTGGTTTGGCCCGGTTCTGCTGAGCCGGTAGCAGCAATGAGCAGTGGAGACCGGACAGGTTCCCTCCAACACTCTGTGTTGGGCCTACCCACCCACCTGGGCTCCCATACTAACCTTTATGTCCTGCTTTTAAAGCGCAGCTGCTTTGCACGGCACAGCAGATTGCTGCGGGGCAGCTGCTGAAGCGACAGGGAGAGTGCAGGATTGCAGGAGGTGACTCAAAATGCCTCTGTGCCTGCAGTGTATGCGCACACAAAGTGCCCACCAAGCCACACCCACCGAACCAGTGGTAAAAATATTTGAAACACACCGCTGATCTGTATCACTTTTTGTGCTTCACATCTGAAGTCTGCACACTCATAACCTGCTCTATTGTTTCATCTTGCCTACCTAGAACTCTGGGAAGGTGAGCAGGCTCTGTTATCACAACCAGGCAGCACACAAAACTGTTTGTGATGGGGCCAAGCTATGCTTACTGTTGCTTGATTGGCCAAAGGGCTTGGGGCTGATATAGTCATGTGACCCTTAGTTTCTCTGAGCAAGGGATCATCATGGGATACAAGGCACTTGCTGAAAAAGTGGACCATATCCCACCAACTCCAAAATTGCTGACTTTTAACCTATTCTTTGTGATAGTGTGCTGTCAGAATCACGAGTGTTGAGAAGTTAGTAAGGAGTTAGGCATGCTGTGGAACCATTCATCTGAGTCTCTCTCTATATATATAGCCAAATGAATTTTGGGGAGCTTTTTGATTTGCAACTTGTTCTACTGCATTATATTGTGCTATGATCTAAACTGTTCCAGAACTTTTTATGTCATTCTGATTCAGGCTTGGATCAGCTTTAAAATTCAACTGAATTTAATATATGATTCTAAAATATAGGAGAGCCAATTTGGTGTAATTGATTAAAGGCAGCAGGCTAAACCAGGAGACTGTGAGTTCTAGTTCTGTCTTAAGCACAAAGCCAGCTTGGTAACTTTAGGCTAGTTACTCTCCCAGCCCTAAGAAGGTGACAATAAACCACATGTGAAAATGTTGCCTAAAAAACTACGTGGATTTATCCAGGCAGTCACTGAGAGTCAAGGCTAATTTCAATGCATTCTATATACAGTTTATATAAAATTATCCATCTAAAAAAGTGACTTCGTTGATCATATCTGGGCTGGAGCTGAGCATTTACTGGCCAGATGCCCTTCCTAATGCCTACACAGAGTTCTCAGCAGTTATTTTCTCTGTGCACCCAGAATGAAAAACATCTGCCATTACCTAGAATCCAACTTACAGCCTCCTGATTGTGAAGAGGGAACTTTACCTCTAGGCCACCATGCCGCTCAGCTAGGAGATAGATAAAACAGACTATTTGCTGCATATCTGTAGTTATTTATAATTCTGTGGTTGAGAGACATCTGGACCAGCTACCTATTTGAATCTAGAATGTTTAGTATAACAGAGTTGGAAGGGACTTTGGAGGTCTTCTAGTCCAACCCTCTGCTTAGGCAGGAAACCCTAATTTCACATTGGAAGCAATATAGTGAGACAGAGGGAGCTGAGTTTGCCCAATGCTGTCTCCTCCCTTTTAGGAGTATTTGTTTGTCTTCAATGTGAATGTTCTGCTTGAAAAATGTGCAAATAAACATTTGCAGGTGCTTTGAGCTTTAAGTGCACTCTCATCTGGAGAAATATTTTATCCAGAATTATTTCCACTTGGGAAAAGAAAGATCTTGTAGTGTTTCAATATAGCATGCAAAAAGCTAGTTCTCTTCAAAATCCTCCCTCAGGTTTATTTTTCATTCCAAGTTGCAGAAACATCACAGGGCCACAGGAGCCACCTTATTAATAAAAAAATGCATTTTGCAAATTCATTCCACCTCATTTAAATGGGCCATTTCTGATCTATCATGTAAAATTTGAAACATTTGGCTTTCCCTGTAACTACTTCAGGTTATCAAATCTCCATGTAACTCTGGGTAATCTTTTCCATTTCCTTGGATTGGCAGTTTTTGTAAGAATGCATTGAAATCCACATTAATGTATTTTGTATCCACATAAATGTAGCAGGGTTATGATGCATCTCCAGTTCTACAAGATAAAATTTATGTATAGATGCTGATGTGCACACAGACAGGCTTACACACACACACACACACACACACACACACATCTCATGCTATTTCCTTTTGGGTTAAGCAACTGAATGCAGAATATGGAAAAGGGGAAGGAAGATTGAGGAAAACATGAATTGTAAGGTTTTGAATTGACACTGGAAATAATCTAATCTGACCCCTGCCCAGTGCAAACATCTACAACACAAGACGTTAAACATATGTTAATGCCCATCTAAAAAAACAGTGAGAGAAAAGCATAGGTATAGAGGCCCCTAATAAATGCTCTGAGTGTGTTACCAGCTGCAAACCTGAAAGGGGTAGCAACTTTAATCACTAGAAAAATACCTAATGATTCTCTCCCTTCAGATACATTCACAGCCAGACTCTTGCAGCTGAAACCTATAATTAGCTACTGAAATATCATTACCCGAGCCTTGTATAAACCGCATCAAGATCGCATATTATGCCAGCCATTGCTAGTTTTAGGCCCAAGTCCAACATGCTCATATCTGGAAGAGAATCTGTGCCAGACATCCAAATATTTCTGGATGGGGTTTTAAAATCTCCTGTTTTTGTTTTGTCATGAGGGCTGACTCACACAAAAAGTCAATCATGTGGGGAGTTATCAGTGGTAAAAGGACATGAGACCACCCTAGTACCCACTGGCTGGACACTATAAAACAGGGCTGACAAACTCCCGGTCTGTGGGCTGGATGTGTCACATGCTGGCCACGCCCATGCCCAGTTTAGTGAAGGGGAAAAAAATTCCTGATACATCATATGATGTCGCTGTGACGACATGAGTTTGCCGCCCCTGCTATAAAGGATGACACTGGGATGAGCATGGAGGATCTGAAACAGTAGTGGGATCCTACCAGCCATCCTGATCACCAGCCCAAAGATTTCTTCTTTCTGCCTGCTGACAGGGCCAGCTATTGTCTTGACTCGATTGTGCAGGATGGCAAAAAATTGCCTGGCAAATTAATTTTATCTGGGGTGCTTTGAATGGGAGATTAATTGGCTGCCCATTCTGTGAAATTAATAAAAGTATATTCTAGCCATGTATGGATATAAATAAAGAATGCAATTTCATCCAGTTTTATTTTATTTGTTTTTGGTTCTGCAGTTCAAATCTTTGATGTATTCAACAAGGCCTTTGGAAAAGGATGCAATATGAAAAAGAAAAAGACATGCTAATTGCACAGGACCAGCATTCTTTCAGAAGTAAAGAAGCAAATATTTTTTCCACTATTATTATTTTTATACCCAACAATGATGCCCTATAATCCTGGGCAGTTAATGAATCTCTGTTGCCTATTCAGGATCAAAGCCATCCTAAAATGTATTGCAACAGCTGTTAGGAAAGTATACCACCTTGTGCCTAGCTACTTGAAGACTGCAGTTGGATTTTCAGACAGGTATTTGAAGGTTGATATCCCAAGCAGCTAGGGATGAGGTGGTGTGTCTAGTTGTCTTGAGCCTATTGACTTCACAACTTCCTGGATCAATGTTCTATGGTGGCACAGTAGTTAGACAGCAGTATTGCAGGCTAACTCTGCTGACTGCCAGGAGTTCGATTTTAACCAAAAGTTGACTCAGCCTTCCATCCTTCCAAGTTCAGTAAAATACTCATTACCTTTACCCAGATTGGTTGGGGGCAATATGTTGACTCTGTAACAATGGCTTAGTGAGGGCTGTAAAGTACTGTGAAGCAGTATATAAGTCTAAGTCCTATTGCTATTGTTATTCAAATTCCATCAAAAGCTGTTCATTCAGCTAAATATTTAAATTTAGCTTTCTTCCCAGGCCCCATAATAATATTATTATATTTAGTAGAGAAGAGGGACCCTGAACTTCATCTGCAGCATTGAAGAAAATTAAAGAATAGCTTCTGTTATGCTATAGAACCAAAAGAGGCAGACAGCCTTATAAATTGTAATAACAGCTAGGAGCTCACCACACAGTGTTTCTTTTGTGGTGGGTGGCTTTCAGATTATATGTTGGTAACAGTTATTATAATTATATTAATCCCCATAAGTGTAAATTAACACTGCAGGAGACACATTGATAATAGATGCCATTTTGTCACAATGCACCATTAATCAACAGCAAAGACATTTTTAAATTTTTTAAATGTGAGTTTATTGATGCTTCCATGTAAATTGGTGGCATCGTTTAATCAAACACAGCTTTGGAAATAACAATTCTCACCAGGATGTTGACAAGGTGCTCCACAGACAATAGCAAAAATTGACTGGGGTCTTTTTGCTCAGATTAAAAGTATCAAAGTATGTCAGGGGGAGATATGCTTATCCCAGGTCTTCCAATCTAATGTTCTTCTTTTGTTGGGATTCAAAGTCTCAGTCAGGATAGACAAGGATGTTGCAATCAAAACTATCTTCAGAAATGGCTCCAGGATATTATTATTATTATTATTATTATTATTATTATTATTATTATTATTATTATTATTTAATTAGACTTGTATGCTGCCCTCTCTCCCTAAGGACTCAGGGCAGCTCACAGAATAAAATACAATACAATAAATTAACTAAAAAATAATTAAACAGTACAAGCCTAATATTAAACATTAAAACTATTAAAACCATTAAAATTATTTAAAAGAAACCCACCTCCCCTCTTGGTTCAGTCCAGGCCGGCCTGCTGAAATAACCAAATCTTTAGGTCACGGCGGAAGGAGAGATCCGAGCCAAACGAAGGTCCAAGGGGAGTTGATTCCACAGGGTGGGTGCCCCACAGAGAAGGCCCTACCCCTGGGCACTGCCAGCCGACAGTGTCTGGCCGACGGTATCCCAAGGAGGCCCTGTCTGTGGGAGCGTACAGGGTGATTGGAATGTGATGCCGGCAGGAGACGTTCCCGCAAGTACCCTGGACCCAAGCCATGTAGGACTTTATATGTTGTTACTAAAACCTTGAATCTCACCCGGAAGGCAACCGGCAACCAATGCAGCTCAAGTTTTAAATTCAGAGTTTTCTTAATCCTGATTCATAAATCAAGCCAGGGTGGTAGAAGTTCTCTTTTGTTATGAAATATTCTACTTTGCACTAACTCTCAGTCTTGGTCTTGTCAGAGTGTTTTGTCTTCTTCCATTTCAACAACATATATATGAGAGAAGGGTTTTCCCCTGCCCCATTCTCTTTCAAAAACAACAGGGAAAAATCATTTTCACTACATCATAGTATCATAGATACATAATTTGAGATTGAAATTATGATACAAATATTCAGCAATTATGACAGATACAGGATCCAATCTGAGTTGGTCACCGGGAACAGGAGGTTTAATTTTCCAAATTTTCTGACTCATGCTGGAGCCCATCCTCAGGAACTTCTCTCTGTCTCTAGAATGTGTCACAGTATAAGTCTGAAAGCTTGGAAGGACAAACCTCTGGTCCCAGTGATTGCTTCAGACTGGATCCTGCAACATTATGCTGGGACACATATACTTGTCTTCATTCATGACAGATATAACTAGGATTTTCCCAGGTTTGTATAACATTTCCAAATTAACTTACTGTATATGGAAAAATAAAAATTGTGGTTGGATTCCCTGCATTAAAATCCAAATTACTTAATTTATTTATTTATTTATTTATTTATTTATTTATTTATTTATTTATTTATTTTTGAGACTTGTATGCCACCCCATCTCCGAAGACTCAGGGCTCACAACTAAAACAGTAACAATAAATAATTAAAAGAGATTAAACAAATTACAAGCCCAAAAACTTAAAAATATAAAACCACCCTCCACAGGGGTCACAGCCCAATTGGTCGAACAACCAGGTATTTAAGTCATGGCGGAAGGTGCGGAGGTCAGGGGCCAGGCGGAGCCCCAGGGAAGTTGGTTCCAGAGGTCCGGGGCGCAACAGAATAGGCTCGTCATTGGGGGACCGCCAGCGGCATTGGCCCGCCGGGACCCCAAGGAGTCCCTGCCTATGTGCTTGCACAGGGCGGCCGGCAATCGCTATCGGCAGGAGTCGCTCCCTTAAATATTGAGGACCCATGTCGTGAAGGACTTTGTATGTTAAAACTAAAACCTTGAATCTCACCCGGAGTGCAACCGGCAACCAATGTAATTGAATCCATCCAATTAGTTACTCAAAGTATTATGTTCTGCTATTCTATTAAAAGTCCTGTTTTACCATATTGTACAAAGCAACATGTTTACAATAACACAGCAATTAAAATGCAGCAAGTTAAAGACACAAAACAGTAAACAGTAAACCATGAACCATAATGGAAAGCCATTTATCTCCTCCCTCCCTCAAGGCATGCATCCTTTTTCATATACTGTCTAGGTAAGAAAGGAGGGATCTGGCCAAGTGATCTTCATTGGAAGGGCTCCTGGTGCCCCTACCGAAAGGGCTTCCCATAAGTTGTTCTTTCTCGTCACACTGTAGAGGTCTGAGGCATTTCACTGAAGCTTCTGCAGACACAAAAGACATATGGACAGGTTCATGGGGCAACCTTTGGTCTGAAATAAGGGGGGGGGGTCATCTAATTTAGTTAATAGTTGGTTCCATTAGATGCTTTCAGCTTCTCTTCTTTACCTCATCTGCTCTTGTTTGCAATAGAATTGTAATACTTCACCTAAGCACTTAAACAACTCAATAAATGTAATATGTGCTTGTTCTCCATCACTGTCCCCCACCCCCAATTAGAAGGCTAGGTACTGGACTTAATGCCTTCCTTTAATAGTGCTATAATGATGCTACCTGAGCAACTGGGAGCAAGAACTTAGAAGAAGCTAAGCACTAATTCCAAGATGAAATGGACGCTGGTCATTAGTGTCTCAATTTTTTATAGGCTGGATCTGCTAACCTTCATTTGATTATTTGCAGAATATCAGAATTTCAACTGTCTCAGATGAATTAAGGGAGAAGGATAAGAGATGGGTATCTTAAATAGGAAAATAAATAAATCATATGATATATGAGTCAGTTTGGTCTAGTGATTAAGGCATTAAGCCAGGAACCAGGAGATTGTGAGTTCTATTTCTGCCTTAGGCATGAAAGGCAGCTGGGTGACTTTGGGCCAGTCACTTCCTCTTAGCCCAATTCACCTTACAGGGCTGTTGTTCTGAAGAAAATAGGAGGAAGAAAGAGTATTAATTCACCCAGCATCTTGAATTATGTAACAAATAATAAAACATGAGGATTAAAAAATCATATATTGCTAAAATGTATAGCCATATAAGGGATGCGGTGGCTCAGTGGCTAAGATGCTGAGCTTGTGGATCAGAAAGGTTGGCAGTTCGGCGGTTTGAATCCCTAGCACCGCATAATGGAGTGAGCTCCCATTACTTGTCCCAGCTTCTGCCAACCTAGCAGTTCGAAAACATGTAAAAATGCAAGTAAAAAAATAGGGACCACTTTGGTGGGAAGGTAACAGCATTCCGTGTGCCTTCAACCTTTAGTCATTCTGGCCACATGAACACGGAGTTGTCTTTGGACAGCGCTGGCTCTTTGGCTTTGTAACAGAGATGAGCTCCGCCCCCTAGAGTCAGAAACAACTAGCATGTATGTATTTACCTTTACCTTATAGCCATTTTTCTATCCTAGCATGCAAGATGATCCAAAGGCACAATCTGGAAGTATTGTTGAAGGATAACTAAAGAACTGGTATGCTTTTAAAAATAGATGCAGTTATAAACTGCAGAACTTCAGTCACTCTGAAAGACAGCATTCTTATGCTTGAACGCATATAATAGTTTTTAAAAATGTAGTTATTTTGAAAAAACCCCAGACTGAATAATAGTAAAAAGAAACATCATCACACTTTGCACAAATACTATAATAGCTACATAGTTTCTTAACTCTTCTATAGGTAGCCAATCAAACTGAGATCCAGAACATGGAAACATTCCACTCAGTGATAGGATTCAAAAATTTTACTACCGGTTCTGTGGGCATGGTTTGGTGGGAGTGGCGTTACTTGGTGGGAGTGGCTTGGTGGGCATGGCAGCGGAAGGATACTGTAAAATCTCCATTCCCTCCCGCTTCTGGAGGAAGGTTACTGCAAAATCCCCATTCCCTCCCCATCCCACTAACCTGCTTTCCAGCTCCGTTCTCCTGTGCAGGGCAACAAAAGAAGACCCAGCTGATCAGCTGGGACTCGGAAGGCAGAGAATAGATGGGGGCAGGACCAGTCAGAGGTGGTATTTGCGGTTCTCCAAACTACTCAAAATTTCCACTACTGGTTCTCCAGAACTGATCAGAACCTGCTGAATAACACCTCAGATTCCACTCTTAAGTAGGAAGGGATCTACCTGGTCCACCTAGATGGGAAGGCATCATACATGATGGGTCTCACCAATTAGCTATTGTTGTCTTATGGGACCATGAAAAAAAGCCTTCTTGGTGGTGGCTCCTTCTCATTCTCCCTGAGGTATGGTTGCCCCCACCTTGCTGCTTTTTTCAAAAGGCCCTAAAATGTTGTTTTGTCAGAGGGCCTGGGACCATGAAAGAAGATCGAGCCGATCAAGTGGCTAATTTGACTGTATTGTTGCTGCCACAGGGAGTGCAATGAGTTTTTGTTACATGACAGATTTTTAAACTTTTGTAAGCTGCCTGGAGTGCTTATCTGTGAGCTGGGTGGCTATATAAATTACTTTAATAAAATGAAAAATCAAATAAAGACTGGCTGTGTTCTATATTTCTAAAACACTGTTTATTATGATGGAAATGAGCATTGCATCTACTCCCAACTTCTTTGTTATTTTGCTACTTATTACTGTCTTCCTTTGCAGACCAACCATTTCAATCCAAACATCCATGTTTGTTTCTCCCAGTAACCAGCTAAACCAGCCATGGGCAAACTATGGCCCGGGGGCTGGATCCGGCCCGTTCGGCTGTTCTATCCGGCCCTCGGAGCCAAAAGAGCGGAGGGTTCTCTTGCTCTCCCAGAAAGCTACGTGAAGTAATCTAACTTTGAATTTATATTAGTTCACACAAACACTCCATCCATGCTTTTGTTCCGGCCCTCCGGTCCAGTTTAAGAACCCATTGTGGCCCTCGAGTCAAAAAGTTTGCCCACCCCTGAGCTAAACGTTTGTGTGAAGTCCACAAGCAGGACAAATAGCCTCTCTTTATCAAATGTTTTCTTTATTTCCCGAATGAGAAATTATAATATAATGTTACTATTGGAGTAGGGTAATTATGCTTTTTTAAAAAAAAAAAACCTGTAGGCTTATGAGTCCTTTTTCCCCTTAGTTGGCCATAGGTATGAATCCATTTATTTTAAAATATGATGAGCTGGCTCTCTTGTGTATGGAGTCTTCCTGCTTATTCTGCTGATGGGCCCTAGACTCCTTCCCCAAAGGTTTTCCCTGAGGATACCATTGGATTTACGAATCTTATTAATTGTGCACTGCTGGTTTATTAAATTAGAATAGATTAAGCCAGAGATGATGCATTAGAACTGGGCCCAAGTCTTCTGGGTTGCTCTTTGCTAAATTGCCAACAGTGCAGAGAAATGTAACAGGCCCTTGGAAGGAGATCAGAGTAGGTAATTTTGTGAGGAGAAAATTCTACATGTTAATTAAGTCCATCACAAGGTAAGACTTAAAAGTCAAAAGAATTGGCTGGAGACAAGCCAGCAGCCTTACCTAAAGCAGATGGCAGAATTTGTTTTACCTAGTCCATTTATTGCCCTGCTTTCTTTATTACTCTGTTTATTCTTCTATTCATTTGTGATCTACCCTGGGCATCCCAGCAAGCGACAACACCTACCTGTCCTTGACTAGGCAGGATGAGACCTGAGTGGCCCTTGGGCTGATTGTGACAAATCCTGTTGCCAAGAAAGCAACACAAATCTGTCCACCTCAACAGAATCCTCGTCACTGGGCTGGATTAGAAAACATAATGTATAAATATAACTTCCCTGCTTGCTACTCCTTAGGTGGTTTCATATAGACATTAACACCGGTGGGTGAAGTAAAACTTTGCAGGAACCTGCTTAAAACCTGTGAAGGACCGCAGTGAAACCTCCCTATTGGAAAGTCTTCTCATAAGCTTCCTTTCACGAGGGTATTTATGCTCCAACTCAAATCCCTTTGAAATTAATGGGACTAATCAAGAGGCTTAGCCTATCGTTGTTCAGAAAAGTAATTGTGCATGTAATTAATTCTCTTTCCAAGGATGCAAAATTAGCCTTACAGCAGGATGTTAAGTAGAAGATAGAACATAATTCTCAGTAAGGGATGGTACACTCAATTATGAATCTCAGAGTTACAAAATAATAAGTGCTCTAAACTGAAGTGGGGGAGTGGAACAACATTGAGCTAGTTGAGGTCACTCCACCATGCTAATGCAAAGGCCCAGCAGGACAAATGAATTGGATAATAGACTCTATATACATACAGGTGAAACTCGAAAAATTAAAATATCATGCAAAAGTTCATTTATTTCAGTAATGCAACTTAAAAGGTGAAACTAATATATGAGATAGACTCATTACATGCAAAGCAAGATAGTTCAAGCCGTGATTTGTCATAATTGTGATGATTATGGCTTACAGCTCATGAAAACCCCAAATCCACAATCTCAGAAAATTAGAATATTACATGCAATCAATAAAACAAGGATTGTACATAGAACAATATCGGACCTCTGAAAAGTATAAGCATGCATATGTACTCAGTACTTGGTTTGGGCCCCTTTTGCAGCAATTACTGCCTCAATGCGGCGTGGCATGGAAGCTATCAGCCTGTGGCACTGCTGAGGTGTTATGGAAGACCAGGATGCTTCAATAGCGGCCTTCAGCTCTTCTGCATTGTTCGGTCTCATGTCTCTCATCTTTCTCTTGGCAATGCCCCATAGATTCTCTATGGGGTTCAGGTCAGGCGAGTTTGCTGGCCAATCAAGCACAGTAATCCCACGGTCATTGAACCAGGTTTTGGTGCTTTTGGCAGTGTGGGCAGGTGCCAAGTCCTGCTGGAAAATGAAGTCAGCATCCCCATAAAGCTCATCTGTGGAAGGAAGCATGAAGTGCTCCAAAATCTCCTGGTAGACGGCTGCGTTGACCCTGGACTTAATGAAGCACAGTGGACCAACACCAGCAGATGACATGGCTCCCCAAATCAACACAGACTGTGGAAACTTCACACTGGACTTCAAGCATCTTGCAGTGTGTGCCTCTCCATTCTTCCTCCAGACTCTGGGTCCTTGGTTTCCAAATGAGATGCAAAAGTTGCTCTCATCAGAAAAGAGGACTTTGGACCACTGAGCAACAGACCAGGTCTGTTTTTCTTTAGCCCAGGTAAGACTTCTGACGACATTTGAAGCCCATGTCCAGGATCCGTCTGTGTGTGGTGGCTCTTGATGCACTGACTCCAGCCTCAGTCCACTCCTTGTGAAAGTCCCCAACACTTTTGAATGGCCTTTTCCTGACAATCCTCTCCAGGCTGCGTCATCCCTGCTGCTTGTGCACCTTTTTCTTCCACACTTTTCCCTTCCACATAACTTTCTATTAATGTGCTTTGATACAGCACTTTGGGAACATCCAACTTCTTTTGCAATTACCTTTTGAGGCTTTCCCTCCTTATGGAGGGTGTCAATGATGGTTTTCTGCACAACTGTCAGGTCAGCAGTCTTTCCCATGATTGTGATTCCTACTGAACCAGACTGAGAGACCATTTAAAGGCTCAGGAACCCTTTGCAGGTGTTATGGCTTAATTAGCTGATTAGAGTGGGACACTTTGAGCCTAGAATATTAAACCTTTTCACAATATTCTAATTTTCTGAGATTGTGGATTTGGAGTTTTCATGAGCTGTAAGCCATAATCATCACAATTATGACAAATCACGGCTTGAACTATTTTGCTTTGCATGTAATGAGTCTGTCTCATATATTAGTTTCACCTTTTAAGTTGCATTACTGAAATAAATGAACTTCTGCACGATATTCTAATTTTTCAAGTTTCACCTGTATAAAAAGAAAATGTTGAGATTTTCATAGAATTATCTATCTTATACGTGTACTTGATTGCAACTTCCTTCAGCTACATGCTGTTCCAACTCATCTGGGGAGTAAAAAGATGAGAAATGGAGATGATCAACATCACTTGTAAGCTCATGCCTGTGAATCCCTAATAATGCTTTTGCTAAATTCATATGGATTGCTATTGCCTGCTACTCATCCGGTGCAAATGAGTATAGAAGAGGTTCCAAGCAGCATAATGGCAGCCCACCAATAACATCATAATCAAGGTGATGATTAAATTGTCAGTAGTGTGCCATGCTGTGCACCATCTGCCCACCTCCTCTGTTCCCTCTCCTTTGGGAGTCCACAGAGGGGCATTAACCACCACAATATGGCATCTGTACTCAACTTCCTGGTTTTTAATCTGCTTTTAAAAATGTATTTGCAACCCACATTTAATTTCAGTGCCTGCCAGCCTTCCAGTATCTTAGATTTTAAATCTTCAGATCACCTCTGAGAGCAGCAAGAACACACTTTCACCATTTCCAGCCTCCAGTCCAGATTTGATGATCTCAGAAAGAAGACAATTTCTGCCCTGTTATGTAAATGTTTTTCTGTTCTTGGGGGCAGAATTAGGATCCAGATCAAAGCACTCATTGAATCCACTTCCCTGATTCCTAAAATATTGTAGTACATGTAGTCCTCAACTTACGACTACAATTGACCCCAATTTTTTTGTTGCTAAGTGAGACATTTTGCCCCATTTCACGATCTTTCTTGCCACAGTTGTTAAGTGAATCACTGCTAGTAACACAGTTGTTAAGTGAATTTGGCTTGTCCATTGACTTTGCTTGTTAGAAGGTTACAAAAGATAACCCCAGGGCACTGCAACGGTCATAAATATGAGTCTGTTGCCAAGCATCTGAAGTTTGATCACATGGCAACCAGGGTGCTGCAATGGTCATAGGTGTGAAAAATGGTCATAAGTCACTCTTTCAGTGCCATTATAGTTTGAACAATGACTAAAAGAAATTGTTGTAAGTCAAGGACTACACATGTTATCTTTTCTGCATCTAAAGCATTACTTGATCTATTGTGATCATAAAGCACATTTATATTTCTCATATCTTTATCTGAGAAGTTGAAATTGGTTTACAATACATGGGTTTCCACACCTGTCCCTGGATTTCTGTGAGGTTATAATGTTTAGTTTAGTTTACTTTGTTGTCATTGCACCTCGTACAATGAAATCAAACACCATCTTCAGTGCACATCATGACCATGAAAATAAACACAAACACACATCCTTCACCCTCCACACATTGAACCGAAAACCCCCGACACTGCACCAGTACTGTACTATACAGCAGAATTAAAAAGAGCTACTGCCCTGGGATAGAAGCTGTTTTTCAGCCTATTTGCCCTTGTTTTTATTATTCTGTACCATCTGCCAGATGGTAATAGTTCAAAAAAAAAGGGTTCCCAGGATGAGATGGATCTTTGAGAATGTTTTGAACTTTCTTAAGGCAGTGGGAGCTATAAAGCTCTCCCAAAGAAGGGAGAGGGCAACCAATGATCCTCTGGGCAATGACATTAACCCTCTGGAGTGCTGGCTTATCTGCCACTGTGCAATTGGCAAACCATACAGAGGTGCAGTATGTTAAAATGCTCTCTGTGGTGCAGCGGTAGAAGGTCACCAGCAGTTTTTCATTCCGTTGTTGTTTTCTGAGAAGTCTCAGATAGTATAATCTTTGCTGGGCCCTTTTGACCAGTGCTGCAATGTGAGCACCCCAGGTCAGGTCCTCTTTTATGGTAAAATAAATAAATAAAATAAAATATTAATGAGTGAATAGCGGAGAGGAGAATCCCTCTAATTTAGATTTGGATCTAAATATAATATATAGTACACGTAACTTTTTAGAAGAGAATTGGTGACACTGCAAATAATTGTGCTTTTATTTTTATTTGGCATCTGTAAGTGGCTTTTCCAAATATGGACAAATTAAGATCAAGGAAATAACGTAACATTTTATTTTAATTTTCCTTTCAGGCCCTGTGATCCTTAATTCATTTTACTATTCTTATTTTGGCATCTCTATAGACTTGCAGTGTCATTGGTTAGTTCTGGGTCACATGGATGGGTCACATAAGACTTCCAAATTCTAGCCCCATCCTTCAAAATAAGTGATGTGATGGAAAAAAATACATTTTTGTCCATGTTCCATTTCAGAAAGTGTGCATAGGACACGTCTGCCTTCATTAAAAAGGATATTCTCCACAAGTGGCAGAATAATTAATTTTGTCAATTCTCTGCCTGCTTCTTTCACGCCAAACCGGAAAATATTTTATGTTTATGGCTGTGTATAGAAGCTGACAAAGTTCATAAAACATTATAATGAGTAGGTACTTAGCTCAATAAATACAAAGACAATAAAGCCGAAGCCTTTTTTTTTTATAAAGAGAGTACAAGCTTGAGGCTAAATCTATTTTAAGCTATGGTTAATTGTGAAGACTTTTAAAATTGTTTTTGTTTTCAGCTGAATTTGCTAAATGCTGGTAATTAATTTCTCTCTAGGAACCATGATGATAACACTTCACCTAGGTTTTGTAACAGCGAAGTGATCATTTGACAAAAAAGCCTGTAAACCTTCAAATCTGATGGATGATTAAGACAACAGAAGATGTAATTAACTTGAGAAGAAAACTAGAAAGCCCTTTTAAGAATCAAAGGGAGGAAAGCTCTATTGTATCATTCACCTTTGACCTCTATCATTGAGTTGCTTCACCTGTTGCTCCCAGTGTGACATCTCTAAATAATTCTCTTTGTGGTCTCATTGCCTTCTTGTTTGCTGCTTTTTTGAAAAAAAAAAAATTTCTCCACAATGCAGCAATAATTCTTCACCCAAAAGGCAGTGTTTTTGTTCCCTTTAAAAATGCTACCCACTTGGCAATATTAGAGAGTGAATAGGATTGCTGTTCTAGGCTGGGTGTCTTTATACACTAGCAGTTTTGATTGCAATATTCCACTGTCTTCCTTCCTTCCTTTTTTCATCAATCTCTGCTCGCTTGCTCCTTCTCACACACAAAGAGACTTGGCCTTTAGCAGATATCAATCTGAAAAATGTCAAATCAGTGATACTTTTAGATGGCAAAATAGGACTGATCTGTTTAAGATTGACTCATTTCTTCCATCAGTCAGGCTTTCATTTCTTAAATTCCTACATTAGTTCTTTATTAAAATATTCAAGGCAGGGTTTACATTAATATTCTATATTATTCCTCCAGCTTCTCTTTAGGAAAATCAAGACAGCATCCATGGTGCTTCACTCTCTAGTTTATTACTACATCTTTGTTGCTTGGGGAGAGAAATAGTAGCTAGATGACAGTTAAATAAACATTGGAAAGATTTGATCACAAGCCTCCCTCCTCCTATAGTCCTGTTGCTATTAATCCTGCTGGTTAGCTAATTAATCAGAAAGATTAATTAAGTGGAGGTTTTTTCCCCCTAGATTCATTTTTTAATATTAACCTTCAGTTCAGAATAACCCCAAATCAGGTACATTGACTTTGGTTTTCACTCATAAACATAGTTAGTGAAAGGAAAGTCAATGTTACCATATCGTGCTTTGCAGCCTATTATGTATTCATTAATAAAGGAGAATATTTGTAATTTGTATCAGGGTTGAAATGAGGGGTCCTTGATGCTCTCTCTGAGTTTGATTGGGTTTTTCTGCAGACATTTTATTACTTAATCTAGGTAACATCATTAGTGCTAGGTTTATATCCTAGTGGCTTTCCCTGTCAGTGTGTGGTGGGAGTCTCTTTTGCATAGTATGTAGATATTGTTTATGTCTATGTGTCTATTGATGGCTAATTTGTCAGAGTGCCAGCTTCTAGAAATTCACTAGCATTTTTGGACTTGGCTTGGGCTAGGATGGTCACAGTTTCCCAGTTAAAACTATGGTTAAGTCTGTCTATATGTTGTGAAATTAAAGAGTTTTCATCATGTGTTCTGACTACTAGTTGGTTTCATGGATGCGTTCTGCCAATCTTCTGCATGTTTGTCCTGGTTAGTGGCTGCTGCAGTCTTTACACTGTATGTTGTAGATCAGGAGTGTCAAACTCCCATCAACACGGTGGCATCACCTGATGTATCGGAACTCCCCTTCATTAAACTGGGCATGGGCATGGCCAGCACATGATGCATCTGGCCTGCAGGGCAGAAATGTTGACAGCCCTGTTGTAGCTGGTTCCCATTTTTTCTTCTTGGGCTGCTGGCTCTTTTGATTTCCTTAGGATGTTTTCATTGGCTTGAGTAGTGATTCAAGAAAAGCCACATGATTGCGGTGCTCACAGAGCCACAGTATACAGTTGCAGTATGGAGAAGCAGTGGTGATTCCATGCAGTTGTACTAGTGTGTTGGTGGTTTCTGAGATGTTCTTATAATAGATAACAGATAATCAGAGTTGGAAAGGATCTTGTAGGTCATCTAGTCCAACCCCCTGCCCAAGCAGGAGACCCTACACCATTTCTGACAAATGGCAGTCCAATCTCTTCTTGAAGGTCTCAAGTGATGGCGCTCCCACAACTTCCGAGGGCAAGCTGTTCCATTGGTTGATTGTTCTCACTGTCAGAAAGTTTCTCCTTATTTCCAGGTTAAACCTCTCCTTGTTCAGTTTCCATCCATTATTCCTTGTCTGGCCTACAGGCACTTTAGAAAATAGCTTGACCCCCTCCTCCTGTGGCAGCCCTCAAATATTGGAAGACTGCTATCATGTCTCCCTGGTCCTTCTCTTTACTAGACTAGCCAAGCCCAGTTCTTGCAACCGTTCATTGTATGTTTTAGTCTCCAGTCCCCTAATCATCCTGGTTGCTCTTCTCTGTACTTTTTCTAGAGTCTCAACATCTTTTTTATAATGTGGTGAACAAAACTGGATGCAGTATTCTAGGTGTGGTCTTACTAAGGCTTTATAGAGTGGTATTAGTACTTCTCTTGATCTTGATTGTATCCCTCTGTTAATGTAACTTAGGATTGCATTAGTTTTTTTGGCTGCTGCTGCACACTTCTCTCTGTTACCTGTTACTTCCTTGCCATCTTCTCTCTTTAGTGGACCGACTGTTTTCTTGATTTTTTTTCTTGTTATTTATATGTTGGAAGAAACTTTTTTTATTATCTTTGACTTTTGTTGCAAGTCTTTGTTCGTTCTGAGCCTTTGCTATCCTGACTTTGTCTTTGCAGATTCTGGCTATCTGCTGATATTCTGCCTTAGTTGTATGTCCTTCTTTCCATTTTTTGTACTTGTTCTTTTTTCCTTTCAATTTGCCAGAGAGATCTTTGTGCAGCCATGCTGGTTTCTTCTTGGATTTCTTGTTTTTTTTTCTCAGTGGTATTGTGCTGGTCTGGGCTTCTATGATCATATTTTTTAGAGTTTCCCAAGATTCTTGAGTTGTTTTCCCCTTTAGGATTTTCATCCATGGAATCTTTCCCAAGATCTCTCTGAGTTTATTGAAATCAGCTCTTTTAAAATCCGGTGTCATTATGTTCTGTTGCTTGTGTTTGTGTTATGCTGAATTCTAGTATGACATGGTCACTCTCACCCAAGGTTCCTGCAGTTTCAACTCCCTCTATCACTTCTTCTCTGTTTGTAAGAATTAAGTCCAGTATGGCTGTCCCTCTAGTTTCACCCTCTACGTTTTGGACAACAAAGTTGTAAGCTAGGTTGGTTAGGAACTTATTTGATTTCTCACTTGGTGCAGAATTAGTTTTCCAATTGATACCAGGATAATTGAAGTCTCCTGTTAAGTTTGCATGAAGAGACAGACGCGTAGTGCTTCAAGCTCTTTGTTTATTAGTGACTTCAGCTCAGAACGAACCCACTTTGGCTGGGCTGCGGCTGCTACTTATAGCCAGCAGCCGCAGTTGCCCGCCAATCAGAGTGCAGGGTTTTCCCGCACTTTTTAAACCAATCATTTCTTACATTTTACAAGAACAGTTCAAACTAAACCAATGACTTTAAACCTGCATACATAACATCTCCCATTACTACTGTTGTGTGTTTCCTGCATATGTTTGTTAGTTGGCTGGCAAAAAGGACATCTATTTTTTCTGCTTGATTGGGTGGCCTATAATATACACCTATGGCCATGTCATTCTTTTTTTCTTCATGTAATGCAGTGCTGTTCTTTTATGGATTGTGCCAGGAGCTGTGGTGGCACAGTGCTTAGAATGTAGTATTGTAAGCTAACTCTGCCCACTGCCAGAAATTCAGTCGTGACCAGTTCAAAACTGACTCAGCCTTCCATTCTTCCAAGGTCACTAAAATGAGGATCCAAATTGTTGGGGGAAATATGTTGACTGTGTAAATTGCTTAGGGTGTGCTGTAAAGCATAATGAATTTGAATATAAGTCTAAGTGCTGTTGCTATTTCTATATTGGGTTGAGTGGTCAGGCATTTTTTGATTGTGTGGCTATCTGTTTTGTTGGAAGATGTATAGATGCTCTGTTTCCTTTTTCTGCTGTTCATGGTTACTGCAGGAGGGAGAGAATGCATTCCAGAAGAGCAAGAGACAGCAAAGTTTAGACTGTTTGGTTGGAAGGAAGAGTTTTATGGCAGCTCTACCCTAGAAGTTCTCAGAATATATCTTTAATGATGGAACAATTTGCTTTAGTTTGGCAAGATTTCTGTCCATAGGTGAGGAAAAATAAAGAAAGCTGTTCAGAAGAACCTCAGTGTGTGTTTCTTGGGCTTTGGAGCCTGACAGCTATAGGCTGCAATCTTAAGTATATTCTAAGAACATATGTAAGGGTCTAATAATAGAACATGAGGACCCACCTTTCTTTTTATATATAATGTTAGTAATGGCAATTGCTAACATTTCATGTTTGTTTTATTTGATTATTTGATTCAGCAACTTCCCCCACCCCCTATTCATTTGAAGTCTACTATATCAAAGCATTGCATGTCCAGCCCTGCTATTAGACAGAGTGAGAAAAGTGTTTCATTTGAAAATAGGCTGTGATTGGCAACAGCACCTGGTTCTTCCTCCTGAGTTCACTTCTGGGCAATCTCATTACTGTGAGCCAGTGCCTCAATAAGTGGCAATATTTTACTTGTTACTGGCAAGGGGTTTTCTGCTGGCTTGCCAGACTTATTTGAACAGGTAGCAAGCAGGAGCGAGATAGAGCAATGCACAAATAACACCAAGATGTAAGACAAAGCTCTATGGGACAGAGAGTTGGTCCAGCATGCCCTGTGCTGTGGTTCTTGTTCTAAAAGTCAAGAAGCAAGGTGGCATTGGCCAAACCTGAATGTTGCCCTGGAATTTTCTACTGAAGCAGATGTGTAATATAAAACACACATCCTGTTTGTGAGATTTACACAGGATATCTTTGTTGGACGGGAGCCATTGGCTCTATACCTACATATGGATGCATTGCTCAATGCTTCCTGTTCAAAGCAGTAAACAATCAGCTAAAATATAAATCTCTAATGTTGCTATACAGAGTAATTCTTATGCACATTTTTCCTTATCGGTTCTCTTTCAGTTTAACAAAAGTGAATTTGCATTCAGCATTTCTTTCAATGAAGAAAGAGGTGAGGTGGCTGAGCAGTTAAGGTGCTGTGCTTATTGACTGGAAGGTTGGCAGTTTGAGATCAAATACCACATGACAGAGTGAGCTTCCATTACATGCCTCAGCTCCTGCCAACCTAGCAGTTCAAAACCATGCAAATGCAAATAGATAAAAAGGCACCACTTAGGTGGTAAGGTAACAGTGCTCCATGTTCCTTGGCATATTTCCATACTGGCCACATGACCACAGAAGCATCTTCAGACAATGTGGGCTCCCTTGGCTAGGAAATGGAGATGGGCACCACCCCAGGGGTGAAATTCAAAATTTTTCCCTACTGGCCCTGGGGGCGTGACTGTGGGCATGGCTTGGTATACTTGGTATAATAGTAATAGCAACCGGGGTGATTTTTTTACTGATTCAAATAGTCCCTACCACCTCTCCTGAGGTGGGTTAAATTTCACTCCTGCACCACCCCCTTGAGTTGAGTACAAGGGAAACCTTTACCTTTTAAACAATTTCTTTCAAAGGATGAGAATGTTGATTTAATTCTCATTGCTGAGTTTGATCTTACAACCGTCTCATGATAAAATGGCCAAGAGGAATGCATGACCAATGTTTTTTAAGATTAGTCTGTAGCCTCCCTGGCTTCCCGCACTTCAGTGAAGTACCAAGGTAAAACATAGTAAGAAACCACTTCCTTGGGTGTTATTTAAATTGGGGAGCCACTAATTTGAGCCATAATTCATCAGACAGCTGCCTTTCCCTCTCCTTCCTCCCCTCCTCACAGGCACAAAAGACTAATCACAGTGCTTATTCCGTTTCCTCCACCCCACCCTACTCCCACTTAACTATAGGGGTCTGAAAGCTCTTTCGCAGCCTAATAAAAACATAATTTCTCCACGCCTTCCTCCCACTGTAAGCTATTGTGCTTGTGCTAGAATTTATAGAGTCACAGAAGATGCAGTCTTAGGCTCTCTGGAGTGGCCATGCAATTTTAGCAGCAGGACCAGGATCCATCAACAGGACTTCAGGAAGAAACCTGGGAAAACTAGTTTACAGGAACCAGACTGCACTGGTTATCCCCGTTCTTCCTATACATTTTTTCTAGTGGCAAAATTGGACGTCTGCTTCTGAGAAACAGCTGGAGAGTTTCTTTCTCTTGGAAAAACCACCCATGCAACCTCTCCCCCCCCCACACACAAATATAGTGGCAAATTTCAAAAGACCTCTCTTCTAATAATAAGAGTCAGTACATTGAATAGAATAGAATAGCATTCTTTATTTGGCCAAGTGTGATTGGACACACAAGCAATTTGTCTTCAGTGCATAAGCTCTCAGTGTACATAAAAATACATTCATCAAGAATCAAAAGATACAATACTTAGTGATAGTCATAGGATACTAAATAAGCAATCAAAATCACACTAGGAAACTAAATAAAACAATATAAATCATAAAGACACAAACAACAAGGTTATAGTCATAAGTAGAAAGAGATAGGTACTAGGAAGGATGAGAAGAATAATAGAAGTACAATCTTAGTAAATAGTTTGACAGTGTTGTGGGAATTAGTTGTTTAGCAGAGTGATGGCATACAGGGAAAAAACTGTCCTTGTGTCTAATTGTTCTGGTGTGCAATGCTCTATAACATCATTTTGAAGGTCAAAGTTGAAACAATTTATGTCCAGGATGTGAGGGGTTTCTCCACATAATCTCATTTGCTACCAGTGAATTCAGTGGACCACAAACCATGGAAGGAAATAAAAAGACTTGGACATAAGAGTGAGATGAGGAATTTTGCTAAAAGCTACTCAGTATAACCTGTAAGAATTAAATCTTGTTTTACTAACTTTCCGTGCTATCAGTAAGTATGTAGACATGGTGACAGAATAGCAATTTTATTCTTAGAATTACAGAGCGTCTTTCACTAAGTCCCTTAGCAAACTCAATAATGTGGCACCACCTATCCCTTGTTTACACTACAGTCCTTTCAGCAGTTCCAAGAAGATTTCACACCCATTTGCACTATTCAGGGACCCTGAGGGCACAGATACGCCTCCAAGTGGCCTCAACAACTCTTAGTATGAATGCTAGCAACCAGATGACTGCAAGGAATGGAAATCCTTCCTCCACCATTCAGTCAGAAGTGAAGAAGCTTCTTGGATGAGAAATCAAATGTCTTCAAGGAAAAACAAAATCCACTTGTCTTTTTTTTGGGGGGGAAAGCACCTATGGGACAACCATGACCTGGATGACTGAGAATCTCCATAGATAGATCTGGGATCCTGTCTCTCAGTTTACATGCAAATTTTGAAATGTCCACTTACTGGACATTTATACAGGTGGTCCTTGATTTAAAACTGGTCACTTAGCAAGCATACAATGAGCCCTCCAAATGGTTCATATGACCTATTCAAAGTTCTGACCACCACATCCACACTCTGTGATCGTTTGATCATATTTTGGGCTATTTATGGCTGCTTGCAGCATCCTGTGCTCACATGAACATGATTTTTGATGCCCCCCCCAGTTTTTGGCATTTTCTTCTGGTTTCTGGCAACAAAAATACAAAAAACACCCCTTTGATAAAATGATTTACTTAATGATCATGGTGCTTCATTTAATAACTACTTTAAAAAGTCATAAAATCACACTAGGTCATGTGATCTATTTAATGACTGCACGTAATTCTGGGCTCAAAAGCTGTATTCAATTTGTCACCTTCACATCACCCAGAATCACATGGATAGTCAGAAAATCCAAATAACATTGCTTGAACAGTATTTGTGTTGCTGTGTCAATAGGACAATTGGGCTGATTTATCGTCTCTTAAAATTTGCCAATAATAACTTGTTGCATTCCTCTATTGGCCTGTCTCCCTTTCTATGAATGTCACTGTTAAGTTTGCATGAAGAGTCAGACGCGAGGAGTTCCAGCAAAGACTTTATTAGTGACTACAGCTCGAATGGACCCGTCCTGGCTTGGCTACGGCTGCTTCTTATAGCCTGCAGCCGTAGCTGCCAGCCAATGGGAGTGCAGGGTTTCTTCCCGCACTATTTAAACCAATACCATTTGACATTTTACAAGAACAGTTCAAATAAACCAATAACATTCAAACCTACATACATAACACCCCTCCCCACTAGGTTCAGTCCATACCAAACCCCAACCTATCTAATGTATTCCTTTAAATAGGTGGGGCTCTTACGTGTACGTTGAGACCTTCGTGGTTCAGAAGTTTTAACGTTCTCACCCAGTGAGAGGGAAATGTGTCTGCTGACATTTCCCTGTTGGGACTTCCTGTGAAAGAAGACCCTGTTAGACTGTTAGAATCTGGTCTCTCCTCCCAACCCATCTCCATTCCAATGTCAGCACCCAAGTCAGGTAGTGATGTGCAATCTTCCACTTCAGGATGGATCTTGGCATTGTGACAGGGTTGGGATGGTTCCTGTCTGGCTCGTTACACATGGGGTTGATTCCTGTTTGCTGATTTTCCTCCTGTTCCCCCTTCCCCTAGAAGAAACATCAGGTGAGGGACCTAGAGGGACAGGGGCGATGTTCTTGAGGGAACCTGGATCTAAGTTGGTCAATGTGCCTGCTCCAGAGGAGGCCATCCTCTGTTTGTACCCTGTAAGCGAGGGCCGTGATGTGAGTTATTTCAGCAGGAATCCACAAAGGTCACCTATAAGGTTCCTAGCATAGACAGAATCTCCCACACTAAAAGAGCGAACTTTGGAAGTGGAATCCAGTGGTGCGTTGGAGTGCGTAAGTGGGATGAAGGCGGTCAAGGGAAGACCTAAGTTTCCTGCCCATCAACAACTCTGCTGGGGACAAGTTAGTTGATGGGCTAGGAGTGATGTTGAACACTAAGAAGCTTTTCAAGCTTCTCAGTGATGTCCCCAGGACCCAGCTGCTGAAGCTTCTCTTTGGTAAAGCGTACCATGCGTTCAGCCCGGCCGTTGGCGAAGGGTGCCAGGGGCAGTGAGGGCATGTCTGATGCCCTGTTGAGCTAGAAAGGATTCAAAAATGTTAGATGTGAATTGAGGGCCATTGTCAGAGACAAGGACATCTGGTAACCCATGGGTTACAAACAATTTTCTGAGCTGCTTGATAACAGCCTCAGTAGTAGTGGATGTCATTGGAATTACCTCTAGCCATTTGGAGTATGCATCTACTATCACTAGAAAAGTGTGCCCTCTTGTAGGGCCTGCAAAATCAATGTGGATTCTAGACCATGGGCCCCTAGGACATTCCCATTCCTGTGTGGGGGTGAGGTGGGGCAGGTCTGACTACCTGGCAATTGGGACAAGAGGCTACCCAGTTTTCAACCATTTTGTCAATACCTGGCCACCATACATAACTCCTGGCCAAACCTTTCATCCTTACAATCCCAGGATGACCCTCATGTAACATTTCCAAAACCTCCCTTTGCAGTTTTGCAGGAATAACCACCCTGTTACCCCACAAAATACATCCTCTTAATACAGATAATTCAGTTTGCCTGGACTTAAAAGGTTGGGCAAGGTGAGGTAGATCTTGAAGAGGCCAACCTTTCTTAATCCAGCCCATAACAGGTGCCAACACAGCATCTTTGGCAGTTTCTTTGGCAATCTCAGCAGCATGGACTGGAAGCTTAGCAACGGTCTCCAGGAAAAAGGTGTGAGTTTCAAGTTCAAAGTCCTCCTTGTGGCAAGGTAGTGGGCAGCGACTCAGTGCATCAGCATGTCCAATGTCCTTGCCAGGCCTGTGAATCAGTTTGTAGGAATAGGCTGCAAGAAATTCAGTCCACCTCAGCATTCTTGGTGACAGGATATTAGGTGTAGGTTTGTCTCCTGCCACAATGCCTAGTAAAGGTTTGTGATCTGTAACAATGGTGAATGACCTGCCATACAGATATTCATGAAATTTCTTAACAGCTGCAACAACTGCTAAAGCCTCCTTGTCCAATTGGCTATAATTCCTCTCTGCTTTGGACAGCGTGCGAGAGTAAAATGCAATTGGGGCTTCCGTCCATTGGGAAGCCTGTGACTCAAACCCCCACTCCAAAGGGGATGCATCACAAGTCAGAACAACAGGTAAATTCTCAGAGAATTGTATCAACACAGCATCAGGCGTGATTAGTCTCTTAATACTGTTAAATGCTGACTGTTCCTTCCGCCCCAGATCCAAACAGCATTCTTATCAAGTAGGCGATGTAAGGGCTCAGCAATAGATGCTTTGTGAGGTAGAAACATGTGGTAAAAGTTAATAAGTCCAAGGAAGGCTTGCAAATCTGCCTTGCATCGAGGTTTAGGGGCTTCATTGATTGCTTTAACCTTGGCATCAGTAGGATGGATGCCATGCTTGTCAATCATATACCCCAGGAACTCAACTCTGTCTGTTTTGAGTGTACATTTGTCTTCCTTGACTTTTAAACCCGCTTTTCTGAATCTGGTAAGGACTTCTCTGAGTCTTTCTTGAAGCTGAGTGTCATTTTCAGCAGAGATTAATACATCATCAAAATAAGGCACTACCCTGGCAGTCCTTGCAACATTCTTTCCATAAGGCTCTGAAAAATGCCAGGTGCCACTTACTCCAAATTGTAGTCTTTTACATTTGAAGGCACCTCTATGGGTCACAATTGTTTGTGCCTCTGCAGTGGCATCATCAACTGTTAATTGTTGATATGCCTGAGCCAAATCCAGTTTAGCAAATACTGTACCCCTGCCAAGGGAATGGAGCAGATGATGCACAACTGGTACAGGATATCGCTCTGTTGCAGCGCATGGTTAAGTGTCCCCTTGTAGTCACCACAGATTCTCACTGACCCATCAGCCTTGACTGGTGTGACTATGGGTGTTTCCCATCTGGAGTGGTCAGTAGGCTCTAAAACCCCTTGAGCAATGAGTTTATCTAATTGTGCATCAATTTTTCCTTTAAAGCAAATGGGACCCTCCTGGGCTTTAAAAATTGGGGGCACCTTGGGGTCTAGGCTGAAAGCAATAGGGGTCCCCATATACTTGCCCAGTCCTTCGCTGAAGACCTCTGGAAACTCAGACTTCAAGGACTCTTCCCAGTCAGAACTGCTCACGTGATGGATGCCAGTCACCTCGATGCCAAGTGGCTTGAACCACTCAAGTCCCAGCAAACTTGGCGATCCTTGTCCACGATGGTCAGGGGCAAGCGTTTGGTGTGGCCTTTAAACTGCGTTGAAATCTCTCGCTCCAACTACTGGAATCTTGTTCCCTTGGTAGTCTTTGAGAGTCAGTGCTTGCTTCTGGAAATGCTTTTCTGAATTTTGGGAAAAAGTCTGTGGATAGTGTCCCATGACACCATAGATAAATAAGAGCCTGAGTCCACTTCCATTTGGCAAGGCCTTCCTTCAATAAACACCTTCACATGTACTTTTCTGCTTTTAAGGGTGAAGAATGACCAATAGTGATTGTTTGGTGAGTTTCATTCTTGCCATTTGCTTCTAAATTTAGCCCCATTTTTCAAGGAAATTGTTGGGCTTAAAGTCTCTATCAGGAATTTCTTCCTAGCTGGTGGAGTTCTGGATGATTTGCAGACTCTGGCTATGTGACCCGTTTCTCTAGCGTAGGCAAATGGAGTCAAAGAACTTGCAATCAGTCTTGGGGTGGCCCCCACAGCCTCTGCAATAGAACCCTTGCCTGTTCTTCCCAGAGTCTTTTCTTTTCTTCTCCATTCTGAGTTTAAAAATCCCTCCTCTGCCTCACTGCCATCAGAATCAGAGTCTATTTGTTGCAATGAGTAGATGTGGATTTATCCCCATCAGAATGGCTTGAGGCCTGGCTTGAGGCCTTGTTAATCTTTTCATGGCGCTGCTGAGGACTTGGTGGCTTCGCTGAAACAGCTTCTTCAATGGCCTCTTTAAGCGTGATCTTAGGTTTCATTAATAGTTTGCTTTGTAAGACCTTATCTTTAAGGCCTAAAACAAACCGATCCATGGCCTCTTCTAAGTTGGTAAAGTCACAAGCACCCCAATGTCCCTTAAACTTGCCACGAAGTCATTAACATTCTCGCTATCCCTTGATCCCGGCGGTAAAATTAGTGTCTCTTAATGAGGCACGATACTTGTGAAGCGTAATGGGCTCTCAAAGTTTCTCTAAATCGGGCCATTCCATTACCTTCAGCTCTGCTGCTCCATGCTTGCGCCATTTTGAAGACTGCGGACCGCAGTGCGTGAGAAAGACCGCCCTCTTCCGTCTCGGGGATGCGGCGAGATCGTTCCCCTCCAGGAACATGTGGAAGCGATCCGCATCGATTCCCAGTCTTCCGTCGCGGATCGAGCGGTGCTGGGGGTGTTCAGCGCAGCCATCTCGCTCAGTTGCTTGTTCGTCGCGTCGTCTTCTCTTCAGGAAATCCCACCTCGTCGCCAGTGTTAAGTTTGCATGAAGAGTCAGGCGAGGAGTTCCAGCAAAGAAGTTTATTAGTGACTACAGCTCGAATGGACCCGTCCTGGCTTGGCTACGGCTGCTTCTTATAGCCTGCAGCCGTAGCTGCCAATAATGGGAGTGCAGGGTTTCTTCCCGCACTATTTAAACCAATACCATTTGACATTTTACAAGAACAGTTCAAATAAACCAATAACATTCAAACCTACATACATAACAGTCACCACCATGCCACTTGCCTTCCAGAGCTTTTATCCTCACCATTCATTGAGCCTCTGACTTTCCAGGACAGACTTTCTCCAGGCTGCACAGTTACTTTGGCCAAGACTATGTACAAACATACAGCAGATGGACATGGCAAGATGGTTCCAAGACTGTGTTTGGTATAACTTTCCATTATGTTTTTTATGTTCCTCCCACCTTTTGAAAAAGCAAACAGAGTTTACTTGTTACATACCAGCAGTGGTGGGATTCAAATTTTTTTATTACCGGTTCTGTGGGTGTGGCTTGGTGGGTGTGGCATGGCTTGGTGTGCGTGACTTGGTGGGCGTGGCAGGGGAAGGATACTGCAAAATCCCATTCTCTCCCCACCCCACTAACCTGATTTCCAGCTCTGTTCTCCTGTGCAGGACAACAAAAGAAGACCCAGCCAATCAGCTGGGACTTGGGAGGCAGAGAATAGATGGGAACGGGGCCAGTCAGAGGTGATATTCCGAATTACTCAAAATTTCTGCTACCAGTTCTCCAAACTACTCAAAATTTCCACCACCGGTTCTCCAGAACTGGTCAGAACCTGCTGAATACCACCTCTGCATACCAGGGTAGCCCAATGGTCATCTGTCTGTCTGTCTGTTTGTCTGTTATTTATTTATTTATTATTACATTTATATACTGCCCACCCACCTCACAAGAAGTGACTCTGGGTGATGTACAGATTTCTGCTTCAGTGAAGTTTTGCATTCTGTGCCTCTTCCTGCCATTCGATCCTGAATGGGGAAGAGAAACGTGAGGTGGAATATATTATGGATCTAGCTACAGGAAGGACTGCTTACTTATTTGTTTGTTAGGTTACTTAAAGTCACCTATCTGTAAAAATACCCTGGATAGTTTACAACATATCTAATACACATCTAATACATGAGCCGTGGTGATGCAACGGTTAGAATGCAGTGTTGCAGGCTAATTCTGCGGACAGCCAATTGGCAGCAGTTCAGCAGTTTGAATCTCACTGGCTCAAGGTTGACTCAGCCTTCCATCCTTCCGAGGTCAGTAAAATGAGGACCCAGATTGTTGGGGGCAATATGCTGACTCTGCAAACTGCTTAAAGAGGGCTGTAAAGCACTGTGAAGCTGTATATAAGTCTAAGTGCTATTGCTATAATAGAATGAAGACATAACTGCTCAGACTAAAGCAGTATTGAACAACATTTAAAAAAAGACTTGAAAGGAGCTCTATGGATCCCCTCAATTCAGTATCAGAGCTGATTGTTGCATTTTCTGAAATTTCTGGTTGATATTTTTTAATGCCAGATTAAAACCTATATAGCCCTCAGAAAATTCATCTAGCCAAAATCAGATTTTTTTTCTTTAATGTTTGTGGATAAAGAGGAGCCCATTATGGGACTTAGAAGACTGCTGCACATTCATTCATTCATTCTCTCTGTCTGTCTGTCTGTCTGTCTCTCCTCCCTCCCCCCCCCCCCCCCTCCCCCCCTCCGGTATCTATCTATCTATCTATCTATCTATCTATCTATCTATCTATCTATCTATCTATCTCTATTTACGGTATCTATGGTATCTACGACCCCCCCTCTCTCGCTGTCCCTCTCTCTCCTTCTTTCTCCCTCTCTCTCCAGTATCTCTTCTCTCTCTCTCTCTCTCTACCTACCTATCTATCTCTATTATTCTGAGAGAACAAAAGAAAAAATAACTATACATTTAAGAATGTAAAGAATTTGAAATAAACATCTAAATTTTAAATAACTAAACTAAACTGAACTAAAAAGTAGTAAACAAATTAAAATTTGAACCAATCCAATCTCAAGTCCTGAAAATGTCTCCAAATTGCAATTTTCCAGGTGATTTTGAACCATTGCAAGAAGGAATTGTGTGTGTATGTGTGGGATAATAGAGAGGTTTGCTTCTCAGAGGACTTTCTTTCATATTCCCACTCTGTTGGAGGGCAGGGAGAAAGAAAAATTGTACTGCAATATTCCACTCTCTTGACATAAAATGTCAGTGGCATCATTTGGGATCAAGGAAGCTGAAATCTTGGTGTTGTTGCATGAGATTAGGACTTGCCACCTGAGACAAGGGAATGAATTTAGCATATATCAGCTTCAAACTGAACCTGGCCGCAGCCATCTTTCTGTTCTTCAGTTGCCGCACAGAGGGAGAAGGGGGGAAGGAGGTTGGAATGCATTACTAGACACAACAAAGAACTTTCTCCTGAGAACCAAGGTTGTCTCTACTGGCAACAGATAAGGTCGGGGAAGGAGTCCTGAATTAACTCAATTGGCCATAGTGACACTTGGGGATGGGGTTATTTCCTAGTTTAATTATACTGAAATCATGAGAAAAATTTAGATTTGGTTTTCCATTGAAGCTGTGCCAATATGATGTACTCAATAAAGAAAACCTCTGAACAAGAGCCAAGTCTCAGAATTCTGATTTGATTGGGTTCATTAGTCAGAACTAATGTGCAGAAAGTGATACAGATACATGACAGTTAGATAATCATAAGGTAGATAGATGGATAGATAGATAATAGATAATAGATGATGATAGATAAAGATAGACAATAGATAATAGATAGAAAGATAGATAGAGGTAGAGATGGATAGATAGCATGTAAGATGATGATAGATAGATGATAGATAGAGATGGATAGATAGTGTGTAAGAGCAAGAACAAAATATGGACTTGATCTTGCCTCTCATTCAGGTAAGAGCAATTATAGGAGCATATAAAACATTTTATTTTGCGGACCACACAACCTCTGCTAATCACTACAACACAGTATTCACATTCCTGGCTCCACTGACTTGTGATTGTCACATCCACTGTGGCTCTCCAGATCCAAGTTATCAGATGATTGCCCACTCCAATAATAGAAGAGATCTTTGAATAGAGGAGGACCCTCTTCTATAAAGGTCTTCCAGCCACTTTGTTTGGTTTGATGCAACAGAGAGATGCTTGGCAACCATGTACTCTGTTAAGTTTGCATGAAGAGTCAGACGCGAAGAGCTTCAGTGAAGAGTTTATTAGTGACTACAGCTTGAATGGACCCGTCTTGGCTGGGCTACAGCTGCTACTTATAGCCAGCAGCCGCAGTTGCCAGCCAATCAGAGTGCAGGGTTTTCCCACACTTTTTAAACCAATCATATTTGACATTTTACAAGAACAATTCAAACTAAACCAATGACATTCAAACCTACGTACATAACATACTCTATGAGGCTAGAATCATTATCCAATGCATGGATTTCACTTAGAAATCCCTTTCATTCTGTAAAGTTAGAGAGATCTTTGTTCAGGCCTGATGGTATTGGTGTTGTTTCATTAATAGTAGAAAACAAGACTGGGGAAGCTAAGAGAGATTCAGAATTCCTTCAATATAAATTGGCATCTTCTAAAGATTTTAATCTGGATCCTGAAACACAAGTAGAATGGTTATTCCTAGGAATATGTAAACCAATTATGGTCCTGTTATACATCAAGCTTAACTGACTCAATAACCAAGCCCAGCTATAGTCTGTGAGTGCCATAACTGAGCCAAAAATAGGATAGGCTTGAAACTTAACCTCACATTTTGCAGAAAGAGTTAGAGATATAAAGCTTCTGAAAAGGCATGCCATTTCTATAAAGAGCTCACTGCCAAGGCCTAGTAGCCCAGAATCTCTGATTGGCCATGGTACCAAGCTGTGCCTCCCACTACAGTATCTGTTTGACCAATGAGATAAGGGCGAATGAGGTAATGAAGTCTTATCCACCTTATCCACCAGCTTCTGCAGGATGTGTGTCAATGTGTGTGTAAAAAAAAAAAAAAGACAGATACTGGTTGTGACAGCACATTCAAAGTATTCCAGGATTATATAGAAAAATAAGCAGGACTGCACTGCCAAAGTTATGATTTTGACAGTTAGTGTGATTATGCACTGTTAATTTCTTTGACCTGATTGGAAGTCTTTGTGTAAACATGGCTACTACATATTCAAAACTTAACCCAATTAAACTGTTTACATTGACTCTTTTATAATGTGGAATCTGCTTTGCCTTGAATACTCATTTTCCTTTTCAAAAGCCTTTTGTTTCCTTCTTCCCTCATAATGATGAGGTGTTGACTTCAATTAATGTCAAGAGAAAATTGAACTCATCAATATGAAATCACTCTGAGAAGCCCATATAATGGGTTTCACACGCCAGTCACACTCCGTGAATTTCCATTATCTAAAACTACAGAATGGCAGTACTGTACATTCCGTTAAAGCATCTATTGATTTCACAATTTGGTCCAGTGCATTAGTAACATCTAAAATGTCTGAATTCCTTTTATTATTGAAATACATTTTGCATTACAATGTCTTTGAAAATGAAGAGTATTTTTTTTCCCTCTTTGTGTGCTGGTCATATTCTTAGTTATGATTTTTCTTTTTTCTTTCTTTATTTTCAAACCAGCTACTTCTCCATATTCTTCAAGTTTTTCTAATAATATCGACCTGTTTGTTCAGGGTCTTCCAAGAAAGATACTAAGTCATCGCATATGCTTGTAATTTAAAATTTTCTTTTTAATTTGTAATCTTTTAATCTATGTTTCTTGTCTAATCATTCTTGTTAGGACCTTTAATGTATATATGAATAGTAACGGGACAGAGAGTAGCCTTGTCTTGTACCTTTTGTATGTAAACATTACTTGTCAATTCTCCATTTATTATTATTTTTGCTTTTGTGTATATATTGCCATAATTATCTTTAAAAACTTTTCACCAATATCCATGTGTTTTAACTGTTGCATTAGAAAGGGCTTATTTACATTGTGAAGGCTTTCTGGGCATCTAGAAATAATAAGGCTGCCTGTTGATCGTTATGTTCTTCATAGAATTCAAGGGCGTCTAAGACTATTCTCACATTATATTTTGTTTGTCTATTTGGGAGGAAGCCATTTTGATCACTATGTATGAATTCATTTAAATAACTTTAAATCTTTCAGCTATAATCGTTGTAAATATTTTATAATCTGTATTTAAGAGAGATATTGGCCTATAATTTTGAATTCTTGTCTGATCTGTATCTTCTTTTTAATCAACACTATATTGGCCTCTCTCCAAGATTTTGGTATTTTCCCTTCATCAAGCACAGCATTGAAGACCTTTAATAGATATTGGTTCAGGGTATTCTGATGTTCTTTGCATAGCTCTATGGGGATATCATCTGGGCCAGATGCTTTGTTGTTGTTTTGTTTGTTGATTGCTTTGGCTACTTCTGTCATGGTGATTTGTTCATTAAGCATTACTTTCATAGTTTCTGGAATCTTTGGTAATTCAGCTTTCTTTAGGTAGGTTCTAATCTTTTCTTCTGAATAGTTTTCATTTCTTGAATATAATTTCACATAGAATCTCTGGGCAATATTTTTTTAGAGTTCTCTTCATAATGCATATTCCTTCTTCATCTTGAAGTTTGTTTATTCGTTGTTTTTCTCTGTAATTTCTTAATTTTTGTGCCAACCAACATCCAGGTTTATTAGCATTTTCAAAATAATTTTGTTTGGTTAGTTTGATTTGTTGTGCTATTTTCTCTGTCAAAATATATAAAGTTTAAGGAGATCTAATTTACTTTTCAAATTTTGTTATTAGGTTCTTTCTGGTGCGCCTCCATTTGCTTAAGCTCTTGTTCTAATTTTTCTCAGTGTTGTTTTTTTTGTCTTTTTTTTTTGCTGTATAGGAAATTGTTACACCTCATATATATGCTTTAATGGTTTCCCAGAGTCTGAATTGAGATATCATCTTGTTTATTTATTTTAAAAAGATATCCAATTCTTTTCCATCATTATATTAAACTCCTTTTCTTTGAGAATTGCCCTTTGGAAAGTCCATCTTGGTGTGACCCTATGTCTTTTCCACTGTAGGCTTATGGGGTTGTGATTGGCCCAGGTGTTAATCTCTATAGTCACTTTTAGTATTTTGGAATCTAAATCTTTGGATTTCCAAACCATATCAGTCCTAGACCAGACTTTATGATGATTTGAGTAAAACGTGTAATACTTCTCTTCCTTGTGTGTCTAATCACACTTGGCCAATAAAGTATAGTATTATCCATTCCATTCAAGATATTAGTTGATATTGGCATGAATTTTGTAATATTGAGCTGGAAAACATCATTAACAAATCAGTCATTAAGGATCTTACAGAAACTTTTTTTTAAAAAATGACCTTAAGTAGGTAGAAGGGTCATCCTATCCTACATATTTCTTAATAATTTTAACTTTTACTTATAAATATAACAAATGTCTTTTATCACTCGATAGCTAGTCTAAGTTGATACCCTGTGTCCAAGACACCTATGAATGTTTTAAGAAATAATGGGAATTATAGTTCTTGGTGCCCTCTGAGTTTGGATGTTTGCTTGCAGATATTTCATTAGGTAACATCATCAATGCAATGGGTGTAAGGTTTGTTCTTGTCCATACCTTTGGTGGGAATGTAGTTTCTTCCTTGGTGGTTCCTTGACTGGAGTATTGTTTTCTACCTGGTTGTTTGTCTGGTGCTGATCTCTGCTTATCTGAGTGTAGGCTACTGGGGAGGATGTGTTGTAGAACTTTTTCATTCTTTCT
>CM019149.1:50932544-50953905 GCA_009733165.1 Naja naja
AATAATAATAATAATATCCTGAGCCATTTCTGAAGATAGTTTGATTGCAACATCCTTGTCTATCCTGACTGAGACTTTGAATCCCAACAAAAGAACATTAGATTGGAAGACCTGGGATAAGCATATCTCCCCTGACATACTTTGATACTTTTAATCTGAGCAAAAAGACCCCAGTCAATTTTTGCTATTGTCTGTGGAGCACCTTGTCAACATCCTGGTGAGAATTGTTATTTCCAAAGCTGTGTTTGATTAAACGATGCCACCAATTTACATGGAAGCATCAATAAACTCACATTTAAAAAATTTAAAAATGTCTTTGCTGTTGATTAATGGTGCATTGTGACAAAATGGCATCTATTATCAATGTGTCTCCTGCAGTGTTAATTTACACTTATGGGGATTAATATAATTATAATAACTGTTACCAACATATAATCTGGCCACCCACACAAAAAAACACTGTGTGGTGAGCTCTAGCTGTTATTACAATTTATAAGGCTGTCTGCCTCTTTTGGTTCTATAGCATAACAGAAGCTATTCTTTAATTTTCTTCAATGCTGCAGATGAAGTTCAGGGTCCCTCTTCTCTACTAAATATAATAATATTATTATGGGGCCTGGGAACTAAATTTAAATATTTAGCTGAATGAACAGCTTTTGATGGAATTTGAATAACAATAGCAATAGGACTTAGACTTATATACTGCTTCACAGTACTTTACAGCCCTCACTAAGCCATTGTTACAGAGTCAACATATTGCCCCCAACCAATCTGGGTAAAGGTAATGAGTATTTTACTGAACTTGGAAGGATGGAAGGCTGAGTCAACTTTTGGTTAAAATCAACTCCTGGCAGTCAGCAGAGTTAGCCTGCAATACTGCTGTCTAACTACTGTGCCACCATAGAACATTGATCCAGGAAGTTGTGAAGTCAATAGGCTCAAGACAACTAGACACACACACCTCATCCCTAGCTGCTTGGGATATCAACCTTCAAATACCTGTCTGAAAATCCAACTGCAGTCTTCAAGTAGCTAGGCACAAGGTGGTATATTTTCCTAACAGCTGTTGCAATACATTTTAGGATGGCTTTGATCCTGAATAGGCAACAGAGATTCATTAACTGCCCAGGATTATAGGGCATCATTGTTGGGTATAAAAATAATAATAGTGGAAAAAATATTTGCTTCTTTACTTCTGAAAGAATGCTGGTCCTGTGCAATTAGCATGTCTTTTTCTCTTTCATATTGCATCCTTTTCCAAAGGCCTTGTTGAATACATCAAAGATTTGAACTGCAGAACCAAAACAAATAAAATAAAACTGGATGAAATTGCATTCTTTATTTATATCCATACATGGCTAGAATATATTTTTATTAATTTCACAGAATGGGCAGCCAATTAATCTCCCATTCAAAGCACCCGAGATAAAATTAATTTGCCAGGCAATTTTTTGCCATCCTGCACAATCGAGTCAAGACAATAGCTGGCCCTGTCAGCAGGCAGAAAGAAGAAATCTTTGGGCTGGTGATCAGGATGGCTGGTAGGATCCCACTACTGTTTTAGATCCTCCATGCTCATCCCAGTGTCATCCTTTATAGCAGGGGCGGCAAACTCATGTCGTCACAGCGACATCATATGATGTATCAGGACTTTTTTTCCCCTTCACTAAACTGGGCATGGGCGTGGCCAGCATGTGACACATCCAGCCCATGGACCGGGAGTTTGTCAGCCCTGTTTTATAGTGTCCAGCCAGTGGGTACTAGGGTGGTCTCATGTCCTTTTACCACTGATAACTCCCCACATGATTGACTTTTTGTGTGAGTCAGCCCTCATGACAAAACAAAAACAGGAGATTTTAAAACCCCATCCAGAAATATTTGGATGTCTGGCACAGATTCTCTTCCAGATATGAGCATGTTGGACTTGGGCCTAAAACTAGCAATGGCTGGCATAATATGCGATCTTGATGCGGTTTATACAAGGCTCCGGGTAATGATATTTCAGTAGCTAATTATAGGTTTCAGCTGCAAGAGTCTGGCTGTGAATGTATCTGAAGGGAGAGAATCATTAGGTATTTTTCTAGTGATTAAAGTTGCTACCCCTTTCAGGTTTGCAGCTGGTAACACACTCAGAGCATTTATTAGGGGGCCTCTATACCTATGCTTTTCTCTCACTGTTTTTTTTAGATGGGCATTAACATATGTTTAACGTCTTGTGTTGTAGATGTTTGCACTGGGCAGGGGTCAGATTAGATTATTTCCAGTGTCAATTCAAAACCTTACAATTCATGTTTTCCTCAATCTTCCTTCCCCTTTTCTATATTCTGCATTCAGTTGCTTAACAAAGGAAATAGCATGAGATGTGTGTGTGTGTGTGTGTGTGTGTGTGTGTGTAAGCCTGTCTGTGTGCACATCAGCATCTATACATAAATTTTATCTTGTAGAACTGGAGATGCATCATAACCCTGCTACATTTATGTGGATACAAAATACATTAATGTGGATTTCAATGCATTCTTACAAAAACTGCCAATCCAAGGAAATGGAAAAGATTACCCAGAGTTACATGGAGATTTGATAACCTGAAGTAGTTACAGGAAAGCCAAATGTTTCAAATTTTACATGATAGATCAGAAATGGCCCATTTAAATGAGGTGGAATGAATTTGCAAAATGCATTTTTTTATTAATAAGGTGGCTCCTGTGGCCCTGTGATGTTTCTGCAACTTGGAATGAAAAATAAACCTGAGGGAGGATTTTGAAGAGAACTAGCTTTTTGCATGCTATATTGAAACACTACAAGATCTTTCTTTTCCCAAGTGGAAATAATTCTGGATAAAATATTTCTCCAGATGAGAGTGCACTTAAAGCTCAAAGCACCTGCAAATGTTTATTTGCACATTTTTCAAGCAGAACATTCACATTGAAGACAAACAAATACTCCTAAAAGGGAGGAGACAGCATTGGGCAAACTCAGCTCCCTCTGTCTCACTATATTGCTTCCAATGTGAAATTAGGGTTTCCTGCCTAAGCAGAGGGTTGGACTAGAAGACCTCCAAAGTCCCTTCCAACTCTGTTATACTAAACATTCTAGATTCAAATAGGTAGCTGGTCCAGATGTCTCTCAACCACAGAATTATAAATAACTACAGATATGCAGCAAATAGTCTGTTTTATCTATCTCCTAGCTGAGCGGCATGGTGGCCTAGAGGTAAAGTTCCCTCTTCACAATCAGGAGGCTGTAAGTTGGATTCTAGGTAATGGCAGATATTTTTCATTCTGGGTGCACAGAGAAAATAACTGCTGAGAACTCTGTGTAGGCATTAGGAAGGGCATCTGGCCAGTAAATGCTCAGCTCCAGCCCAGATATGATCAACGAAGTCACTTTTTTAGATGGATAATTTTATATAAACTGTATATAGAATGCATTGAAATTAGCCTTGACTCTCAGTGACTGCCTGGATAAATCCACGTAGTTTTTTAGGCAACATTTTCACATGTGGTTTATTGTCACCTTCTTAGGGCTGGGAGAGAGTAACTAGCCTAAAGTTACCAAGCTGGCTTTGTGCTTAAGACAGAACTAGAACTCACAGTCTCCTGGTTTAGCCTGCTGCCTTTAATCAATTACACCAAATTGGCTCTCCTATATTTTAGAATCATATATTAAATTCAGTTGAATTTTAAAGCTGATCCAAGCCTGAATCAGAATGACATAAAAAGTTCTGGAACAGTTTAGATCATAGCACAATATAATGCAGTAGAACAAGTTGCAAATCAAAAAGCTCCCCAAAATTCATTTGGCTATATATATAGAGAGAGACTCAGATGAATGGTTCCACAGCATGCCTAACTCCTTACTAACTTCTCAACACTCGTGATTCTGACAGCACACTATCACAAAGAGTAGGTTAAAAGTCAGCAATTTTGGAGTTGGTGGGATATGGTCCACTTTTTCAGCAAGTGCCTTGTATCCCATGATGATCCCTTGCCCAGAGAAACTAAGGGTCACATGACTATATCAGCCCCAAGCCCTTTGGCCAATCAAGCAACAGTAAGCATAGCTTGGCCCCATCACAAACAGTTTTGTGTGCTGCCTGGTTGTGATAACAGAGCCTGCTCACCTTCCCAGAGTTCTAGGTAGGCAAGATGAAACAATAGAGCAGGTTATGAGTGTGCAGACTTCAGATGTGAAGCACAAAAAGTGATACAGATCAGCGGTGTGTTTCAAATATTTTTACCACTGGTTCGGTGGGTGTGGCTTGGTGGGCGCACTTTGTGCGCGCGCATACACTGCAGGCACAGAGGCATTTTGAGTCACCTCCTGCAATCCTGCACTCTCCCTGTCGCTTCAGCAGCTGCCCCGCAGCAATCTGCTGTGCTGTGCAGGACATAAAGGTTAGTATGGGAGCCCAGGTGGGTGGGTAGGCCCAACACAGAGTGTTGGAGAGAACCTGTCCGGTCTCCGCTGCTCATTGCTGCTACCGGCTCGGCAGAACCGGGCCAAACCAGTAGAATACCACCACTGATACAGATCTGATGTGAGTGCATTTGGACCTATCAGTGGCAGAAGCCATGCCTTTTCCTAGCTTTTCTATTCCCCCTTATTGTCAGCTTTGGAAAGTTGGAGTTTGTTAGTCGGAACGTTGACACCTATGGCATTTCTTTGTGAGGAAGTCATACATCCCGGAATGAGGACATGGTCAGTATTATTGATTCATTTTCTAGTGCCAGGGAAGAGGGATTAAAAGAGTTTTGGCTAAGACTGTGAAACCTGCAGGATATAGGCTCAGGTTTTCCATGAAAAGTGCTCTTCACATAATATGTTCTATATTTTTCAACCTTCTATGCGGTACTGAGTTTTTTGGACCGAATTGAGCAATAATAATAATAATAATAAAATAATAATAATAATAATAATAATAATAATAATAATAATAATAATCTATTAAATTTATATACCACCCATTTCACTACTCAGATTGATTCTGGACAGTTTGAACTAAATGTTAAACTTTTTTTTTAATCTTGCATTGTTTAAACTTCTTCCTCTCTCCTTCTGAGCTTATTTCTTTCCAAGGATGTTAATAAGTTATGCCATTTTCATACTAATTTCCAAAAAAAGGGAGGAAAAACAAGTTATTTCCTTGGAACCAGGAAGCCATGACCAAAAGCAACTGCTATGATGCAAAGATAAGCTGCATTCTAGTTACAGAAGTAACATTTAAACTCTATGGATTTGGTCTTCCTTTCAGTCTTGTCCAACAGATTATATGGGCCCTCTTTTCTGTGGACTAACCTATTCTCATCTCCCTTTTGTCCCAAAGATGCTTTTTCAACTGGACTGTCTGGTTTTTCTGTGAAGGCTTTTTGCTTTTCATCCAAGAAGCTTCTTCAGCTCTGACTGGTGGGGAATGGAAGGATTGCAGACAGCTAATCATTTGCATTCTTTTAGCAAGTTGATACGGCCATCTGCAGGTTTATATATGTTGTCAGCGTCACCTGAGTAGCTCAAATGGGTGAGACCTGCTTGGAACTGCTGAAAGGACTGTGTTGTAGACTAGAGATAGATGATGTCATATCCCTCCCCTCTGTTGAGAGAGGTCTGTTCTTTAATCCATCTTTCAAACCAACGGTCCCCTCTATCCAAAATGTAGACTTTGCTGTCTTCAAAAGAGTGGCCTTTGTCTTTTAGATGCAGGTAGACTACTGGGTTTGTTCTCCTATGTTGTGCCATGCATTTAAAATACCACTAGATATATATATTAGGAGTCAACTTATGGAGATGATCCTACTGTGATATGCCCATCACTGTTCATACTTCTGCATTTTGGGCCAACTAGCCAAATTTATTCTTGCTTTTTATTCATAGCATAAGAATTGGTCTCACGGGTACCGATACACATCGCACTTTAAAGGCATCCATATAAAACCGATTGAATTTGCTTTCCTTAGCTATAACTGACTTCCGTTTATCACTGAAGCAACTAATTCACAGCAAGTCCAATATTTCATTCAGAGAAATTATAAATGTTGGTTGAGCTCCAATTATAGTAGTCAATGAGAGGCATGGGCTTTCTGATTTCCAAATCAAAGTGTGGTTTTAAATTTAAATCAAATTGGGTGATTTTTCAAATTAGTTTGACATAAATATACTTGTTTTCTGAATGGTTTAATATTAAATTTTCATGGTCAGTGTTTTATCTAGTATTTCATTACCAAGAATGTGGTATGTGAGCATTTCTATCTCACATGTGAACATTTCTTTCTCATGTACCAGAATAACTTGATCAACCTTAAGAACTATAAACCTTGATTTGGAGAGAGATGAAGATGCTATTTGCCTTTGGCAGCAAAATATCTTGGGTCAGCCCTGTTACAGTGGTGGGATTCAAATGTTTTTACTACCAGTTCTGTGGGCGTGGCTTGGTGGGCATGGCAGGGGAAGGATACTGTAAAATCTCCAGTCAGAGGTGGTATTCGCCGGTTCTCCGAACTACTCAAAATTTCCACTACTGGTTCTCCAGAACTGGTCAGAACCTGCTGAATACCACCTCTGCCCTGTTACCTGTTTCAAGATCAAAGTGATATCAGGCAACCATCTTTTAACTATTAATTCTCACCGTGATGGAAAAATTGACTAACTACCCTAAACTAATTAATCAGCAAACTGTTGATCTGTGAGGAAGCTTTAATTTATTTCGCATTTTCTTCAATATCTCAAAACAGTTTTCTCATTGAGGATTTGATTATATTTGGATTAATTTAGATGCAATTAATCAGTGAAATAAATGTTTAGAAAACAGATGATGAATCAATTAACATTCCCAGTTGATAGCTCTAGAAATTAGCATACCTGAATAGAGAAAAAGGAAACACTTCTCTGCTATAACGATGCAGAAAATAATAGTCCACCAAAGCAAATAGCAAAGCCTTCATTCCTTTAAAATTTGATTTCACAGACACAGTCCATTTCAGACTTCAAAAAGTCTTCTCGAAGTCTTAAAACGCATTATGCTCCATTTTGCTTCCTGGCCCTGCACAAATTACTTTATTAGGGATGCATTTGTCAATGTGTGTTATTATCCTTACATGTTGTTACCAGCACCAGAAAAACTGTCTTTAGATGGAAAGAAAGACAGTTCATTTTCTCCTGGTATTTCATAGAAGGGGAAGGGAGAGACATATAAGTAGAATATTCTACAGTGCCCTCTAGTGACAGTGAGGTATAGCTGCAGAAAATTAATGTTAAAATGCTGTCCTTCAGGTGAGATGCAATAGGTTTTTCATAGATTCTAAACCTTAATCCTGAAATATTAATTGAATTGAAATCCACCTACCAAGGAATCAAGCTGGTAAAAATGTCAATTGTTTCCATTTCAAAACTGATTAGCAGATGGGCTCTGTTCTCTACTATATTTAAAAAACTACTTGACCCATCATCAATCCTATCAAGTCAAATGGTAAATCATAAACGCTAGTGAATGTGAGACTTCAAGATTTAGCAATTGTGCTACAGACACAGAGGCAAAGTATCCTGCTATGCTGGGAAATGAAGGTGGAAGTTTCTTCACACAAAGCACATACTTTACTATTGAAATAAAGAATCCTTCTTTGGCATACCATTTTTGCTTTTAAAGATGCCAGCCACTGTTGCTGCTGAAACATCAAGAAATCTGTTTTCTATGCCATGGCCACTAGATCCTGAAGGCCAACTCTATGCAATAGATACTAGCTGTGAAAACCTACATCAATGTACAGTATTATAAGAGCTTCGAGATCCTTACAATATCAAACTAAAGATTGTTTTTGTTTGATATTGTATGGAATATAGATGGTTTGCTTATCAACTTTTCTTTCAAGGAATTTCATACAACAATATACCCATCCTCTTTAATCCAAGATTTGACCTTTGAAACAAATCAAGTTAAGATTGATAATCCTAGTTTATCTTACCTTGATTAAGATACGTTCAACTTTAACTTCATTTGTATCTTAATAGATCTTCATCAAGGTAAAATAAGCTAGGATTATGATTGTACTCTTCATAGATTTAGGCATATTTTTAACTGTTGACTTACTGTTTGGGTCTTTTCAACTGATGTCTCAAGGATTGCAAGACAGGGATCCTTTACTTCAATATAAAGTATGCTTTGTGTGAAGAAATATACACCTTACATTTCAGTATCTAATAACCACTGTATCCAAAAGGAGAGTCTTGTTAGACTATTACAGGAAACAGTAATAGTGTATCACTATGATTGATAATGATTGAAATTGACCCGTTAGGCAAAACATCAAAGAGACTTTACTAACCAATTAATAAGGCATTAGTTTACAAGGACCACACTCAATGTAATCAGTGCCATATTGCATGCACTTCTCTTTTGCGTGCCAGAAAATTCTTTGTATTTTTAGCCCCAAGAAACTAGTTTGTTAGTTCTAGAGTAGAGTAAAAAAACATTGGTGCATCAGAATAATACAGTAACTGCCCTGTAAATAGAGACAGTCTTGAAGGATGGACAATAGAAATGGCCAGACTCAGTATCCTATCATCTTCTGCCTTCATTTCATAGCAAAGATGTGGAGAGAGAATTCTGATCAGGGTTGTAGTTATTTTAGCAGCTTAGATGTTAGCTGTATTCCAGTGTATTCATTCCAAATCTCTTCTTTCTTTTCCCCATTGTTTTGTTTTCTTATACAGGATATGTAGGTAAAGGCTCTATCAACTTGAAGGAATCTCCTAAAGTAGAATCTAGTTATCTGCTGATTTAGCCATGACCATTTTGGTCTCCTGGGGTCCTGATCTGTTCGAAGCCTCAATAACACCCACTCCAGGAATAGGTCCATTTTGCCTGTGAAGGCAATCTTAAATAAGTGAAACACCTCCCAAAGCTTCATCTTCACTTCATAGTCAATTTATCTCAGCCATCCAGAGGGACATGATGGCTCAGTGGTTAGGACACTGAGTCTTAAGACTGTTAAAAGGTCCACAGTTTAGCAGTTTGAGACCCGAGTGCTGTGAGACAGTGAATTCCTGTTGCTTAACCTTGCTCCCGCCAATTTAGCAGTTCGAAAGCATGTAAATGCAAGCAGATGAATAGGTACCACATATAAGCATGTGGAAATGTAACAGAGTTCCATGTTTCACTGTATCGTCTGAGCTGTGGCATGATTCATGCTGACCACATGATCGCAGAAATGTCTCTGGACAATGCTGGCTCTTTGGCTTAAGAAGCAGAGATGAAATTATCCCCTAAAGCCAGTCATGATTAAAATCCACAAGGACACCGTTACTTCTACAGCATCCAAAATATCTCCTTGTAAGATCTTGACCCTATGGAGAAATCCTGTAGAGCTCCTGCACCAAAGATGCCTTTTTGTTCTGAGTGTAAGCTTTACAATCTGGCTCTTTAAAGCTTCCCTTTAGATTAAACAACAGAGGGGGGAGACTGGAGAAACTGCTGGAATGTAGTTACATTCAAAATAAACAAATAAAGCTGTAAGAGCAGGAGAGAGCCTGTAAATTATTCCCACATTTTTTTTCCTCCAAGAAATGTACAGACAGCGTCAGTCTCAATTTTTAAACAGTCGATTAGAGAGGGAGATTGTCACTGACATTTCTACCTGTCATACTTGTGTAAAGCTGTCAAGCAGCAGGTGGGCAGCTGAGACAGCCCTGGAAAAGATGTCTTTATTACCTTTCTCATTCAGCTCTGCCATAAGCTCAGCTTGCTGTGATGGGTTAAGCACACTGCTTTGGTTCACACTGAACATGCTGCCTACAAGGAATAACATATTTGACAACTCTGTGTGTTTTATGTCTCCCAAATTAGGTGCAAGTAGGCTCTAATCCAGTGTTTCTCAACCTTGTAGCTTGAAGATGGGTGGTCTTCAATTCCCAGAATCCCCAGTCAGCAAGCTAAAAACAACAATGAATCTGAGAACAACTGTACTTTGCAAACAGACAGCTTAGCTCTGTCTATTCATCAACATTTCTGATTGACGTACGTATTTGCGGCTATTTAAACTGTGTGATACAAACTTTTCATTGGGTGAGATTTCTAGACCTGTGCATAATTTCTGCATGGCTGTAGAAATGTCTATTCTGCATGGAACAGCTTTGCTTGCTTCTCTCAAATAGCTGCTTCCACCGTGCCTTACAGATAACCTAGCTTTCGTGCCATGGTTTTTCTGTGATGTCTCCGTACGTTTCATTTTCAAGAATCATCTGAATTGTTTGGGAGTGGTCATTTTACATGGTATTCCAGCAAATGTCATTCATGGGCAGAGTCCACTAAGATGTAATGAGTCACCCACAAGTGACCCTACCTCTCAGTTACTGTCTTGTACTCAACATAGGCCTGTCCCTCGGCCTACATGAAAGCAATTCAAATGTGACGTGACTAGAAGATAATGAGGATTCAGCAAGAAATTTCCTCATTACTACCTTATCAAACTATTGATAAATTGGCAAGAACTGCAGATCTTTGGCCTGGCCAGCTACAAGGGAAGACATCTTAGTATAAACATTTCTCCTCTGGTCCTCCTGGTTATTCAGGAAGGGAAAGGAAATTTCCATTGCTAAACAAGGCAATTATTAAGTGAGTTGCATCCAGTTCTTTCTTTCTTTCTTTCTTTCCTTCCTTCTTTCTTTCTCTATCCATCTATCTATCTATCTATCAAAGTTATATGCTGCCTCATCTACCATCAAGTGACTCTTAAAACATAAAAACATATAAAACAATAAGAGCATTAAAAACATTACAACTTTCAACATTAAGAGTGTTATGTATGTAGGTTTAAATGTTATTGGTTTATTTGAATTGGTCTTGTAAAATGTCAAATGGTATTGGTTTAAATAGTCGGGAAGAAACCCTGCACTCCCATTGGCTACAGCTTCGGCTGCCGGCTATAAAAAGCAAGCCGTAGCCTTACCGGACGGGTCCATTCGAACTGTTGTCATTAATAAAGTCTTTTGCTGGAATTCCTCGCGTCTGACTCTTCATGCAAACTTAACACTGGCGGCGAGGATGGGATTTCCCTGAAGAAAACGGACCGACGAACAAGCAACTGGCGAGATGGCTGCGCTGAACACCCCAGCACCGTTCGATCCGGCGGCGGAAGACTGGGAATCGTATGCAGACCGGTTCCACATGTTCCTGGAAGGAACGATCTGCCGGCATCCCGAGACGGAAGAGGGCGGTCTTTCTCACACACTCGGTCGGCAGTCTTCAAAATGGCGAAGGCGTTGGCGGGAGCAGCAGAATTGAAGGTAATAGAATGGCCAATTAGAAAGACTTTTAAGAGCCATTCATTACAAGTATCGTGCCTCATTAAGAACCGCGAATTTTACCGTCGGGATCAAGGGGATAGCGAGTGTTAATGACTGGCAAGCTTAAGGACATTGGGGTGCTTGTGACTTTACCAACGAAGAAAGGCCATCGTGTCGGTTTGTTTTGGGCCTTAAAGATAAGATCTTACAAAGCAAACTGTTAATGAAACAAAAATCACGCTTAAAGAGGCTATTGAAGAGGCTGTTTCAGCAGAAGCCACCAAGTCCTCAGCTGCGGCCATGAAAAGATTAACAAGGCCTCGAGCCAGGCCTCAAGCCATTCTGATGGGGAAAAATCCTCAACAACTCATTGCAAACAAATAGACTCTGATTCGGATAGCAGTGAGGAAGAGGGATTTTAAGCTCAGAATGGAGAAAGAAAAGAAAGACTCTGAGAAAAACAGGCAGGATTGGTTTGCAGAGGCTGTGGGGAGGCCACCCGCACTGAATCAAGTTCTTTGACTCCATTTGCCTACGTTGTGCAGGGCCATATAGCCAGAGTCTGCAAATCATCCAGAACTCCACCATTCAGGAAGAAATTTCCTGAGGAAGATTTTAAGCCCAACAATTTAATTGGAAAAATGGTAGTGAAATCCAAAAGCAAATGGCAAGATGAAACTCACCAAACAATATCCATTGGTCAGTCTTCACATTTAAATAGCAGAAAGTACATGTGAAGGTGTTTATTGAAGGGAGACCGTGCCACATGGAAGTGGACTCAGGCTCTTATTTATCTATGGTGTCATGGGACACTATACACAGACTCTTTCAAAATTCAGAAAAAACATTTCCAGAAGCAAGCACTGACCCTCAAGACTACCAGGGAACAAGATTCCAGTAGTTGGGGAGGGGAATTCAGCGTGCAGTTTAAAGGCCACACCAAGCGTTTGCCACTGACCATGGTGGACAAGGATAAGCCCAAGTTTGCTGGGACTTGAGTGGTTCAAGCCACTTGGGCATGAGGTGACTGGCATCCATCAGTGAGCAGTTCTGACTGGGAAGAGTCCTTGAAGTCTGAGTTTCCAGAGGTCTTCTTGAAGGACTGGGCAGTATATGGGGACCCCTATTGCTTTCAGTTTAGACCCCAAGGTGCCCCAATTAGTTTAAAAGCCCAGGAGGTTCCATTTGCTTTAAAGGAAAAAATTGATGCACAATTAGATAAGCTCATAGCCAAGGGGTTTTGGAACCTACTGACCACTCAGATGGGGAAACTTACCCATAGTCACCACCAGTCAGGCTGATGGGTCCAGTGAGAATCTGTGGTGACTACAAGGGGACACTTAACCATGTGCTGCAGCAGAGCGCATACCTATACCTGTTGTGCATCATCTGCTCCATTCCCTTGGAGGGCACAGTATTTGCTAAACTGGACTTAGCTCAGGCATATCAACAATTAACAGTTGACTGATGCACTGCGAGCACAAACAATTGTGACTCATAGAGGTGCCTTCAAATGTAAAAGACTACAATTTGGGTAAGCGTGGCACCTGGCATTTTTTCAAAGTCTTATGGAAAAAGATGTTGCAAGGACTGCCTGGGTAGTGCCTTATTTTGATGATATAATGACACTCAGCTTCAAGAGACTCAGAGAAGTCCTTACCAGATTCAGAAAAGCAGGTTTGAAAGTCAAGGAAGAAAATGCACTCTCAAAACAGACAGAGTAATTTGGGGTACATGATTGATAAACAGGGCATCCACCCCACTGATGCCAAGGTTAAAGCGATCAAGGAAGCCCCTAAACCTCGTTACAAGTCAGATCTGCAAGCCTTCCTTGGCCTTATTAACTTTTATCACATGTTTCTACCTCACAAAGCATCTATTGCTGAACCCTTACATCGTTTACTTGATAAGAAGGCTGCTTGGATCTGGGGCGGAAGGAACAGTCAGCATTTAACAGTATTAAGAGACTAATCCGTCTGATGCTGTGTTGATTCAATTCTCTGAGAATTTACCTGTTGTTCTGACTTGTGATGCATCCCCTTTTGGAGTGGGAGGGGTTTTGAGCCACAGGCTTCCCAATGGCGGGAAGCCCCAATTGCATTCTACTCTGCACGCTGTCCAAAGCAGAGAGGAACTACAGCCAATTGGACAAGGAGGCTGCAGTTGTAGCAGCTGTTAAGAAATTTCATGAATATCTGTATGGGGTCATTCACCATTGTTACAGATCACAAACCTTTGGCTTGGCATCGTGGCAGGAGACAAACCTACACCTATTATCCTGTCACCAAGAATGCTGAGGTGGACTGAATTTCTTGCAGCCTACTCCTACAAACTGATTCACAGGCCTGGCAAGGACATTGGACATGCTGATGCACTGAGTGCCCTACCTGCCACAAGGAAGACTGTGAACTTGAGACTCACACTTTTCCTGGAGACCGTTGCTAAGCTTCCAGTCCATGCTGCTGAGATTGCCAGAGAATCTGCCAAAGATGCTGTGTTGGCACCTGTTATGGGCTGGATTAAAAAGGTTGGCCTCTTCAAGATCTACCTCACTTTGCTCAACCTTTCAAATCCAGGCAAACTGAATTATCTGTATTAAGAGGATGTATTTTGTGGGGTAACAGGGTGGTTATTCCTGCAAAACTGCAAAGGGAGGTTTTGGAAATGTTACATGAGGGTCATCCTGGGATTGTAAGGATGAAAGGTTTGGCCAGGAGTTATGTATGGTGGCCAGGTATTGACAAAATGGTTGAAAACTGGGTTGCATCTTGTCCCAATTGCCAGGTAGTCAGGCCTGCCCACCTCACGCCCCAGGAATGGGAATGTCCTAGGGGCCCATGGTCTAGAATCCACATTGATTTTGCAGGTCCTACAAGAGGGCACACGTTTCTAGTAATTGTTGATGCATACTCCAAATGGCTAGAGGTTATTCTCATGACTTCTACTACTACTGAGGCTGTTATCAAGCAGCTCAAAAAGCTCTTTGTAACCCATGGGTTACCAGATGTCTTGTCTCTGACAATGGCCCTCAATTCATCTAACATTTTTGAATCCTTTCTAGCTCAACAGGGCATCAGACATGCCCTTACAGCCCTGGGCACCCTTCGACCAGCGGCCTGGTAATAGATGCGGCTTTACCAAAGCTTCAGCAGCTGGGTCCTGGGGACATCTGAAAGCTTGAAAAGCTTCTTAGTGTTCAGCACATCACTCTAGCCCATCAACTAACTTGTCCCCAGCAGAGTTGTTAATGGGCAGGAAACTTGGTCTTCCCTTGACCGACTTCATCCCTTATGCACCCAATACACCACTGGATTCCACTTCCAAAGTTCGTTCTTTCAGTGTGGGAGATTCTGTCTATGCTAGGAACCTTACAGGTGAACCTTTGTGGATTCCTGCTGAAATAACTCACATCACTGGCCCTCTTTCTTACAGGGTTCAAACAGAGGATGGCCTCCTCTGGAGCAGGCACATTGACCAACTTAGATCCCGGTTCACTCAGGAACATGCGCCCTGTCTCTCTAGGTCCCTCACCTGATGTCTCTTCTAGGGGAAGGGGAGGAACAGGAGGAATATCAGCAAACAGGAATCAACCCTTTGTGTAACGAGCCATTGCGACAGGAACCATCCCGAACCCTGTCACAATGCCAAGATCCATCCTTAGAAGTAGAGTCATTACGACAGGAACCATCCCGAACCCTGTCACAATGCCTAGATCCATCCTTAGAAGTGGAAGATTGTACATCACTACCAGACTTGGGTGTTGACATTGGAATGGAGATGGGTTGGGAGGAGAGACCAGATTCTAACAGTCTAACAGGGTCTTCTTTCACAGGAAGTCCTAACAGGGAAATGTCAGCAGACACATTTCCCCTCTCACTGAGTGAGAACAATAAAGATTCTGAACCACGAAGGTCTCAGCGTTACGTAAGAGCCCCACCTATTTAAAGGAATACATTAGATAGGTTGGGGTTTGGTATGGACTGAACCTAGTGGGGAGGGTGTGTTATGTATGTAGGTTTAAATGTTATTGGTTTATTTGAATTGGTCTTGTAAAATGTCAAATGGTATTGGTTTAAATAGTGCGGGAAGAAACCCTGCACTCCCATTGGCTAGCAGCTACGGCTGGCTATAAACAGCCGTAGCCTTACGGACGGGTCCATTCGAGCTGTTGTCATTAATAAAGTCTTTTGCTGGAATTCCTCGCGTCTGACTCTTCATGCAAACTTAACAAAGAGTATTAAAATCAATCCAAGAACTGGATAAAAGGGAAGCAATGCATAAAATGGGTGGAAGTGACATCTTCCCTCTGCCAAGTGACAGCCACATCAGGAAGGAGTATAAGAATCTGGAGAAGTATCAAGACTTGATGGAGTAGCAGAAAGATGTTGAGGTAAAGACCAATGTGGTCCCAGTAATGGTAGGAACACTTGGAACTGTGACTCCTAACCTGGGAGTGGCTCCCACAGATCCTAGGAATATCATCAGAGCTCTCTGTCCCAGGGCTAGGAACAGTTAAGATATTCTGCAGAGCCCAAGCTTCCAGCTGGTAGAGGACCTGAGACTAAGGAAGACACATACCCTCATAACAGCAAGAAAGGAAATGTTTTCTGCATTATAGTGTTCTATTTACTCTGTTTCTAAATACTCTGTTAATGCTCTATTTTACAACCTTTTTGCCACAGTTGTTAAGCGAAAAACTGCAGGCAGGTGACATACTAAGTTGTTAAGTGAATCTAGTTCTCCCACTGACTTTGCTCATTGGAAGCTAGCTAGGATGATCACATTGACCCCTGAATGTTGCAACCATCATAACTATATTCTGATTGACAAGTACCTGAATTTTGATCATGTGACTTTGGGGCTGCCGCGGTTATAATAAGTGTAAGAACATGTGGAAGTCACTTTTTCAGTTCTTGCGTTGTAATTTTTGAACAATCAGTAACAGAATGCGTTGTAAAATTAGGGTACTTCCTGTACATGAAATTTTGTTTGATTGTACTCATAATGTATATATTATTGTTGAATAAGCCCTAAACTTGTTAGGGAGTTGCCCTTCACAGTCTCAGAGAATAGGGTGAATGGAAATGGGTTTTAAAATCATACAGTGACAAAATGATAGTAATAAAGCATTTTTGGTAAATATAATTTCCTAAACAACACCGCAATGATTAGTTGCACAATATCGATTTGCATAGCATTAGTAATTCTTACAGTTTATAATTTTTTACAGTTCCACCAAGTAATAATACTTCTGGAGTCACTTTAAATACAAATGTATTCCATTAATTAAAATTAATGGTCACAATTAAATGAACATTCTGGTACTGTGACTGAATAAAAATATAAATTATATTCCTTCCTATTTCTTCTTCTGCAATGACGAAGATACTTTTCATTTTTTCTTTGGTGCCATAATAATTCCTCCGTTAGGTAACAATTGAACTTTCAAAGTGTCAAGCACTGTGACTATGTTTGTTTCCCACAAACTCTGTAAAATGGATCTTATTGTCCACATGTTATTGACAGAGGGAGGGCTGTAGGGACTTAGTTAAAAGATGAATCTGCAGCAAATTGTAGCTTCATGATTTTCATGTTACATAGCAAATCACACTTTATATTTAGCTTGGTTTTCACATACCATTATATAGAAAAGACAAAAATGACACCATTGAAGTTAAGAGTCATACTGTTACCACACCATAAGAATCTGCTTTTATACCAATATTTTGGTGAGAAATATCAAAATAACCTTTTTCTCCTGGATAAATTGGCAGCAACTTCCAAAGAAAGAGACTCAGCTGGAAATCTGTAACCTGCAGGGTTGTAAAATGTTTACAATGGCCAGGTCCAGCATTAAATGAAAGCAGATCAGAGTATGACTGACAAACAGATTGGACCAGTGGTGGTATTCTACGGTTCAGGCCGATTCAGCCAAACCAGTAGCTCCAACTATCATCTGTGGTGAACCGCTTCCGCGTGGCATAGCTGACTGCTGTCGTCAGCTGTTTACACCAGGGGCTTGCATCAGAAGGTGAGTTGCAAATGCTGCATGCGCAAAGCCGCAGCTCCACGCTGAACTGGTAGGAAAACTTTTTGAAGCGCATCGGTGTAGTCTTTCTTTAAGATTTGGCATTGGAGAATCTTGATATATCTGAGTTTTTTGGCAAAAGAACAATCAACATCTCATTCCTTCATATCCTCACTCTCACAAACTTGTACTATATAAAGGATGCATATATCAAAACCTCTGAATTTTTTTAAAAGGCTGAATTGTGCCTTATTTTATACTCAGCCTTTTCAATTTCATCCTGGGGGAGGGGAGAGGTGAGGAGGAGAACAAAACCACCTTAATTTGCAATACTAGATAACTAGAGCCTGCTGATATTTATGTAACATAAAATTAACTTTGGGATCAAGAGTTACATCTCAGGTCTAGTTATGTCACATAGCTTCTCAACAAGGAGAGGAAATAAAGCACAGGTGTCAAACTCACTGCGTCACATTGCTGTCACATGGCGTGGCGTGACTTTTTTCCTTCGCGGGCTGGGGTTGTATGGCCTGCTCATGTTGCATCAGCCCACAGGCTGCCAGTTTGTACCTCTGATAAGTCTTTGTTATAATACAGTCCTCACATATCACTTAAACTTTGAACATCAGTCTTCTGAAAGTGTTATGACCAATTTTCCGATTTTGGGGTTTTTCAATTCTGGGAGTGCTACAAGCTACTTTTAATGCATGTGATTTGATTATACCTAGTTGTACATACAGTTGTAAATTCATACAAATTACTTACCATCACTTTGTATAGCATTTCACTACATGATACACACCAAAATTTAGGCTATGTATTAACCTGTTGGTCTCAAGCAGTTTAGATCTTCTGTAACTACTTGGTCTTTCCAATATAAACTCTGCTAATAATTTCATTATTGAAAGTCATCATTAACACATTTAACTAAGCAACAGGGTTGAGTTAAAGTTTCTAATTTTCTATTGGAATTTAGGTCTTACACTTCAGTGACAAATCAATAACACCTCAGAATCATTACTCTCAGTTCTCTTTTTTTTAAAAAAAGCAATGGCAAGGGATAAGAATACTATAATTGTGCTATTTACTCCATGCTTCCCAAAATCAATAAATTTCAGCAAGTCTAGTTTATTTTGGATTTAAAGGTATCTTTACTCCATATGCTTTATTTGCAGAATACTCAAAAAAAGGCAAATAATGCTACTGAACACGGAGGGACTTACTTCTAAAGGAACAGATAGAGATTATGATGTAACAACTTGAACAAGACAGCAGAAGCACTGTTGTTTAGCAGCTATTGAACTGAAAGACATGCTTTTTAATCACAGATCTTCAAGGGAAGCTCTAAATTTTATTAATGTGGTCTTGGGATTTTTTAATTATTAGTTTTAATCACCACAGATAGATTCTTTCACAAATGGAATAGAAATATAATAATTAAAATACAAAAATCTTAATTATTTTGGATATCATAACAGCATATATCAGGTGGCCTGTAATATTCTTCCTCAACCCATGGGCTGAGTTAATAATATGCAATTTATAGGACATTAAAGGGAGATAGCCTTTAATTGGAGAATCAATAAAGGGCTGTTCATTGAATGCTAATCAATGTTCTCCAGAGTACTAGGAATTCCCACTAATTCTCTTAAACCCTTGTAAATGGTGTTGCAAATTATCTTGATGGAAAGGAGATTGGCACATATAAGTATAATCTTAAAGTGTTCTGGAAGCCAATTGCAAGAAGAAAAATTCTGCATTTCATTAATAGGGCTTATTTCCACTTGCACTCTTCTTCCTTCTGGAATGAAGATTATCTCTTTCTTTTCTGGAAGAATATTATGGTTATCTTAATTGATAATCTGAAGACATCGAAACATATACAGGCTATACATAATCAGGAACCATGCTATATTACAGGCATGTTTAATCTATCAGTTTAAATTAATTAGATTAATTAATGATCTATTAATTAATGAGCCAATATCCTTACCCACCAAGATATAAACCCCATTGCATTTACCAAATCTATCCACTGTGGTGGCCTTTATAACAATCCCCTTTGATTGAAACATTTATTTTGCAACATGTTTTTAGCAAAATTCATATAAAACTATAGCAATCCATATCAATTGAATATACCCACTCTAATAGGCATTTGACAAAGTTGACCACAACCTAGCTTCTTAGTAAGCTAGAAAAAGTGGAATAGATAGCACCACCACTAGATGGATTCGCAACTGGCTGACAACTGTACTCAGAGTAGTCCTTAATGGATCTAAGTCTACATGGGAGAAAGTAAGCAGTGGGGTGCCACAGGTTCGTCTTAGGCCCAGTACTCTTCAACATCTTCATTAATGACTTAGATGAGGGAATAGAAGGGGAACTTACCAAATTTGCAGATGATACTAAGCTGGCAGAATGCTTAACACCCAAGAAGATAGGCTCAAGATCTTGACAGACTAGAACACTGGGCATTATCTAACAAAATGAAATTCAATGTAGAAAAGTAAAGTCCTACACTTACGCAAGAAAAACCAAAGTACACATATAGACTGGGTGAAACCAGGCTCAATAGCAGTAACTGTGAGAGGATCTTGGAGTCTTAGTGGACAACCAGCTAAATATGAGCCAACTGTGTGCAGCAGCAGCCCAAAAAGCCAACGCAATCCTAAGTTGCATTAACAGAGGATACAATCAAGATCAAGTGAGGTACTAATACCACTCTATAAAAGCCTTAGTAAGACCACACCTAGAATCCTGCATCCAGTTTTGGTCACCACATTATAAAAAGATGTTGAGACTCTAGAAAAGTGCAGAGAGCAACCAGGATGATTAGGGGACTGGAGACTAAAACATATGAAAGAACAGTTACAGGAACTGGGCTTGGCTAGTCTAGTGAAAGAAGGACCAGGGGAGACATGATAGCAGTCTTCCAATATTTGAGGGGCTGCCACAGAGAGGAAGGGGTCAAGCTATTTTCTAAAGCACCCAAGGCCAGACAAGGAATAATGGATGGAAACTGAACAAGGAGAGATTTAACCTGGAAATAAGGAGAAACTTTCTGACAGTGAGAACAATCAACCAATGGAACAGCTTGCCCTCGGAAGTTGTGGGAGCACCATCACTTGAGACTTTCAAGAAGAGATTGGACTGCCATTTGTCAGAAATGGTGTAGGGTCTCCCACTTGGGTGGAGGGTTGGAGTAGATGACCTACAAGGTCCTTTCAACTCTGATTATCTGTTATCTGTTAATATTAACTGCTATTTCTCAATGTGTTAGCTTTCATAACTTCCTTGTCACCATTGCAAACAATGCAACTTGTTTGTTACGTGGTCATCAGACAATGAAAATAATTTTCCCCATCTAATATAGATTGATTCAATTGGATTAACAAGGAGATGATGAATCTAAGCTGTAGGTTCCTGATAATGCAATGTAATTAGTAATGGGGCAATTCTTCTGTAATTTATTATTACAAATGCAAAAAATGTGTATTTGGTATCGTCTATCCAAATAGGCTGTTGGCATTGTTTGAAAGAAGTTCTGTAAAAGCTTGTCTCAAGGAGTGGGATGTCATGATTTCTCAAGCATCCAGGTCATGGTTGTCCAAAGTGCTTTTCAAAAGGCAACTGGAATTTCTTGAACTTTTCTTTGAAAATCCTTCCATTCCTGCCAATCAGTTAGAGCTGAAGAAAGTTCTTGGATGAGAATTGAAATTTTAAAAAAAAACCCAAAGTTACCTTTTGGAAAAGCACCTTTGGGACAAAGAGTTGGATGTAAAGGATTGTAAGTAGCTTACATTCCTTGTCCTTCTTTAAAAATTTGATATCACTAGCCAATTAAGCTTACATACCTGCTCTCTATGATCAAAATCTTCAACACTAAATAGCCCCTCAATAGTGTATGATAATTTATGTCATTCAGCAATTCCTAATCTAACAAGAATGTTAACATTGCCAATATCAATTATGGGTAGCACTTTTTATAGCAATTACCCTTAAATGGATATTTTAAATATTACAATTTTAAAATCATGAAATTAAAGGAATCCATTCAAA
>CM019149.1:50954905-50975516 GCA_009733165.1 Naja naja
GATTCCAAAAAGGTTGATGTAAAATTGAGGGCCATTGTCAGAGACAGAACATCAGGTAACCCGTGGTTACAAAAGTTTTTTGAGCTGCTTGATGACAGCATCAGTTGTGGTGGATGCCATAGGATTACCTCTAGCCATTTGGAATATGCATCTACTATAATAAGAAAGGTGTGCCCTGGTAGGGCCTGCAAATCAATGTGAATCCTAGACCATGGGCCCCTAGGACATTCCCATTCCTGTGTGGGGGCGCGAGGTGGGCGGCCTGATTACCTGACAGTTGGGACAAGATGCACCCAGTTTTCAACCATTTTGTCAATACCTGGCCACCATACATAACTCCTGGCCAATCCCTTCATTCTGACAATACCTGGATGACCCTCATGTAACATTTCCAAAACCTCTTTTGCAGTTGTGCAGGAATAACCACCCTGTTACCCCACAAAATACATCCTCTTAATACAGATAATTCAGTTTGCCTGGACTTAAAGGTTGGGCCAGGTGAGTAGATCTTGAAGAGGCCAACCTTTCTTAATCCAGCCTATAACAGGAGCCAATAAAGTGTCTTTGGCAGTCTCTCTGGCAATTTCAGCAGCATGAACTGAAAGCTTGGCAACAGTTTCTAGAAAAAAGTGTGTGTTTCAGGTTCAAGTCCTCCTTGTGGCAAGGAAGTGGGCACGACTCAGTGCATCAGCATGTCCAATGCCCTTTGCTAGGCTTGTGGATAAGTTTGTAAGAATAAGCAGCAAGAAATTCAGTCCACCTCAGCATTCTTGGTGACAGGATAGTAGGTGTAGGTTTTATCTCCTGCCACAATGCCTAACAGGTTTGTGATCTGTAACAATGGTAAATGTTCTCCTCATACAAATATTCATGAAATTTCTTGACAGCTGCAACAATTGCCAAGGCTTCCTTGTCCAATTGGCTGCAATTCCTCTCTGCTTTGGTCAAAGTGCGAGAGTAAAATGCAATAGGGCTTCTCTCCGCTGGGAAGCCTGTGGCTCAAACCCCTCCCCTCACTCCAAAGGAGGATGCATCACAAGTCAGTACAATAGACAAATTCTCAGAGAACTGTATCAGTACAGCATCAGACGTGATTAGTCTTTTAATACTGTTAAATGCTGATTGTTCCTTCCTCCCCAGACCCAAACAGACTTTTGTCAAGTAATCTGTGCAATGGTTCTGCAATGGTTGCCTTCTGAGGTAGGAACATGTGATAAAAGTTAATGAGTCCAAGGAAGGCTTGCAAATCTGTTTTGCATTTAGGTCTAGGGGCTTCTTTGATTGCTTGAACCTTGGCATCGGTAGGGTGGATGCCATGCTTGTCAATCATATAGCCCAGGAACTCAACCTTGTCAGTTTTAAGAGTGCATTTTTCTTCCTTGACTTTTAACCCCGCTTTCCTGAATCTGGTAAGGACTTCTCTGAGTCTTTCTTGTAAATGACTTTCTTGTCATTTTCAGCAGAGATTAACACATCATCAAAGTAAGGCACTACCCCTGGCAGTCCTTGGAGCATCCTTTCCATAAGGCTTTGGAAGATGCCTGGTGCCACGCTTACTCCAAATTGTAACCTTTTACATTTGAAGGCACCTCTATGAGTCACAATGGTTTGGGCCTCTGCAGTGGCATCATCAACTGTTAGTTGTTGATATGCCTGGGCCAGATCCAATTTGGCAAAGACTGTACCCCTGCCAAGTGAATGTAATAGATGATGCACCACTGGAACTGGGTATGCACTCTGCTGCAGCGCATGGTTCAGTGTCCCCTTATAGTCCCTACAGATACTTACTGACCCATCAGTCTTGACAGGTGTGACTATGGGTGTCTCCCACCTGGAGTGGTCAGTGGGCTCTAAAACTCCTTGAGCTATTAGTTTATCTAATTGTGCATCAATTTTTTCCTTTAAGGCAAATGGGACCCTTCTGGGCTTTAAACGAATTGGGGCACCTTGGGATCTAGGTTGAAAGTGATAAGGGTCCCCATATACTTGCCCAATCCTTCGTTGAAGACCTCTGGAAACTCAGACTTCAAGGCCTCCTCCCATTCAGAGTTGCTCACGTGATTGATGCCAGTCACCTCGATGCCTAGTGGATTGAACCACTCAAGTCCCAGCAAGCTTGGGCGATCCCTGTCCATGATGGTCAGGGGCAAACGTTTGGTGTGGCCTTTGAACTTCACGTTGAATTCTCTTGTTCCAACTACTGGAATCTTGTTCCCTTGGTAGTCTTTAAGAGTCAGTGCCTGTTTCTGGAAATGTTTCTTCTGAATGTTGGGAAGTAGTCTGTGGATAGTGTCCCATGACACCATAGATAAATAGCAGCCTGAGTACACTTCCATTTGGCAAGGCCTTCCTTCAATTAGTACCTTCACATGTACTTTTCTGCTTCTTAAGGTTGAAGAATGACCAATGGTGACTGTTTGATGAGTTTCATTCTTCCCATTTGCTTGTTGGGCTTGAAATCTTTGTCAGGAAACCTTCTTCTGTGTGGTGGGGTTCTGGATGATTTGCAGACTCTTGCTAAGTGACCTCTTTTCACAACAAAGGCAGATGGTATCAGAAACTTGTATTCAGTGGGGGTGGGCCCCCACAACCTCTGCAATAAAAGTCTTGCCTTTTCTTCCCAGGTCTTTCTTTTCTTTTCCATTCTGAGTCTATAAATTCCTTCCTCCACCTCACTGCAGTCTGATTCAGACTCTATTTGCTCGCAAATGAGTTGTTGTGGACTTTTCCACATCAGAATGGCTTGAGGCCTTGTTAATTTTCTTCATGGCTGCCGCTGAGGACTTAGTGGCTTCTGCTGAGGAGGCCTCTTCTATGGCTTCCTTCAACGTGATCTTAGGTTTTAATAACAATTTGCTCTGAAGCACCTTGTCTTTGAGGCCTAGAACAAATTGATCGCATGGCCTCTTCAAGTTGTTAAACTTGCATGCACCCCCAATGTCTCTTAAACTTGCCACGAAGTCGTTAATGGTTTCGCTTTCCCCTTGATCCCGACGGTAAAACTCGTGTCTCTTAATGAGACACGATACTTGTGGAGCGTAATGGGCTCTTAAAAGCTTCTCTAAATTAGGCCATTCAATTACCTTCACGACTGCAGCTCCCGCCAATGCCTTCGCCATCTTGAAGACTGCCGGACCGCAGTGCGTAAAAGACCGCCTCTTCCGCTTCTTGGAGATGTCGGTCGTTTCCTTCCAAATACATTTGGCGATCCGCATCTGATTCCCAGTCTTCTGCTGCGGATCCAATGGGGCTGGGGGAGTGTTCAGCGCAGCCATCTCGCTCTTCTGCTTGTCTTCCGCGTCGTCTTCTCTTCAGGGGAATACCACCTTCGTTGCCAGTGTTAAGTTTGCATGAAGAGTCAGACGCGAAGAGCTTCAGTGAAGAGTTTAATAGTGACCACAGCTCGAATGGACCCATCTTGGCTGGGCTACGGCTGCTACTTATAGCCAGCAGCCGCAGTTGCCAGCCAATCAGAGTGCAGGGTTTTCCCACACTTTTCAAACCAATCATATTTGACATTTTACAAGAACAATTCAAACTAAACCAATGACATTCAAACCTACATACATAACATACTCTATGAGGCTAGAATCATTATCCAATGCATGGATTTCACTTACAAATCCCTTTCATTCCGTAAAGTTGGTGAGATCTTTGTTCAGGCCTGATGGTATTGGTGTTGTTTCATTAATAGTAGAAAACAAGACTGGGGAAGCTAAGAGAGATTCAGAATTCCTTCAGTATAAATTGGCATCTTCTAAAGATTTTAATCTGGATCCTGAAATACAAGTAGAATGGTTATTCCTAGGAATATGTAAACCAATTATGGTCCTGTTATACATCAAGCTTAACTGACTCAATAACCAAGCCCAGCTATAGTCTGTGAGTGCCATAACTGAGCCAAAAATAGGATAGGCTTGAAACTTAACCTCACATTTTGCAGAAAGAGTTAGAGATATAAAGCTTCCGAAAAGGCATGCCATTTCTTCAAAGAGCTCACTGCCAAGGCCTAGTAGCCCAGAATCTCTGATTGGCCATGGTACCAAGCTGTGCCTCCCACTACAGTATCTGTTTGACCAATGAGATAAGGGCGAATGAGGTAATGAAGTCTTATCCACCAGCTTCTGCAGGATGTGTGTCAATGTGTGTAAAAAAAAAAGATACTGGTTGTGACAGCACATTCAAAGAATTCCAGGGATTATATAGAAAAATAAGCAGGGACTGCACTGCCAAAGTTATGATTTTTGACAGTTAGTGTGATTATGCACTGTTAATTTCTTTGACCTGATTGGAAGTCTTTGTGTAAACATGGCTACTACATATTCAAAACTTAACCCAATTAAACTGTTTACATTGACTCTTTTATAATGTGGAATCTGCTTTGCCTTGAATACTCATTTTCCTTTTCAAAAGCCTTTTGTTTCCTTCTTCCCTCATAATGATGAGGTGTTGACTTCAATTAATGTCAAGAGAAAAATTGAACTCATCAATATGAAATCACTCTGAGAAGCCCATATAATGGGTTTCACACGGCCCAGTCACACTCCCGTGAATTTCCATTATCTAAAACTACAGAATGGCAGTACTGTACATTCTGTTAAAGCATCTATTGATTTCACAATTTGGTCCAGTGCATTAGTAACATCTAAAATGTCTGAATTCCTTTTATTATTGAAATACATTTTGCATTACAATGTCTTTGAAAATGAAGAGTATTTTTTTCCCTCTTTGTGTGCTGGTCATATTCTTAGTTATGATTTTTGTTTTTTCTTTCTTTATTTTCAAACCAGCTACTTCTCCATATTCTTCAAGTTTTTCTAATAATATCGGACCTGTTTGTTCAGGGTCTTCCAAGAAAGATACTAAGTCATCGGCATATGCTTGTAATTTAAAATTTTCTTTTTTAATTTGTAATCTTTTAATCTATGTTTCTTGTCTAATCATTCTTGTTAGGACCTTTAATGTATATATGAATAGTAACGGGGACAGAGAGTAGCCTTGTCTTGTACCTTTTTGTATGTAAACATTACTTGTCAATTCTCCATTTATTATTATTTTTGCTTCTTGTGTATATATTGCCATAATTATCTTTAAAAACTTTTCACCAATATCCATGTGTTTTAACTGTTGCATTAGAAAGGGCTTATTTACATTGTCGAAGGCTTTCTGGGCATCTAGAAATAATAAGGCTGCCTGTTGATCGTTCTTCATAGAATTCAAGGGCGTCTAAGACTATTCTCACATTATATTTTGTTTGTCTATTTGGGAGGAAGCCATTTTGATCACTATGTATGAATTCATTTAAATAACTTTAAATCTTTCAGCTATAATCGTTGTAAATATTTTATAATCTGTATTTAAGAGAGATATTGGCCTATAATTTTGAATTCTTGTCTGATCTGTATCTTCTTTTTTAATCAACACTATATTGGCCTCTCTCCAAGATTTTGGTATTTTCCCTTCATCAAGCACAGCATTGAAGACCTTTAATAGATATTGGTTCAGGGTATTCTGATGTTCTTTGCATAGCTCTATGGGGATATCATCTGGGCCAGATGCTTTGTTGTTGTTTTGTTTGTTGATTGCTTTGGCTACTTCTGTCATGGTGATTTGTTCATTAAGCATTACTTTCATAGTTTCTGGAATCTTTGGTAATTCAGCTTTCTTTAGGTAGGTTCTAATCTTTTCTTCTGAATAGTTTTCATTTCTTGAATATAATTTCACATAGAATCTCTGGGCAATATTTTTTTTAGAGTTCTCTTCATAATGCATATTCCCTTCTTCATCTTGAAGTTTGTTTATTCGTTGTTTTTCTCTGTAATTTCTTAATTTTTGTGCCAACCAACATCCAGGTTTATTAGCATTTTCAAAATAATTTTGTTTGGTTAGTTTGATTTGTTGTGCTATTTTCTCTGTCGCCAAAATATAAAGTTTATGTTTAAGGAGATCTAATTTACTTTTCAAATTTTTGTTATTAGGTTCTTTCTGGTGCAGCGCCTCCATTTGCTTAAGCTCTTGTTCTAATTTTTCTCAGTGTTGTTTTTTTGTCTTTTTTTTTTTTGCTGTATAGGAAATTGTTACACCTCGTATATACGCTTTAATGGTTTCCCAGAGAGTCTGAATTGAGATATCATCTTGTTTATTTATTTTAAAAAAGATATCCAATTCTTTTTCCATCATTATATTAAACTCCTTTTCTTTGAGAATTGCCCTTTGGAAAGTCCATCTTGGTGTGACCCTATGTCTTTCCACTGTAGGCTTATGGGGTTGTGATTGGCCCAGGTGTTAATCTCTATAGTCACTTTTCGTATTTTGGAATCTAAATCTTTGGATTTCCAAACCATATCAATCCTAGACCAGACTTTATGATGATTTGAGTAAAACATGTAATACTTCTCTTCCTTGTGTGTCTAATCACACTTGGCCAATAAAGTATAGTATTATCCATTCCATTCAAGATATTAGTTGATATTGGCATGAATTTTGTAATATTGAGCTGGAAAACATCATTAACAAATCAGTCATTAAGGATCTTACAGAAACTTTTTTTAAAAAAATGACCTTAAGTAGGTAGAAGGATCATCCTATCCTACATATTTCTTAATAATTTTAACTTTTACTTATAAATATAACAAATGTCTTTTATCACTCGATAGCTAGTCTAAGTTGATACTCTGTGTCCAAGACACCTATGAATGTTTTAAGAAATAATGGGAATTATAGTTCTTGGTGCCCTCTGAGTTTGGATGTTTGCTTGCAGATATTTCATTAGGTAACATCATCAATGCAATGGGTGTAAGGTTTGTTCCTGTCCATACCTTTGGTGGGAATGTAGTTTCTTCCTTGGTGGTTCCTTGACTGGAGTATTGTTTTCTACCTGGTTGTTTGTCTGGTGCTGATCTCTGCTTATCTGAGTGTAGGCTACTGGGGAGGATGTGTTGTAGACTTTTTCATTCTTTCTTAGGGTTTTTTTTAGTGTGCAAATGTGGTTTATTTCTATATGTTTATTGATGGCTTATTTGTCTGAATGCCATGCTTCCAGGAATTCTCTAGCAATTTTTGGATTTGGCTTGATCTAGGATACTAATAGTTTTATGTCTTCTGATTGTTGGTTGATGTTTGTGAATGCGCTCTGCTAGTCTTCTACCTGACTGTGACTGTTGCAATCCCTTCATTGCATATTATATAAATCAGCCCTAGTTTTTTTTCTTGGGCTGCTGAGTCTTTTAAAGTAAGAGCAACTTAATTATTCAATATTCTTTTAGTACTCTCTATATGCTCAGGAACATCTCTCTAATGACAATTCTTGCTAAATTAAAATCTAAATTTCTAGTTCCAGCTCTTTAAACAATTTTCTTTGGATTGCAAGAAGGTGTAGTGTCAAAGAAACAACTTATATGAACATTGTGTTTGCTATTCTTTTCTAACAAATATTCATTCTGAGTGCAATCAGTCCTAAGGTTGATGTGTCCAAAGCAAAAAAACAATTACACCACAGAAGAGTCCAAGCATTATTTTTTAAATTGAAACAATTTTAATTTCTAAAAAAAATTAAATCTTTTACATTTATACATCTATTCATAAATGTATTTTTAGGGCTTGGATAATCGCCATCAAGAAAGCCCATTCCCTCACTCAATTCAACAGGAAGTAAATTCCAGGAAGGTCATATACCATCCTGTGGTAAAATGGGTGGCCAATAAATTTAATATAGATAAAATATAAATAAATAAATACATAAACAAACAAATAAACAATATGTAGTAGTAGAGTGTGTGCATACAGGAGATATTTTGAGAGAGATTATCAAAAAACCAGATATCCTAAACTTAGTTATAATTAATCAGTGAATGATTTCTTTGGAGAATGGTAGATCAGGTTCATTGTACAAAGTTTTTGTTGGGGTTCTCCTGGCTTAGGAGGTTAACACCAAAGTAGAAATTACAAATTTGTACTTTTTTCACCTTACATTCCAGCCAGCCTTTCTCAGCACAATGATTCAGAAGTGGGCATTCTACACATACTATATGTATTGCAAGGCAATCCTCTCTTTTGAACTCTTTGTGAACCACATGATAAAACATCTGCAAAAATCAGGATCTCTACTTCAGTATTGATCTCCCTAAGCCTGAAGAACCTCAATTAAACTTCCTAAGCCTGAAGAACCTCAACTAAACATATGTAAATTTTTAATATTCTATGTTTTTTTACAGTCAGGCTGTACAGTACACAATCAACTTCTACCAGCTACTAAAGTATAGATCACTACTGTAAGTATCACATTTCCCTCTCATTTTTGCTCTTCTACACAGTATTGCAGTGAAGAACTTTGACATGAAAGTTACTTGCACAAAGGCTAAGTGGAATCAAGCACTATGTAGATAAAAAGGAGCTTGGGTAACTAAAATATGTATGCTGGTACATATAATTAGATGATGAAGTTTCACATGCTAGTACCAGTGCATTAATAAATTCATAACCATAATAATTCCTGCCAAGATAATTCCTGCCACACCTCTCCAAATCTTATTTGTTTACCCTGGTATACCTTCTGCTTGTTATTTTGTCTTACTCATTTTCATTGTTGCTTCAAAGGAGGGGAAAGCCCCTTTAAAATTCTGGGACAGCAATCTACATTTCCCTGGATTTGGAAGGGAGGCAGAGATACTATTTTACATCTCCATGGTAACAACTTCTACAGCTAGAGAGAAGGATAATTTTCCCACAATAGATTTGTACATCTTGCTCTGCTAGAAAGAATGATGACTTGAAATGTGCTGAAATATTCATATGTTCAATGCTTCGTAGGCACTCTTTATAATGTTATGAAATAGTGCCCATGTTCTGTAATAGTGTCCATATGTTTTCATCAGTCAAGGGGCTAGTTGTTCTGACTAAGTTTAGGCCATAGCATGTACAATCATCAGTTCTGTACCGAAACTATGAGGCACCAAAGAGTTTCTCTGATAAAGCAGAAACCAGCAATGTCAGCTAACTTCTAGATGAGGATTGCTGACTTTGTGTTTCATGGGAGAGAAGAAGGAAGGCAGGCAGAGTAGAGACTCATTGACTAAGTCATAATTCATTGGTCTACAGAAGAGTGTGACATCACAACTATGGAGTGAATCTGATGCCAACTTCTCCCAGCAAACATGGCATTCTTTGCATCCCATTCAGCAGCTAGACTGAGCTGATGAACTGAACTGAAAATACATGAACTGAAATCTTTACCTTTCTCCCCAGGCAGATTAGCTGGTTGACTAAAGCCAATTGAATATTGTAATCCTTTCCCCAAAAAACCTTATGTTTGGATACCATCCCCTACCAGATACCTGAAATCAAATAAATTAAGCTAGAATGCGTTTTGCGGATCAGCAGAATTTATTCATTACTTATATATCTCTGCATTCATTACTTATATATCTACAGCTCCTGATAAGCTGAGCTCCATCATATTCAAGAAAGAATATCATAATTCCTTATGAACACCTGTTCCTTTTGTGTGAAGAAAGAAAGAAAGAAGGAAAAGAAGGAAAAAGGAAAAGGAATCCCACAAACTTTGTATGTATGTCCATAGGCTAAACCCTATGAGTTTAACAATTATATTACATTCTGTCTCAAAAACAACATTACAGGTATTTAAAAAAGAAAAGAAAAATATGCATGCATGAAAAATCCATTTTCAAGGCTCAACCTTCTTCTCTCTGATTCCAATGAAATTTCATTCTGCTTCATATCCTTGATAGCAACTTTTATCTACCTGCAAGTGTTATTCCATTTTCCTAAAAAACAAGAACATTGTAGTAAAATCTTGATCTATCTGATCTCTATTTAATGGCAGATGCAATTTATTTTTGGTTGAGGCTTCATCCCCAGCAACAGGTTTTGTCAAACAGGATTTCATTATTTCATTAACCCTAACCCTAACCCTAACCTTCACATCCTGGACATAAACCGTTTCAACTCCTACCCTCAAAATGATGCTATAGACACTGCACATCAGAACAACTAGACACAAGGACAGTTTTTTCCCAAATGCCATCACCCTGCTAAACAAATAATTCCCTCAACACTGTCCAACTATTTACAAAGTCTGCACTACTATTACTATTAATCTTCTCATCACTCCTTATCACCCATCCCCTCCCACTTGTGGCTGTATGACTGTAGCTTTGTCGCTTGTATCCTTACGATTTATATTGACTGTTTCCTGGTATGATTTGATTGCTTATTGTACCCTATGACTATTATTAAGTGTTGTACCTCATGATTCTTGACTCTTGATGAATGTATCTTTTCTTATGTACACTTAGAGCTTTTGCACCAAGATAAATTCCTTGTGTGTCCAATCACACTTGGCCAACAAAGAATTCTATTCTATTCTATTCTATTCTATTCTATTCTATTCTATTCTATTCTATTCTATTCCATTCCATTCCATTCCATTCTATTCTATTCTATTCTATTCTATTCTATTCTATTCTGTTCTGTTCTGTTCTGTTCTGTTCTGTTCTGTTCTATTCTATTCTATTCTATTCTATTCTATTCTATGTAAATGATATAAATTGAATTATATTTATTTATCAAATTTATATAGCCACCTATCTTCTCCCAAAGGGCCATGTACCAATTAAAAAAGCAGCCAATCAAAACAGAGAAAAATCTAAAAGCCACTATCATAAATAACATTAAAAATATATAATTCCTCAAGTGGCATACATGACAAACAAATGGTGTAAAACATAAATTACTTAATTATGTAAATGAAGTAAATTGTGGCAAAAGCAAGAAATTCCAATTATGCTATTATATAAGTTATGTAATTTGAGGCAAATTACATAAATTTGGATTTAATGACCATCTGAAGTTAATGGACTCTGTTCTCTTCAAAAGGTTTTTAAATGGAGGTTTTATTGTTCAGCTAATTGTTTTCCTGTTCTTATCTATTTTTCTGAATCTTGTTCTTTATTGTATTGGAATTGGCTAGGCTGATTGGGATTGCTGATCAATTGCTGATTAGAGTTAATTTTGGGTCTCTGCTACCCATTGTATGAATTCTTCTTCAAGGCTCCCACACTTCCAAATTATTTTCTTGCTTTCTAACCCATGTAAAAATGACATTTCAGAAGAAAGTTTTTGTCATGGGTTCTACTTGAGTGTATATATGTATATGTGTGTGTGTATGTATATACATATACATACATACATACATGTATATATGTCATCACGATTTATATTTGCAAGCACTATGAAATTTACATGTCTATATGCCTTGTGTTCCATTTATACCATAACACTTAAGTCAAACTTTAATGCAAATAGAAAAACTGAAGAAAGGAAGAAAGAAAGAAAGAAAAGGATTGCTATGTTCCTGTAAAATATTTGGTTCTTTGCAACTGAATTCTACTAATGGAACCAGAGTGGGAAGATAGTGACAGAAATAATTAGTTTTATACCTTTTTCCCATCAAGCTACTCAGTCATACCATGACATTAACAATTCAATTAAAAATTCCTCCTCAATTTGGATTTTATTGGATTGCACCAAGGGGTTTAGATTTATGGAGCAATACCATGAGCATCTGTCCCACTTTTAGGAGGTAACATTAAATTCTAAGGCAGGTTCAAGGAACAATTCAGAATTTATGCCAGGTCTAAGCAAATGACAACTCAAGCACAGATGATAGCAGTGTTCCAATATCTAAGGGGCTAGCACAAAGAAAGGGGGTCAGCCTATTTCCCAAAACACCTGAAGGCAAGACAAGAAGCAATGGATGCAAACTAATCAAGGAGAAAACCAATCTAGAACTAAAGAGAAATTTCCTGACAGTTAGAGCAATTAATCAGTGGAACAACTTGAGTCCAGAAGTTGTGGGTGCTCCAACACTGGAAGTTTTAAGAAGAGATTGGACAGCCATATGTCTGAGATAGTGGAGTGGTGGCTAACCTTTTTGGGCTCCTGTGCCAAAAACTCACATGCCAGCACCCAGAATGCAATGCGCACGTCCCTCCTGCCACTCCCTTACCTGCACTGCACCTCACAGCTGATTTTTCAGCTGGTTTGAGGCCTTTTGGCCTCCCAGAGGCTTGGAAAAAGCCTCTGCAAGGCTTTTCAGGATGAACTATAGGCCCGTTTAATCACTTCTGGTATTACAGGAAGTGATGAAAAGGGCCTATAATTCAGCCTGAAAGCCTTGCAGAGGCTTTTCCCAAGTCTCTGGGTGTCTGAAAAAGACCTCAAACCAACTGGAAAAAGAAATCAGCTGTGATGTGAGTGAATGCACATAGAGGTAAGTTTGCCTACAGCTCGCATGCCAGCACAAATGGCTCTGCATGTCACTTGTGGCACACGTGCCATAGGTTCGCCATCACAGGTATAGGGTTTCCTGCTTGATTAGGGGGTTGGACTAGAATACCTCCAAGATTCCTTCCAACTCTGTTGTTTCTCCTTGCAGAACTTTACTTGCAGGGATTAAGAAATAGTGCGAGTGTCAATGTTCCAACTGACAAACCCAACCAAAGCAAGAATGGCTGAGACAATCCAGTGCAAAACTTTATTGAGTACATCATACTAGCAAAGATGAGGGCAAAACCAGATCTATTTCCCGCGCAAATCCATATAGTTAAAGTTCAGGTCTTCCCTCCCTCAGGGAGGTCACATATTAGACCAGGTCACATTGTTCAATGCAGACTTCTGGTATTGTTGTGAGAAAGTCTTTTCCTTGGCTCTGGTAAACACTGGCCAAAACATCCTTCATTGCCATGGCTGGCATCTTGATGTCTGGGGCATAGTCCTATCTCCCCCTTCCTTCCCGCCATAGTTCTTTGACCAGCTGAGAAGTGATAATAATTGCAACAGCAAAATTGCCATTTGAAGCTTGACAGTAAGATTTTTTTTAATGGTCATTTAATTTATTTTTATATTTAGATATTAACATAATTTCACATGAGTACTGTAGTACTGTAGTGCCTATTTCTTTCCCATCCCTATCACTCATCCTTCATCATCTATTACATTTATTCAGTTGGATATATGACTTTGGTTCAACTTTTCTTTTCTTGTATTTATTCTTTTTAAAAATATATATACAAAATGTGCAAATGTGTAAACATTTTCAATAGTTATATAACCAAGGAAATGAATGGCATAATATTGGACGTTAGCTACCGAAACAAACCACTGCCAACATCTATCACCTGAGCTACAAATGTTTTCTATCATTTCAATTCTAACTTTGGAACAAGATTTACAGGAAACCCCTACTGCCAGTCCCAGCATCTGCTCACAACTGCTTTCACCAATCAGCCTGTGTTATCAAATAAATAAGTTTTTAAACTCTACTTAACTGCATTCAAAGATGGAGCTTGAATAGGAATAAGTGGGCTAGTTTTGCAGTTGAGAAAATCCAGTTGAGATATAAATAGTATGCCCCAGGTAACATCAGAATTTAGACAGTGCTTGATTTATAATTTAGTGTTTTACTTTCATGCTATATCAACTATGTCTGTTAATTGCTGAAAACTAATGAATCAATTACTATAAATTAAAAGTGTTATGCAGCCAGGAACATTTAGAACATGGATTTAGTCATCTTAAGGGACATACATAAATATTATACCAATTGTCATAATTTTGTTTTATGAAATAATCTAATTTTAAAGTAGGAGTAGCAGAAACCACCTTTTGACCCAACTGTTATCTCCTGATTATAACAGAAGGATGAAGGTAATTTCTTTCCTGGACTTTCAACATGGCCTTTATCTTTACTAACATAGTGGGCCTTGTACTTCTATAGCCCAGGTGTACTATTGCTTGCAGGCTACATCTAGTTAATGACTCTGAGCACAGATGATAATTTCTTATCTTCTGTGATGCAAGAGTCTATTTAAATGCAGCACATGTAATATTCTTATTGAATCCAGCACCTTTGAAATCAAAGGTTAAACACCATCTGTTGGCATAACAGCTGATATGAGGTCACAGTGCTAGTTACCAAACCGTTTGTGTGAAACAAAAACAAAACAAACAGCAAGTTTGTCTCCCTTACAGGCAGATTTGAGACAGCACATCTGGCAGAAAACAACTTCGTTGTTGCAAACCAGAACTCATTATTTGTCTTCAGGCTAAAATAGCTCAATTAACAATCAGCACAGTTTTGAATGAAAATTGATCTCCAAAATATGAACTTAGCAGAATTTCATTTGCATGATTGCCATTCCTGTAAGGGTTCTTGTATGTGCTTTACATTCCCAGCAACATTTTGCAGTATGTGAAATATCTGAAGCCTACATATAACCTTCCTGCTATACAGAGGATTTCTCCTCAGTGGTTCCAATCTAAAGTTGCTAATAAGATATTTATTGGTTTGTTTAGGCAAGTGGTTTGCGGGGGAAGTCTTTTCTGTCCCTCTATGGCAGGAGTGTCAAACTGGCAGCCCGTGGGCCGGATGCATCATGTGCAGGCCACGCCCACCTCAGCTCTATGAAGGGAAAAAAACATTGCTATACATCATGTGATGGCAACGTGGCACCATACTCTATGGAGGTTGAGGGTTTTTTGAAAAATTAATTTCTGGGCATTTTAGCTAAGAGTTATGCTAAGAAATAGCTACTGTAACAAGGACAAAGTTGGCACAACATAGGAAAAAATAAACTTTGCTAATGATATAGGACTGAGAGATTGGTACAAAGAGAATTGTAGATTTCTGTATTTCTATATACAGTTCTTTCTGTGATAGCCACAGAAGACCATATAAATATATCTTTTAAAATTCCCTAATATTACAAGAACAAGGTTGGTGATGCTTCAGTGTTAAAGGAGTAGACTGGTGTGAGGCTCAGGGATGATACCTAAGTGTAAAACACAAAATATAAGGACATACAACTATAAGGACGTGGGAAAATACCCGAACAAAACTGAATACCATACTTATATATATAAACTCCTGGGTCGTTACAGCACAAGACCCAGGATGTCACAACAATAAAACTGGGATCCAAACTTATCTCCAACACTGAACACTTCAACAAGAGAATAATTAGGGAAGCCATTGAAATAGAGAAACACACCCATAACATGAATAAACGGGATGATACTTCCCGCCTACCAGACATCTGGAAACTAGCCCTAATCAACAAACGAGTCCCAGCCACGAAAACCAACACCAGACCCAAAATAACACATGATGCCACCACCAATCTCCCTCACCAGACTCAAACCCAAGCCCACCCCACAGACAAAAGGCAACCACCGTCCAGAAACCAGACCATAGCTGCAACTCCAGCTGCTACACCCCCCTTGGACCCCCAAACTAAGCAAACTGACACATGCTATAAACACATAGCCAGACCTCAAACTCAGAGCCAAACCAAGGCCCGGAATGTCACATCACAGCCTTCCACCCAGGATACTACATCACGGAACTCAGGAGATTACAACATAAAACCTCAGGAGGTTGCAACACAGACAACGACCCAGGAGATAACAGCACAAGACCCAGGATGTCACAACAATAAAACTCAGAAGGTCATCACACAGCCCACTACCCAGGTAGCTAAAACACAAAAGGCTGAAGGACACACAGCCACTACCTCAGCCACACAGGCTCTTACAAAAAAGCCAACCAATCAGCAAACACCAATTTCATCAACCAATCAAGAAGCAACAACACAGCCAAAAACACAGCCAACCAACCTGCTTACAGCAGAGCCAGCACACCACACCTCCCCTCCAGTATTTATAGAGAGAAGGCAGCTCAGATCACGCTTTGCTGGCAGAAGCACAAAGCTGAAGACACCAGCCTGAAGATGGCGAGTGGGATCTCGTTGAAACATCGCTAAGGTATTCTCAATCTTACACGGGACAAGACCCAAATACACCAAGACCTACACACACACACACACACACACACACACACACATAGATTTTCATGGGTACAGGTATGCAGGTCTTTGTGTGTTTGGGTCTTTTCCTGTGTAAGATTGAGAGTATATTGGCGATGTTTTGACGAGGTCCCACTCTCCATCTTCAAGGAACATCAGGGAACTCAGGAGGTTACACCACAAAACCTTAGGATGTTACAACACAGCCAATGACACAGGAGATTACAGCACAAGACCCAGGATGTCACAACAATAGAACTCAGAAGGTCATCACACAGCCCATTACCCAGGTCATTACAACACAAAAGGCTGATAGACACACAGCCAGTACCTCAGCCACACAGTTTCTTATGAAAAAGCCAACCAATCTGCAAACATCAACTCCATCAACCAATCAAGAAGTAACAACACAGCCAACCAACCTGCTTATTTATTTATTTATTTATTTATTTATTTATTTATTTATTTATTTATTCTTATATGCCGCTCCCTCTCCGAAGACTCGGGTGCACAATTAAAATACAACAGTGAATAAATTAAATTAATTAAAAGATATTAAACATTTAATTAACGTTTAAAACCCCAATTAGATAACCCCAACCCAGGAGAGTCAGCACAACCCAGATTGTAGGAAGAGCCAGGTTTTCAAATCATGGCGAAGGAGCTAAGATCGGGGAGCCAAACGGAGCTCAAGCGGAAGAAGATTCCACAAAGTGGGAGCCACAGAATAGCCTTCTCCCGGGTCGCCGCCAAGCGACATTGTGTCCAGACGGCACCCGAGGAGAGACTCCTGCTCGCACAGACAGGGCGGTTGGCATTAGATGCTGGAGAAGCCGTTCAGAATAACCTGGACCCATGCCCTGTTGGACTTTAAATGTTAATACCAAGACCTTGAATCTCACCTGGATGGCAACCGAAGCCAAAGGGCTGAGGAGGGGTGTAACATAGAGTATCGGAGTCATCACACAACCTCCAGGGCCGCATTCTGCACCAGCTGAAGCCTCGGTGGTACGCAAGGGCAGTCCAAGGTAGAGAGCATTGCAGTAGTCGAGGCGGAAATAACGAGAGCCTGAGTGACTGTGCGCAGGGCATCCGTCCAGGAATGGGCGTAACTGGCGAACCAGCCGGATCTGGGCAGCAGCACCCTGGCCACGCTCCCACCTGCCTTCAATTTGAGCCGTGAGTCCAGGAGGACCCCCAGATTTCCGTGCCCTGTCCACGGGGGCAACACCTCCTCCCCCATGAGCAAAGATGGTACCTCAAAACTGGACCGGGATGTGGGTATGCACAGCCACTCTGTCTTGGCGGGTTGAGTGAAACATGTTCCTGTCCATCCAGATCCGCACTGCTGCAGAACAACGGGACATCACAGAGAGAGCATCACTGATGTGGCCTGGGGTGGAAATGATAGCTGAGTATCATCAGCATACTGATGATAACTCACCCCAAAGCCATGGATGATTCTCGCCCAGCGGCTTTCATATAAATGTTGAACAGGAGGGTGAGAGGACGGAACCCTGCGGCACCCCACAAGTGAGGTGCTTTGGAGTCGACCTCTGCCCCTGCCACAGCACTGTTTGCTGACGCCCCGAGAGGTAGGAGAGAACCACTGTAAAACAGTGCCTCCACTCCCAGCCCCGGAGACGCCGCAATAAGATACCATGGTCGATGGTATCAAAGCTGAGAGATCTAACAGGACCAGGACAGAGGAAAAACCCTGTCCCGAGCCTAGAGAGATCATCAATCAGCGCCACCAATGCTGTCTCTGTGCTGTACCCAGACCAGAAGCCCATTGATGCGGATTCAGGTAGTCTTCCTCCAGGAAAAGTGGCAATTGCTGAGCCACCACATTCTCAACAACCAAGCTAAAAAAGCGAAGGTTGAGACCGGAGGAAAGTTGCTCAACACGGTCAAGGCGCTTCTTCAGGAGGGCCTCACCACGCCTTTTCCAGCGGGAATAACCCTCCTCAATGAAGCGTTGACCACTGCCCAGAGCCAGCCGCACGTGACTTCCCTGGAGGCATAAACCAACCAAGAAGGGCACGGGTCCAATAAACATGTGGTGGAACTCAGCCGCGCATAATCCTGTCCACTTCCCTCAGAAACAGGATCAAACTCAGCCCAGATCACATTGGCCAAAACACTCGCATTCCCCTCAGACCACTGACAATCCACCGTAACCCTCCCGGATCTGGCGATCTTGTCCTGCAGATACTGACTAAATTCCTCAGCTCTGCCCGCAGCGGGTCCACCACCACCCCAATTGAAGGAGGGGCGGGTAACCCCAAACAGGGCGGCTGGGCGATTATCTGGGGCGCTATGAGGGCGGAGAAGTAGGATCTCCTCGCCACCCCATAGCTGCCAGGTAAGTCCTAACATGGGCTCTTAGCTGGGCTCGGTCAGATTCAGAGCGAGTCACCCTCCACCTGCTCTCTAGTCCCCTTCTGCGGCCTTCATTTCCCGGAGCTCCTCGGTATACCAGGGAGCTGAGCGGGATCGCGCGAGGGGACATGGGAGGAACAACCCCTGTCGAGAGCCCCCACAGCCGACTGTTGCCAGGCAGCCACGAGTCTCGGCAGGACTGTGAGTAAGGGATGCAGGAAAAAACCCCAGTTCTGCCTGGAACCTGTCAGGGCCCATCAGGCGTCTGGGGGGGAACCATCTAGGTGGCTCCTCATCCCAGCGGTGTGGGGTGGCTTGGCGGGGAGACCAGCCAGGGAGATAGTGGTCTGACCATGGAGAGGGATAGTTATATCACCACCCCTAGACCACTCCGCCACTGCTCAGAGACAAAAACCAGGTCGAGCATGTTACCCCCTCATGAGTCGGGCCATCTATTATCTGGGTCAGGCCCATGGCCTCCATGGAAGCCATGAACTCCTGGGCCAGTGCTGGCAATCCCAGAGGCAGGTTAAAGTCACCCAGAACCATAAGCTCTGGAAACTCCACCGCCACCCGAGATGGCATCAAGCAGCCCAGGCAGGGCAGCTGAAACATAGCTGGGGACAGGTATGCAGCATGCCCAGACCCGGCAGGCCCACATCTCAGGAGGAGGGACTCACCCGCCTATCTCGGGCAGGGACCTCCCTTGGAAGCAGGGTCTCCCGAATCAATAGCCACCCCACCCCCCTACCCTGGGGTCGTGACCGGTGTAACACCCGAAAACCTGGTGGGCAAATATCAACCAGAGGACTCCCCTCGGTCCCAACCAGGTCTCAGTGATACAGGCCAGGTCTGCGGCCTCCTCCTCAATCACCTCAGGAGGGTGCCTTATTAACCACGGACCTGGCATTAAACACCAGTCTGAGACCAGGGCCCCTGGATCCCAAAACTCCCGGGGATTGGGAGGGAGGGCAGAGGGTGGGGCATGCACAGCTTGAATATGGCTCCCCTAACATGATATGACCCCGGCCCCATCGGCCTCTACCCTACCAACCACTCTAGGGATTGTGGCTCCCACTATTCCACCCAAAGCCCCATCGCCCAGCCCCGCACCCCAACCATGGCCCTGTTTAAGGCTGCACTGACCTCTAACAATAAAACCCTTATCCCTCCCACCCTAACCCCTTAAGAAACAATTAAAACTTTGACAAAGCAGCCCTGGGTGGCTTCCCTTATCCCTCCCTGAACTCGGCCCCCACCCTTTCCTGCGTCATGCCATCTCTCAGTTCCACAATCCGTCATCGAGATAGGCTGATGATAAACCAGTAGGCCAAGTCCAAGAGAGGGAACATCCCTCAAAGCCCACATTCAGCTGCCAAAAAGTCGCATAAGATGTTAAGTGTCCAACCAGCAGAGGAGGCGGTCCAGTTGTAAATCCATGTCCACACAATAGTCTTATAGTCCAAACATTGGGCAGCTCGAAACCACTGAGGCGCCTCCACCCCTGGATGCCCTCTCACGGCAATCCAGGGGCTGATGGTCGAGCATCCAAGGCTGGCTGCTCTCTCACAGCTCGTGGCCCCAGAGTTTCAAAGGTCTTAACACGCAGCTGGAATTGCGCAAAAGGGGGAGATGGTGCATCCCAGCTCCGCAGTTCTCTCACAACCGTGGGTGGGCAAAACAGCAAGTCCATCCCGGCACCAATGAAGACTAATAAGGGTGGGGAGATAATCCCCACAACATGGAGAGGCAGAGGTTAATGGCGGCTGATGGTTGAAGCCATCCGATAGATGAAATCCCAAATGGAAACAGGAAAACCTTCTCACCCCTCCGGTTGGCCAACCAGCACCCATGGCCAACTACCCATATACAACCCAGACAGATTTAAGGAGTCAAAGTTAGAAAGGCAAGAGAGAAGTCAACTGAGGGCAGCATCAGACAAAACAGCCACCCTCGTCTTCATCAGTGCCAATCTCCAGGCCAGGGGCAGTCTCGGGATCATCTCCAGCAGCCCCGGCTCCCAGCCACACTGGCCCTGGATCCGCACAATGCCATCTCCACCCTTGCCATCGGCCATCGGAATAGAGCCAGCACCAACAGATCAATATCCTAACCCTCCCAATTGAGGAGGGTTTGGTTGTAGCCAAACCGGGGGGCTCATAGATGTAATCGAACCGCGGCCTTCAGCCACTCCCTCAGCCAAGATGTGATTGACCTGGCCCACAAGAATATTCCGGTCACCTGGGCTCCAGCACCAGGTCCCCAACAATCTCTGGCTGCTCCAAGTGACTTCAGGGGACAATGAGGCAATCCCAGGGGCCACTGAAGATGGGCTGGATGTTGGGGGC
>CM019149.1:50976516-51033141 GCA_009733165.1 Naja naja
TTCAACAAAGAGAATAATTAGGGAAGCCATTGAAATGAAAACACACCCATAACATGAATAGCGGGATGATACCCATACCAGACATCTGGAAACTAGCCTAATCAACAAGCGAGTCCCAGCCAAAAACCAGACCCAAAATAACACATGATGCCACCACCAATCTCCCTCACCAGACTCAAACCCAAGCCCACCCCACAGACAAAAGGCAACCACCGTCCAGAAACCAGACCATAGCTGCAACTCCAGCTGCTACATGGACCCCCCAAACTAAGCAAACTGACACATGCTATAAACACATAGCCAGACCTCAAACTCAGAGCCAAACCAAGGCCGAATGTCACATCACAGCCTTCCACAGGATACTACATCATGAACTCAGGAGATTACAACACAAAACCTCAGGAGGTTGCAACACAGACAACGACCCAGGAGATAACAGCACAAGACCCAGGATGTCACAACAATAAAACTCAGAAGGTCATCACACAGCCCACTACCCAGGTAGCTAAAACACAAAAGGCTGAAGGACACACAGCCACCACTACCCACACAGGCTCTTACAAAAAGCCAACCAATCAGCAAACAAACATCAACCAATCAAGAAGCAACAACACAGCCAAAACACAGCCAACCAACCTGCTTACACAGCAGACCAGCACACCACCTCCTCCAGTATTTGAGAGAAGGCAGCTCAGATCACGCTTTGCTGGCAGAAGCACAAAGCTGAAGACACCAGCCTGAAGATGGCAGTGGGATCTCGTTGAATCAGCTAAGGTATTCTCAATCTTACACGGGACAAGACCCATACACCAAGACCTACACACACACACACACACACACACACACACACATATTCGTAGATTTTCATGGGTACAGGTATGCAGGTCTTTGTGTGTTTGGGTCTTTTCCTATTAATAAGGATGAATATATAGTGTTTTGGCCTCTCCATCTTCAAGAACATCAGGGAACTCAGGAGGTTACACCACAAAACCTTAGGATGTTACAACACAGCCAATGACACAGGAGATTACAGCACAAGACCCAGGATGTCACAACAATAGAACTCAGAAGGTCATACACAGCCCATTACCCAGGTCATTACAACACAAAATGATAGACACACAGATACCTCAGCCACACAGTTTCTATATCTGCAAACATCAACTCCATATTTTTATTTATTTATTTATTTATTTATTTATTTATTTATTTATTCGACTTATATGCGCTCCTCTCCGAAGACTCGGGCGGCTTACAATTAAAATACAACAGTGAATAAATTAAATTAATTAAAAGATATTAAACATTTAAGCCAATTAACGCGTTTAAAACCCCAATTAGATAACCCCAACCCAGGAGAGTCAGCACAACCCAGATTGTAGGAAGAGCCAGGTTTTCAAATCATGGCGGAAGGAGCGAAGATCGGGAGCCAAACGGAGCTCAAGCGGAAGATTCCACAAAGTGGGAGCCGCCACAGAATAGGCCCTCTCCCGGTCGCCGCCATTGTGACATTGTGTCGCAGACGGCACCCGAGGAGACCCTGCCTGTGCGCCACAGACAGGGCGGTTGGCATTAGATGCTGGGAGAAGCCGTTCCCGTAAATAACCTGGACCCATGCCCTGTTGGACTTTAAATGTTAATACCAAGACCTTGAATCTCACCCGGAGGGCAACCGAAGCCAATGCAGGCGCGCAGGAGGGGTGTAACATGGGAGTATCGGGAAGCTCCCATCACAACCGCGCGGCATTCTGCACCAGCTGAAGCCTCCGAGTGGTACGCAAGGGCAGTCCAAGGTAGAGAGCATTGCAGTAGTCGAGGCGGGAAATAACGAGAGCCTGAGTGACTGTGCGCAGGGCATCCCGGTCCAGGAATGGGCGTAACTGGCGAACCAGCCGGATCTGGGCAAAGGCACCCCTGGCCACGGCCCCACCTGCTCCTCTAATTTGAGCCGTGAGTCCAGGAGGACCCCAGATTCCGTGCCCTGTCCACGGGGCAACACCTCCTCCCCATGAGCAAAGATGGTACCTCAAAACTGGACCGGGATGTCGGTATGCACAGCCACTCTGTCTTGGCCGGGTTGAGTCAAGCATGTTCCTGTCCATCCAGATCCGCACCGCTGCCAGACAACGGGACATCACGGAGAGAGCATCACTGATGTGGCCTGGGGTGGAAATGTATAGCTGAGTATCATCAGCATACTGATGATAACTCACCCCAAAGCCACGGATGATCTGCCCAGCGCTATAAATGTTGAACAGGAGGGGTGAGAGGACCGAACCCTGCGGCACCCCACAAGTGAGGTGCTTTGGAGTCGACCTCTGCCCCCTGCCAACACTGTTTGCGAACGCCCGAGAGGTAGGAGGAGAACCACTGTAAAACAGTGCCTCCCACTCCCAGCCCCGGAGACGCCGCAATAGGATACCATGGTCGATGGTATCAAAGCCGCTGAGAGATCTAACAGGACCAGGACAGAGGACCCCTGTCCCGCCTAGAGATCATCAATCAGCGACCAATGCTGTCTCCGTGCTGTACCCAGACCGAAGCCCGATTGGTACGGATCCAGGTAGTCCGCTTCCTCCAGGAAAAGTGGCAATTGCTGAGCCACCACACTCTCAACAACCTTCGCTAAAAGCGAAGGTTGGAGACCGGAGAAAGTTGTTCAACACGGCTGGGTCAAGGGCTTCTTCAGGAGGGCCTCACCACCGCCTCTTTCAAAGCGGGGGAATAACCCTCAATGAAGCGTTGACCACTGCCCGAGCCAGCCGCGCGTGACCTCCCTGGAGGCATAAACCAACCAGGAAGGGCACGGGTCCAATAAACATGTGGTGGAACTCAGCGCCGCATAATCCTGTCCACTTCATCCTCAGAAACAGGATCAAACTCAGCCCAGATCACATTGGCCAAAACACTCGCATTCCCCCTCAGACCACTGACAATCCACACGTAACCCCTCCCGGATCTGGCGATCTTGTCCTGCAGATACTGACTAAATTCCTCAGCTCTGCCCTGCAGGGTCCACCACCACCCCCAATTGAAGGAGGGAGCGGGTAACCCCAAACAGGGCGGCTGGGCGTTATCTGGGACGCTATGAGGGGGAGAAGTAGGATCTCCTGCCACCCCCATAGCTGCCAGGTAAGTCCTAACATGGGCTCTTAGCTGGGCTTGGTCAGATTCAGAGCGAGTCACCCTTCACCTGCTCTCTAGTCCCCTTCTGCGGCTTCATTTCCCGGAGCTCCTCGGTATACCAGGGAGCTGAGCGGGATCCGTCGAGTAAGGGACGATGGGAACAACCCTGTCGAGAGCCCCCACAGCCGACTGTTGCCAGGCAGCCACGAGGGTCTTGGCAGGACTGTGAGTAAGGGATGCAGGAAAAACCCCAGTTCTGCCTGGAACCTGTCAGGGTCCATCAGGCGTCTGGGGCGGAACCATCTAGGTGGCTCCTCATCCCAGCGGTGTGGGGTGGCTTGGCGGGAGACCAGCCGCAGGAGATAGTGGTCTGACCATGGAACGGGAGGATAGTTATATCACCACCCCCTAGACCACTCCGCCACTGCTCAGAGACAAAAACCAGGTCGAGCATGTTACCCCCCTCATGAGTCGGGCCATCTATTATCTGGGTCAGGCCCATGGCCTCCATGGAAGCCATGAACTCCTGGGCCAGTGCTGACGCCAATCCCAGAGAAGGCAGGTTAAAGTCACCCAGAACCATAAGCTCTGGAAACTCCACCGCCACCCCGAGATGGCATCAAGCAGCCCAGGCAGGGCAGCTGAAACATAGCTGGGGGACAGGTATGTAAGCAGCATGCCCAACCGACCGGCAGGCCCACATCTCAGGAGGAGGGACTCACACCCGCCTATCTCGGAGCAGGGACCTCCCTTGGAAGCAGGGTCTCCCGAATAACAATAGCCACCCCACCTCCCCTACCCTGGAGTCATGACCGGTGTAACACCCGAAAACCTGGTGGGCAAATATCAACCAGAGGGACTCCCCGGTCCCAACCAGGTCTCGTGATACAGGCCAGGTCCGCCTCCTCCTCAATCACCTCGCGGAGGAGTGGTGCCTTATTAACCATGGACCTGGCATTAAAATACACCAGTCTGAGACCAGGGCCCCTGGATCCCAAAACTCCCGGGGTTGGGAGGGGCAGAGGGTGGAGCATGCCACAGCTTGAATATAGCGGGCTCCCTAACATGATATGACCCCGGCCCCATCGGCCTCTACCCCTACCAACCACTCTAGGGATTGTGGCTCCCACTATTCCACCCAAAGCCCCATCGCCCAGCCCCCGCACCCCCCAACCATGGCCCTGTTTAAGGCTGCACTGACCTCTAACAATAAAACCCTTATCCCTCCCACCCTTCCCTAACCCCTTAAGAAACCGAATTAAAACTTTGACAAAGCAGCCCTGGGTCGCTTCCCTTATCCTCCCTGAACTCCGGCCCCCACCCTTTCCTGCGTCATGCCATCTCTCCGGATTCCACAATCCGTCATCGAGATAGGCTGATGATAAACCGTAGGCCAAGTCCAAGAGAGGGAACATCCCTCAAAGCCCACAATTCAGCTGCCAAAAGTCCATAAGATGTTAAATGTCCAACCAGCAGAGGAGGAGCGGTCCAGTTGTAAATCCATGTCCACACAATAGTCTTATAGTCCAAACATTGGGCAGCTCGAAACCACTGAGACGCCTCCACCCCTGGATGCCCTCTCACGGCAATCCAGGGGGCTGATGGTCAAGCATCCAAGGCTGGCCACTGCTCTCTCACAGCTCGTGGCCCCCCAGAGTTTCAAAAGGTCTTAACACGCAGCTGGAATTGCGCAAAAAAGCGGGGGAGATGGTGCATCCCAGCTCCGCAGTTCTCTCACAACCGTGGGTGGGCAAAACAGCAAGTCCATCCCCGGCACCAATGAAGACTAATAAGGGTGGGGAAGATAATCCCCACAACATGGAGGAGGCAGAGGTTAATGACGGCTGATGGTTGAAGCCATCCGATAGATGAAATCCAAAATGGAAACAGGGAAAACCTTCTCACCCCTCCGGTTGGCGCCAACCAGCACCCATGGCGCCAACTACCCATATGTACAGCCCAGACAGATTTAAGGAGTCAAAGTTAGAAAGGCAAGGGGGGGGCGAGAGAAGTCAACTGAGGGCAGCATCAGACAAAACAGCCACCCTCGTCTTCATCAGTGCCAATCTCCAGGCCAGGGGCAGTCTCCGGGATCATCTCCAACAGCCCCGTCCGGCTCCAGCCACCACACTGGCCCTGGATCCGCACCAATGCCATCTCCACCCTTGCCATCGACGCCATCGGAATAGAGCCAGCACCAACAGATCAATATCCTAACCCTCCCCAATTGAGGAGGGGGTTCATAGATGTAGCCCAAACCACGGGGGGGCTCATAGATGTAATCCGAACCGCGGCCTTCAGCCACTCCCTCAGCCAAGATGTGATTCGACCTGGCCCACAAGAATATTCCGGTCACCTGGAGCTCCAGCACCAGGTCCCCAACGATCTCTGGCGCTGTTCCAAGTGACTTCAGGAGACAATGAGGCAATCCCCAGGGGCCACTGAAGATGGGCTGGATGTTGGGGGGGCCGTCGCTTCTGCCAGCGGGGCTGTCGCTTCAGGGGCAAAGCCACCACTTCAAAGGTGCCTCGCCCCATCGCCGCTGCCTCCGCCGCTTCCACTACCCAGGCCGCCGCTTCTGAGGCGAAACCGCTGCTCCCAAGGCATTTCGCCTCGTCATTTGACTGCTGGGCCATCCCGGAGGTCGCCGCGTTACTGCGTGCGACTCTCCCAATGGAGAGAGCTCGCTCTGGCGGCGCCAGACTCCCCAGCTGTTCCGCTGGGAGTTCAAAGGATTTTTGGAGGGGGGTATGCACCCCCACACGCCCCCAGGGACATAACCGACTTCCTCCCCGCCGGAGCTCGTTCCTCAGCTCGCCGCCATCCTGGACATGCGCAGATGACAACAGAGCCAGCACACCACACCTCCCCACCAGTATTTATAGAGAGACGGCAGCTCCGATCACACTTTGCTCGCACAAGCATGAAGCCGAAAGCACCAGCCTGAAGATGGCTAGTGGGACCTCATCAAAACATCGCCAAGATACTCTCAATCTTACATGGGAAAAGACCTGAACACACCAAGGCCTGCATATGTATGTATGTATGTATGTATGTATGTATGTATGTATGTATGTATAACAAGGATAAGTTGGATGTATTGTGTTGTATTCTCATAATGAAAATTAAAAAAAAAATTTTTTAAAAGAAAGGCTTTCTCAGATTTTTTCAAAATTACTGGTGAAGTATTGGCAAACTATTGGGATTTAATTTATTAGAAGAAAATATCATTGCAATAGGTCCCCAGACTTCACTGAAAGATTTGTTACCTAAATGTATCATTTAGTCTGAACACATATAAATGCAATATGAGACTGAATAAAGCCACAAAATGAAGATGGGGGAAGTGTTTCCATATATCCTTACTTTGTCTGGATCTGAATATAGAAATATAATCATATTTCTGGCTTTGTTCTATAGAGAGAGAAAAGTAACATAAAATTCTACCTGACATTATGAGGCCCATTAAAGATATCTAGAATTTATGTGTCTTTTACATTTTTACAGCAATAATTCAACCAGTACTGCTCATTGCTGCAATAGCTGTAATGAGATAATTTTGACCAAGAATACAGTAGCATCTGGAAAGCACCACAGTGGTAAAAAAGAAAAAGAGACAGTGGCTTGACTTAATAATAAATGATAAATTACTTGGCAACTTTATTATATGTTCTTGGAAAATTGATATTGTTTACTACTGCCTATAGCATGGATCTAGTGCAGTACTTAGATTGAAAGTATTTATTTGGATAGTTTTTAATCCAAAAGTTAGGACCCCAGCTATCCAAGAAATATTGCAAATGCCCACTGAATGGAAACTGATCTCCTAGGCAAGTTCAAGCAGTAAAATTTCAGAGGAGTTCAAGTAGGTGATTTGCTCCCTAGAGATTTAAAATCTAAATTAAGCCCACAGTGCTCATAGAGTATATGTCTTACATCAGAAGTGGATAATAGTTTTTTCTCAGGGAAATATTTTAAAATTTATTTTGGACAACTGAGAATTTAGGGGACCCCCACACACACCATGTAGCGATGACACAAGCAGGTAGGACTTTAGTTCCAAATCCTCTCTCTTTTCATTATGTGCCATCAAGTCACTGTTGAATTCTAATGAACAGATAGATATTCTCCTAATCTGTTCCTCACCTGCTTTTTCAGGTCCTCCAACAGTACATGCATTACCACTGTAACTGAGTCCATCCACCTAGCTGCTGGTCATCCTCTTTGCCTCTTTCCTTCTACCTTCCCCAGCATTAAAGCCTTCTCCAGAGAGCTAGGCTTTTGCATGTGACTGAAGTACAGTACATGGTCGTTTGTACCTCTGAGTGTATTTGCTCAATGATCCATTTATTTTCTTGGCTGTCCATGATAAGAGTATTCTTCAACACCAAAGTTCAACAATGTCACTCAATGGTTTGCTGTCAGTTTATATTCTAGTGGCCTGTCAGTGTTGGTTGGGGTGGTTTTAGACATTCTTTGGTTGTTGGCTTCTTTGGCAGTTTCTTGATTGTTTACTTGATTGTTGGTTTGATGTTAACTTTGGAGTTCATCTATGCTGATCTGGAGGCTGATTGCTGGTGGAAAAGTGCTTGGGTATTTTTTGTTCCTTTTGGGGCTGGGTACCCAGCATCCAGCAATCAGAACCCAGAGCAACATAGATTTACTCCAAGGTGAACATCAAACCAACAATCAAATTAAAAATATTCCAATCAGGAAACTGCCAATGAAGACAATAGCAAACATCCCAACCAAAGAATTTCTAAGACCACCCTCACCAACACTGAAAGCCAAGCCACTGGAATATAAACTGATAGCAAATTGCACTCCTTACTAGCACAGATGATGTTATCTAGTTTGGGTAATGAAACATCTGCAACAAAACAACCAAGAAGGACCCCTCATGTCAACCTTGAGCTACAAATATTTTCCTTTAATGTCAATGTACGTTTTCTATCATTTTTAGCAAAATGCAGATGGAGAGTAAAATCCCATAGGAACCCTCTTCTAATCTGCATCTTGAAAGAAGCAAGTTGATGGAGGGGATGATGTAATGTAACATTATGGGAACAATGCTACACATAGTTTTTTTTAATTAACACAATTCGTTTTCTGTATTGTTCTGATTTTTGCACCATTCTTGGACACTCTTCAAACTATTATACTAAAATTTTGATTTGATTTCTAGTAGCACAACTCTTTGGACAGAGATCATACCTCTTACTCTATGTAAAGATCATGAAGATAGAATAACAATAATATGCGGAAGTGTCCTGAAAGGGAATCTTGGTGTTTTCATTGTTTGATGACCAGAAATGGATCTGTCAATACTATAGGTAAAAATACAGTTAACCTTAAGGCTGAGGGTTTGAGTGCCTGTGTCCAATGGGCTCCTGCAGAATAATATTTCATGTTAAGAAATTGTTTGAAATTCTGCCAGACAACAATATACTTTTGTTGTCATTTGGTAGCATGCTAGATATTGATAGATTCAAGAATGATTACCTCATATATACATGTCTGTTTAGTGTCTGTTGTAAAGTTTGCTAAATTGGAGCCTTCCATGAATTTTTCAGTACCTTTTCTTTTTAAAAAGCACAGTTAAATTGTGCTGGTGTTGGAAGAAATATCCTTCTGGGTTCAGTTCCAAGTGGGGAAAAAGACAGTGGAAACATGGAGGCTGTTTGGAAGGTTTAATGGTGGACAGGACCACATGGCCTGGAGCTCCAGAGTGAAAAGGAAGGATGATCACATGTTTCAAGGTGAAGGAAGGGATAAAAAACAGGCTGAGGTGCTGAGAGTGGGATTTGAATTGGAGCTTGTATTCTGATTGGTTGTCAGAATCCCATGAGGCCATGCAGGGGCAACTCTGTAGGCTGTCCTGAGTTCCAGGCTTGGTTGAGCCTTGCTGGATGATGATGCACTGAAAGGGCTTTTGAGCAATTGCTATAGCTTTACCTGGAGATCTTTGTTATGTAAAGTATTCTGGCCCAGGCCTTAATGGCCCACCCATTAACAAAGGTGGGGGTGAGCTTCTACTTCTGAGGTGAGTTTCTGCTTCAGAGTTTCTACTCTTTTTAGGGGAAATATTCTGCCTTTTTAATATTTCCCAGGATATTTCATTTTTCTAGGAGAGGGATGGGTGCTAACTTCCTACAATGGATAATGGATACATCCACAGAATTGAATCAGGGTACTGATTTTCTCTTTCTAGATAGTCTTAGCATAGAATCTTTTCCTGATGCATTTGACCCCTGAAAAGGCAAAAGTAGCTCACCTTGCTTCGGGAGCGTGGTTTATTTAGACACCATATGGCAAAACTGTCACGATATAATAATATCGCCTGGTTCCAGAAAGCATAAAATAGTAACCAGCTCAAAAGGAAGCCTGGTAAGCAAAAGGCCATACCGCTATTGCTATCATCCATCTAGATACAAACAAAACTCCGTAGAGAAATCTAAATGAGGCAGCTCTGGAATCAGACAGAAACCAGATGGAAAGACTGGAAACAACAAACCTGTTTTGGCTGGAATTTCTTGGCAAGGGGAAAGGCTGCTTCATTAAAATGTGAAAATCTTGAACAGCAGCTCCTTACTCAAGGAGGCCTCAAACATTTCTCAGTGCCAGCACAGAAAGTTAGTTCTTTTTTGCATTACAGAATGCTGGGCTTTACAACAGTCCTTCTACAGGGGGGCTTCCCACCCCCCCACATAGGTTACAAGACACCATTTCAGCAACTTCCTACTCCTGGCAGCAAGCCAGGACTAGTGTGCTTAAAGCAGCAAATAGTTGTTCTCCATCCTTGGGAAACCAACCATTTTTCTGTGCCTCAGGTAGAACACATATCCCAGGTTATTTCTCCTGCAGCTTGTTTTTCAGTACAGAACATGCCCTTGCATTTTATGCTCAGCCACTGATAATAAACTAATGAAAACTTATGATCTGCAGTAGGTGAGAAGGAAAAGCAGGACCAGTTGACATATTGTTGTTGCTTGCAGTAGATAACAAAGCTTCCTTAATTGGTTCCAGGTTCTCTTCTCTCTATTCCCAAGTCCATTCCCAATACAGGGCTCATTTCCTTCTCATACCTGTCCCAGGTTTAAAAATATGTGGCCTGAAGGTTGTTTTTCAACCTAATAAAAGCACAACTATTCCAAGCTGCACAGATCTTTGGGCTCCCAACAAAGGCTTCATATTCATGCAGGACACAGAAGAGGCAGGCTGGAGTGAATGTGTGGATTCCATTAGTGGTGGGATTCAAAATTTTTTACTACTGGTTCTGTGGGCATGGCTTGGTGGGCATGGTGTGCCTTGGTGGGAGTGCCTTGGTGGGTGTGGCAGGGGAAGGTTACTGCAAAATCCCATTCCCTCCCCACCCCACTAACCTGCTTTCCAGCTCCATTCTCCTGTGCAGGGAAACAAAAGAAGACCCAGCCAATCAGCTGGGACTCAGGAGGCAGAGAATAGATGGGGGCGGGGCCAGGCAGAGGTGGTATTTGCCAGTTCTATGAACTACTCAAAATTTCTGCTACTGGCTCTCCAGAACTGGTCAGAACCTGCTGAATACCACCTCTGGTTCAGTGTTTAAATTCCTAGGCATGGCCACAGAACAAAGATGGTAGATGGTAGATAGCCACTGAGACCAAATCTGATTTTGTATCGCACAATCCCACTGTGGCTGACAATCCAAGATCACATGTAACATATAGCATTCTTCCCAAGTACTTCCTCACAAGTGCCCATTATCTTGGAAATCAAATGACTTCAATTACATGACAGTGGGGATATTTTCATTCCCAACCCTTAAAAGCTGACAATACTAACTGTTGGGATAATATCCCTGAATTCATCGGGAGTGTTGTGAATATCACAGGGGTTGTGGCTTGGCAAGACTCCTTGTTTCTTTTCCTTAAACACAAAACTAGAACCAACATGAAATATCATCATATGGGCAGATTGTTGCTGAAGACGGTCTTTATTTTCCAGTCACCCAGTCTGGCTTTCTAAAAAAGGACCCTGCTAATGGGACCAATGCAGTGGTGGGATTCAAATTTTTCTACTACTGGTTCGGGGGGGCATGGCTTGGTGGTCCTGGCTTGGTGGACATGACAGGGAATGGCTACTGCAAAATCCTATTCCCTCCCCACCCCACTAACCTGCTTTCCAGCTTTGTTCTCCTGTGCAGGACAACAAAAGAAGACCCAGCCGATCAGCTGGGACTCAGGAGGCAGAGAATAGATGGGGAAGGGGCCAGTTAGAGGTGGTATTTGCCGGTTCTCTGAACTACTCAAAATTTGTGCAACCGGTTCTCCAGAACTGGTCAGAACCTGCTGAATACCATTTCTGTGTCACACCTATTCTAATTCCATTGTCTTATCTAATGGTCTACATTGCCAAATTTGTTCCTAATATTAAAAAGCATCAATCCTTTCCCTTATACTCCATTGTCTTTTAATTCTGAAGTTGATACAATCATTGCTTCAGGTACACAAAAACACTCCATATCTGTTATCAAAAGCATTTCTACTGGTTGCCTTTTGGGTTTATGTCAAAGCTCTTTAGGCTAAGGCTCCAGGATCCAGAATGGAGTCAATCTGGTTTTCAATTTATTGTGATTATAACATATACAAATGAAGGTGGATTTATTTCTAATCAGAATGATTTTAAAGCTGGTATTATTACACCAGTTTGGATCACAGAGCAATGCATGCAGTTAAGGTATAATGACATGCATGCAAATAATTTTCAAATAAAATGCCTGTCAGGGTTCCAAGTAATAAATCCATCTTGACAGCAACAACTCTGAGGCAGGTGAAGTACTCAAAGAAAAGCTTTATTGGAAATATATTGGCAAACATCTGGTGAAAACCAACTCTGAAGGGCCCCTTGGTTTGCACCTAATTAAAAGAGAAAGTTCCCCCCCACTCCAAACAATCAATCACATGGCTCAATCAAAGCAGCATCCGCTGGTCTGGTGATATCACTCCTTCCTTCGGCCAGGTGTGAGAATGTCCTTGGTTCCCAGGAGAAAGTCATGAGAAAGTATTTTATTTTGACTACACAAGCCCAGCTATCTCTAATCGCCCGCTCTCTATCCCTCACTCCAGTGTGGCAACACTGAAGCTCCAAGATGGCTTCACCCAGGTCAGCTTCAGGGTTGGCAATGCCCTTTAGACATGCTGGATTTCAGATCCTATTTTTCACTGCCAACATACCTTACTATACTGACAGGCCATTATAGGGATTTTACTCCAGGCCATTGGGAAGTTACGAGATTTGCAATTGCTTTGCTATACACCTTTGACTAGAGACCATAATGCACTCCCCGTTTTGTTTGATCCCACCAGTTATGTTTATTTAAACAAAAACAAAATTCATACAAATGATTTCTGCAAAAAAGTAACAGGAATTTTATATTAAAAAAACAAACAAACCCAAAAGCCATTTTGAATCAGGATAATAGGGTACTCTGTTTATAAAGTCATAGGAATGATGAGTGTTGTTCAGTGGATTTGAAATTTTGGAATAAGATCAAAGGTGACTTCGCAAACTAATGCCGTGGGGGACATTGTTTAACTGAATGAGGTAACATCTTGAGTGCTAGAAGGGAAGGGGGTTTGCTGTCTGTTTCTATACAAGTGGCTTGTCCTGTCAGTGTTGGTGGGAATGGTCTTGGTGGTTCCTTGATTAGGCTGTTGTTGGCTGTTAGTGTCTCTGTCTGAGTTGTATTGTTTACAGCTTGATTGTTCTAATATTAATCTTAGTGTCAATCTCTGCTTATGTGGAGGTAATTGATGGCAGGGAGGAACTAATGCTATAATGGGTCACTCATTGCTAAAATGGCATTTATGGTCAATGCAACTAGCCATGAAATGACAAGTGGGTGTGGGTGGCATACATAGTAACCTGGAAATTGTTAGACAGAAAGCAGATTGGATAACCATTTGCCTGAAATGGTATAGGGTTTCTTGCCTAAGAAGGAGGTTGGACTAGAAGGCCTCCAAGTTCCCTTCCAACTCTGTTATTCTATTCCAGTGATGGCTAACCTTTTTGGCATCAGGTGCCCAAAGCTCGCATGTGCTCAACCCCAAAATGCAATATGCACACCTCCCCATGCATCCGCCTTGCCCCCTGCATACACCCCGCCCTGTGTCCATCCCCATGCATGCATGCATGCATAGGCCCTGCCCCATGCATGTGCACATGCCCCTGTGCATGCACCCAACTTGCCCCCATGCATGCACCCCACCTGCCCCCGTGCATGCATACTCATCCCTGCACATGCCCCCATCCCTCGCGCATGCACAGCAGAGACCCAAAGACCAGCTGGGCGGCAGGAGGCGTGTACGCATAAGTGGCAGAGCTGAGCTGGGGCAACGGCTCGCATAACCACAGAGAGGGTTCTGCGTGCCACCTCTGGCACGCATGTCATAGGTTTGCCGTTACGGTTCTATTCTATACAATCGCCTTTTCCTTTTTGTTCCTTACAACTTTCAGTAAGTTTGCTTACATATGCAAGACCTACAGTGAGTGGTGTTATGTTCTTATGTGGTCTGTGGAAATGGTGTGCAGCTGGACCAATGAATTTTCAAGCTCAGCTGCCTATCCAAAGGAAATGGCAAGGAAAATATTGTAGTGGTTCCTAAGGAGGGCTACACAGATAATTTCCTAACTTCTAACTTCTGCTTCATTTTATTACTGGCTCCTCTGTTCACCCTCAGGACAGTTTGTGTTTATTCCCCCACTGTGTCTTCATTACTTTGAGGATAGTTCTGTTACTCCATTGCAATGTTGGCCTTTGTTTATTTTCATTAAGAAGGAAAATAAACCTGGTAATAGAAGAACAAAGGTGGGGATGGAGTGCTGTCTGGCTGTTGGCTTTCAGGTTTTCCCATTTGCTGGTTGGTAAGAGGGAAGGAGCATGCAATGCAGAACTACAACTTACAGGTACTTGCAATCCTCCTTACTTGCTAGGAAGGTTTCTGGATTTGGTTAGAACCAAAAGCAATATGTGGTATTATCATAACAGATGGTTAGTTCTTTAGTATTGATTGCTATCTTGGCTTCCTGAACAACACAGCCACAGCCATGAATAATAACTGTTATGTATGCAGGTTTAAAGTCATTGGTTTAGTTTGAACTGTTCTTGTAAAATGTAAGAAATGATTGGTTTAAAAAGTGCGGGAAAACCCTGCACTCTGATTGGCTGGCAACTGCGGCTGCTGGCTATAAGTAGCAGCCGCAGCCCAGCCAAAGTGGGTTCGTTCTGAGCTGTAGTCACTAATAAATAAAGAGCTTGAAGCACTCCGCGTCTGTCTCTTCATGCAAACTTAACAATAACAATAATACATCACTGTGGGAAAGCTTCTGGGGGAAAGGTCTTGCAAGTGTAGAATCAACTTCCATGGAGTGAAAGTGAAGCATCTGCCTATCAGGATTAGCACTTAAGTTCTGAGAGTTACAATCAATATATGTAAATCAACAGTACTATTTCACTTCTGCCATATGTGCTCCATGTGGGTAGAATTCACAATATGTATTTGTGTATATACATGCATGAATGAAGAAGGAACCCATTCACTTCTATGGCAAGGAAAATAAGCAATTGGCACTTGCGAGCATTGATAGTGAAACTGTTAAATGAGATGAACAATCTGTATACTCACTGCCAAGAAATTAGGCCATTGCTTCCTAATTAGACAGTCATTTGAAGCCCATATTGGCTTCATCTTTACTATATTAACTCTCTCAAAGCTTGGCTGAATTAGAGCTCAATTCCATAATTTAAATACCTTACCCGGAATAGAATGAAAGCCAATAGGGTCCAATTAAAGCCATAAAGTCAGTCCAGCTAAGCTAGTTACATCTTAAGCACTTGTATAGGATATTGAGGTTTAGATCAAAGGTAGACTTAATTGCATAGAGTAGGGTATGAGAATGGGAGAAAGGGAGAGGGTGAGAACGAGCTAGAGAGCATCTTGGTCTCCCACCTGAATGGAATTAGCAAAATTTTTCTTCTTGTCACCCATATGAGAGCAACAGTTTCCTAGTCTTAAAAGGGTCTAAGACAAGTCAGCAACCTGTGGCTCTGGAGCCACATATGGCTCTTTCATCCCTCTGCTGCGGCTCCCTGATACCAGTTGGTGCCACAATTTTGAGAGGAGCTTCCGGTTGGGAGGAGAGCACAACGTGCCAGGAGGAGATGCTAGGTCAAGGGGTATGTTTCTGATCAGCTCCACAATTGATAGGGTTTTCAGTTAGGACAGGTAGAGGAAAAAGGACATCGTGCTAGGAGGTGACTCTATGGTGGGAGAACTGGACTTCTGGTTGGTTTCAGAAATGAATGGGGGGCTTCCAGTTAGGCTCTTTGTGGCTCTTTGAGTGTTTAAGGTTGCCGACCTCTGGTCTAAGAATACAGTAAAGGAGGAAGCTGACTTGTTTTGCCCAATCAAAAGTAATGTCTTCCACTGATACTGTATAGCTAGGTGAGGTCTAGCCAGTAAAGCCACTCTGTCAGTGAATGGGCATATAAACTAAATAATTAATTAAAATAGATACATTAAAAAGTACTGGAACCTACTATTTTTGTTTGTATGCTTGAATGATAAGGGTTAGATAGTATTAACTGGCTGATAAGTTTGTGCAGTTCCTTTGAAAAGGACCTCCACCTCTGACCCATGGTGGATAGACTTCACAGCCATCATGAGGATTCATCGACCCAATAGTGGGAGGGATCTTAGATGGGAAGAAAGTATATCCGCATCAAAAGTGCTGCCCCTGCTGCCCCTATAACTTACCTTTATTTCAACATGGCTAAACAAGCGGCCACCCGCACAAAATGTAATAGCAATAGCAATTCCCCCCAATAATCTGGGTCCTCATTTTACTGACATGGGAAGGATGGAAGGCTGAGTTAACCTTGAGCCGGTCAGAATTGAACTCCTGGCAGTGGGCAGAGTTTTCTGCAACACCACATTCTAACCACTGCACCACCATGGTAATGTAGGATAGTTTGAAGCCATTCTTTCTCCTCCCTTCTGTATAACCAATTGTTCCACTGAACTTCAAACAGACATGACTTAGTAGGTATGGTGAACAGGTGGTATGTCCAACTTCTGCTTTTGACACATATATTTTACCAAGTGTCGGGGCAGTGATTGGCTGCCCAGGCAACTGATTCTTTTAGATCTGAAGACAATGAACACTCCACTAAATAAAGGGATTTTAAGCTTTATTATTAGCCCAAGCAAACAGTTTTAAAGTGTAACATAAAAAGCATACCAAACAGGATAATATTCAAAACTCTTAACAGGCTGTCAGGAGCTTCTTAATAATGATAATAGAGGGCACCCTATTTCCACAGTATCTAGAGCTAGGTTGTGCGGAGGAGTTCCTCACAAACAATAACAACCCCAAGGTTTTTATCACAATCTGGCACCATGACTTCACAGCTCTGCTATAGTCAGGAGATTGCAAGACCTGACCTTGACTGGCTGGCACATGAGTCAGGGATGGGAATTGAATGTCTGAGACTTTCACAGCAAGAAAAGCTTGGAAGTTTTGTGAAATTCCACCCTTCCTCCTCCCCCTTTATTCAGTAAACAAGAATAGAAAAATCAAGCAGGCTCAGAAAATCAGCTCTAAACTTTTAGACTTTTTTTTAATATGAAGCCTACAATTATTGTAGGCTCGAATCCCACCAGGCTCAAGGTTGACTCAGCCTTCCATCCTCTCAGGGTAGGTAAATTGAGGACCCAAGATTGTTGGGGGCAATTAGCTGACCTTGTAAAAATGCCGCTTAGTAATAAGCAGGCATATACAATGGAATGAAGGCTATTGCTGAGCACATTGGGTTGTATCCCAGAAATTGTAAGCCGCCCTGAGTCTTCGGAGAAGGGCGGCATATAAATGTAATTAAAAAAAAAAATGTCACCAAACTCCTCAAAAAATAATAATAATCTTCTGGATTGCCAACCACAAAGTTCCACCAGGTTCTCTTCGTTGACAATTAATTTAGCAACTGGAGAATTTTTGATTCCATGGGTTTGTTGATCTGTGTTTTGGCCTTGAGAAAAAGAGCTGTCCAAAAGTTAGGGAAGTTAATGAGGTCCTTAATTAACCTCTTTTAAGGATCACTTTGGGATCACTGAAAGAATGGATGACATTTTCTGATCAGATCATTGGTAGAGCTATACCAGCAGCTATTGATTATCTCATATTCTGAATGCCCTCATAATACATATTCAGGTTAAATTAATATGATTAGCATGCTCAAGGAAACAGAAGGTCCAATGTTGTTTGCGAAGGAAGTTATATTTTCAAATGGCCAGTGTAGCCCATTTACTAAGTTTGAAAAAAGAAAAAGAAAAACTGGTCTTTCCATCTAATGTTCCTTTAGTGCTGTTGCTTATCAGTGGGAGTTTTGAGCTTCTGATAGACTTGCATTCAGCCCAAAATGAGTTCAATATTTCTGCCTCCGATCTCACTGTCCAAAAAAAAAAAAAATAGGCTGTCCAGGCAAGGTTTCTGGCCTCTCTTGTGGCCAAAGCCAAAATTGTTTTGGAGGCAAACAAATTAGTATCTGAATGGAAGGGAAGTTTTTTGGTCCAAAAGGAGCCCAGCTGATTTCCTACCTCCATATCCCAGAATGTCCACATGGGAGATATTCTACTGAGGCTGAAGCAGGCTAGCAACATTACAGACACTTGAAATGCTACATCCATTTCTGGTAATAAGGTACAAAAAAGATGTCAAGACCTTGGAAAGTATGCAAAGAACAGCAACAAAGATGATAACTGAAGGATAAATCATATGATGACTGGTTGAGGATGGTAGGTTTTTCTAGTCTATCAAAGGAGGGACATAATATCTGTCTTCCAGTACTTCAGGGATTATCCCAAAGAAGAAGAGGGGATTGGCTTATTCTCCAAGGGACAGAGAGCAAAATAAGAAGTAGTGGATGGAAGAAAGATCCAGCCTAGAAGTAAAGATAATTTTCTGACTTTGAGAACAATTAATCAATAAAACAGCTTGCCTCTCATAGTTGCAGGCGCTCAATCAGAGGAAGTATTCAAAAATATTTAAGACAAACATTTGACTGGGATGATAGAAGATTTTTGCCTTGAGCAGGGGGTTGGACTAAAAGACCTTGGAGGTCCCTTCCAGCCCTTTGAAACAGCGAGGACATGTCTTTGAAAAATGATTGAAGGGGGGCATCTTTATGTCATGACAAACAGGATACATGAATGAGTCCATAGACTCAATGGGACTGTTTCATGCCCCCCTTGGGATTTCCTATGCATTCATGTGCTTGCACAGAAGTGCTTAACCCTGCACATGTCTGGAATAATGGTGGCTCACCGCCGGTAAGTGCCATGGGGGGTGGGGTTTTAGGCCATTTTGGGGGGGGTAGGGGTACTGCTTTCTTCACCCAACCCCCTGCCTTGTTACTTGGGGATTTGGGGGCCCAGCAGCTGGTGCTGGGTGTCTGTGGGTGGAGAGGATGGCAATGGGGATGACGGCAAGTCCCAGCGGTGTTTGGTGGTGTTTGGTGTATGGTTGAGGCGGCGGCGGAGGTGACAGGCAGTGTTGGATGGTGGCGAGGAGGTCGGAGAGGACAAGGAAGATGGAGAGGAGCCTGGCGGAAGGCCCAATGGAGGATAGGTGGCTGCTGGTACCGTCAGTGTCCCTGGCACAAGGCTTGAAAGGAGAGTCCAGACACTCTCCTCTCCGCCTGGCGGAGGGCCCAACAGCCAACCCAGCAGGCCCAATGTGGTTGCGCGTGGTTGGGTGTGGCTGGGGAGGCCACCGCGAGGGGAAGTGAGGTGAACTGGCTCCCACCAAGGCCCTGCGACTTGGCAGCTGACTCTTTCCATGTCTGTGGAACTGTAGTGGACCTGTAGTCCTGCCATCTGCTGCCTGCTGCGGCTGCTGGCTTTGTTTGGACTTTTATTCTTGCTTGGAGTCCTTCCAAGACTGGGGGCTGTGTTGATATGGGGAGCAGGTGTTTAGGATGCCTGTCCCGAAGCTTGACTTCCAGCCTCATTGTTATGATGGTTATGTCACTTGCTGCCTCGACCCGCTGCGATAACTGTGCTGGGATTTGCCTAGCTCTGCCCAGTACCTGCTGGAGGATTGAATTTCAGGACTACCTTTTCTTCCCTTTTGTTCCCTCTGCACAGAAGTGGGGCTGGCTGCCCCGCCATGGTGAGAGGGTGATGGGGGTTGCCTGCTGTGGTGGGAGGGCAGCGGTGTCTGTTCAGCCTACCTCACCACCCCCAGTCCGGGGGTTCCACCACAGTGTGAGGGCGGTGGATGGACCTTTGTCTACTCTGGTCCTCCCCCTACGATTAGCTGTGAGAGGGCTGTTGAGCTGGACAGTATGACTCTGGGGACTATGCCTGGACATGAGGGTTTTGTCATCTGGCCATTTTTACCCACTCCCTTCTATGGTTGGATTTTTAATATCTGTGACTGTGTTATCTTATTCGTCGCCGGAGTTACGGGCCCTGGGAAAGGCCCCCCCTGTCCCTGAGGTGGCCTGTTGGACTTTTGAGAGCCTACCTTAATGACAGATCTTGGGATCCCGAGAGGTGGCATGGCGCAGGATGGGGTTTTAAGGAGTTAAAGGGTGGGAAGGGATATTTGTATAATTTTTTAACCAAATTTTTAAAAGGGTTAGGGAGGGGGGAGGAGTGTGGGTTCAGGCAGGAACTTGGGGGGGTTCCATCAAGCCAGCCCCTGACTCAGTCCAGGCCAGGGGAAGGTCGTGGTGTGGGTGGGATGGATGGGAGGGACCTGGAGACCTTGGGAATAGAGTGGGGATTCCAATTTCTACGGCGATTGGGAATGGCAGGAGATGGAGAAATGGAGGGCCATATCATGGTTTGGGAGTGCCCCTGCTATCTTTGAGCTGTGGTGTGCTCCGACCCTCCAGTTTCTGCCCACTCCTCTGGGGGTGCAGGAAGTGTGATCCCTGGGCTGAGGTTGGTTTATGTGAATGCCAGGTCCATGGTGAATAAAGCTCCCCTCCTCTATGAGCTGATTGAGGAGGAGGCCGTGGACCTGGCTTGCATTATGGAGACCTGGTTGGGACCAGAGGGAGGGGTCCCTCTGTGTGAGTTATGTCCCCCAGGTTTCCGGGTGCTTCACCAGCCTTGGACCCAGGGTAGAGGTGGTGGAGTGGCAGTAGTTATTAGGGAGACCCTGTTTCCAAGGGAGGTCACCGTTCCGCAGATGGGCAGGTGTGAGTCCCTCCTCCTGAGGTTTGGACCTAGGGGTCAGTTGGGCCTGTTCCTCATGTACCTTTCTCCCAGCAATGTGACGACGGCTCTACCCAAGCTTCTGGATGTGCTCTCGGGAGTGGCAGTGCAGTTCCCCAGACTTTTAGTCTTGGGGGATTTCAACCTGCCCTCCCTGGGCACAATGTCGAGCTTAGGTTGAGAGTTCTTGGCTTCCATGACAGCTATGGACCTGACCCAAATAATTCGGGGGCTGACTCATGAGGGGGGGAACACACTCAACCTGATTTTCATCTCAGAATGGTGGTGTAATGATCTAGGTGAGGGTTTACCTATCACTCAACCCCTGTCATGGACCGATCATTATCTCCTGTGGCTGGTCTTCCAGCAGGCCACCCCATGCTGCTGGGAGGTGGGACCTACTAGATGGTTCTGCCCCAGGTGCCTGATGAACCCTGAGGGGTTTCAGGCGGTGCTTGGGTCGATTCCCACTTCCCTTACCCACAGCTTGGCCGAGACCTTAGTGGATGCCTGGCAACGGGCGGCCTCGGAGGCTCTCGACTGAGTTGTCCCCTTGCGGCCCCTAACTCATCACAGATCCCAGTTAGCTCCTTGGTTTTCAATGGAGCTCTGGGAGATGAAGCATCGAAGGAGGGGCCTGGAGAGCAGTTGGAGATCCAGTCGATCCGAATCTGACCGAGCCCAGTTAAGAGCCTATACGAGGACTTATCTGGTGGCAATGGAAGTGGCGAAATGTGTATATTTCTCCACTCTCATTGTGTCTGCAGATGATTGCCGGCCGCCTTGTTTAGGGTCACCCGTTCCCTCCTACATCAGGAGGTGGGGGAGGACCCTCTGCAGCAAAGGGCCGAGGAGTTTAGTCAGCAACTGCTGGATAAGATAGCTCAGATTCAGGCAGGCTTGGACTCCGACTGGCAGGAGTCAGATGAAGGAGTTGCGAGGAGGCTGGCCATTATCATCTGGGATGAGTTCAACCCTGTGTCCTTAGAAGAAGTGGACAGGACCATGCGGAGGCTGAGTTCCACCACATGTTTATTGGACCTGTATCCCTCCTGGTTGGTATATGCCTCCCGGGAGGTTACACGTGGTTGACTTCAGGCAGTAGTCAACGCTTCGTTGAGGGAGGGAGTTTTTCCTGCCGCCTTGAAGGAGGTGGTGGTGAAACCCCTCCTTAAGAAACCTGCCTTGGACCCAACCATTTTGAACAACTTTTGTCCTATCTCCAACCTTCGCTTTGTAGCGAAGGTTGTTGAGAGCGTGGTGGCCCATCAGCTTCCGGGGTTCCTGGAGGAAGCCAATTACCTAGATCCATACCAATCAGGCTTCTGGGCTGGGTACAGCACGGAAACAGTATTGGTCGCGCTGATGAATGATCCCTGGAGGGCTTGGGACCGGGGATTTTACTCAGTCCTAGTCCTATTAGATCTCTCGGTGACTTTCGATACCATAGACCATGGTATCCTATTGCGACACCTCAGGGAGTTGGGGTGGGAGGCACCATTTTATGGTGGTTCTCCTCCTACCTCTCAGGTCATTCGCAATCGGTGTTGGCAGGGGGGCAGAGGTCGAGTTTGAGGCCCCTAGCTTGTGGGGTGCCCCAGGGCTCGGTCCTCTCGCCCCTCCTGTTCAACATCTACATGAAGCCACTGGGAGAGATCATCCGTGGGTTCGGGGTGAGGTATCATCAATATGCAGATGATACCCAGTTGTTCATCTCCACCCCGAACCATATCAGTGATGCCCTCTCTGTGATGTCCCATTGCCTGGATGCAATATGGATCTGGATGGGGAAGAACAGGCTCCGACTCAACCTGGCCAAGACTGAGTGGCTGTGCATACTGGCATCTCGGATAATCCAGGACGTTCCATCATTGGCCATGGGGGGAGAGGTGTTGCCCCCCGTGGATAGGGCCCACAATTTGGGGGTCCTCCTGGATTCACAGCTCAGTTTGGAGGAACAGGTGGGAGCTGTGACCAGGGGGGCATTTGCCCAGATTCGTCTGGTGCACCAATTGCGCCCTTATCTGGACTGAGATGCCCTACGGACGGTCACTCATGCACTCATAACTTCCTGAATTGACTACTGTAATGCTCTTTACATGGGACTGCCCTTGAGGACCACCCGGAGGCTTCAACTGGTGCAGAATGAGGCCGCGCAGGTTGTGATGGGAGTATCCTGATACTCCCATGTTTCACCCCTCCTGCGTGACCTGCATTGGCTGCCGGTTGCCCTCCGGGTGAGCTTCAAGGTGTAAGTGATAACATACAAAGTCCTATATGGCTTGGGTCTGGGGTACTTGCGGGAGTGTCTCCTGCCAGCATCAACTTCTAATCATCCTGTGCGCTCCCACAGGCAGGGCCTCCTTGGGGTGCCGTCGGCCAGACAATGTCGGCTGGTGGTGCCCAGGGGTAGGGCCTTCTCTGTGGGAGCACCCACCCTCTGGAATCGACTCCCCTTGGAGCTCTGGTTGGCTCCCAACCTCTGTTCCTTCCACCGCGACCTAAAGACCTGGTTGTTTCAACAGTCCGGCCTGGACTGAAGGGTAAGGGATGGGGTTTTATTCTTATTTTAAAATTTATTGGGTTTTAATCTTTATTGGGCTTAGTTCACTTGTTTAATGTATTGTTAATTAATTGTATTGCTATTTTTTATTGTAAGCCACCCTGAGTCCCTAGGGAGAGAGAGTGGCATATAAGTCCAATAAAACTAAACTAAACTAAACTAAACTTTGTGCTGCAAGAGCTGGCAAAAAGCACTGAAGGATCTGCAGAGTACGTAAAGAAGCCACGATAAATTTTTGGGGAAAAAAAAAGATAAGCTCTGATTTATTGAGGTTTTCCAGCAAGGGGAAAATTTACTCAGAGTTCTAGAGGGTAATGCTAATTTTTATGAAAATAATATCAAAAACTTTACCCCTTAACCTGAGATTATTTAACCGTAGTAAATATTAATTGATTGCTACATTGGTGTGGAATCTGTCACACATAAACGTACTTTAGAAAGGAACGAAAAACTATTTTGCAGCTACTCTATTTAAAGAAGAGCTAAATGAATGGAGCTTAAATCTACACCGAAAAGACAAATCTAGCAAATACACAGGTAGTCCTCGACTTATGACCACAACTGAGCTCAAAATATTTGTTGCTAAGCAAGTGAGTTTTGCCCCATTTTATGATCTTTCTCACCACAGTTGTTAAGTGAATCACTGCAGTCCTTAAGGTGGTAACATACTTGTTAAGTGAATCTGGCCTCCACATTGCTTTTGCTTGTTAAAAGGTCACAAAATGGATTACATGAACCTGGGACATGTTGTGGCTTGCTGGCAGCCTGTGCAGATGGCAGCAGAATCGGACAGTGGGGAAGAATAGGCAGCAGTCAGGGAGTCTGGAGAGGACTCGGACGAGGGTCCTGTGTCTGATGCAGAGATGGGGCCAGGACCATCTGGGAGTGGAGTGCTGACTCTGGAGCCTCTGGAGTCTGGCAGCAGTGAGGCAGAAGAACAGTGGGGAGCCTGTTCCCGGTGCGTGTGTGCGCAGTGCTGCTAGAAGGCAAGAGCAGCTGAAACAAAAGGGGCAATTCAGGAGTAAGGCTTGGAGGTGATTGCTCCTCCCATAAGGTATAAAGGACAGGCAAAGGTGAAGAAACCTTTGTAGGAAGAATGTTGTTCATTCTGTTCGGATTAATCCTTGAAGCTCTGTGTGGACTTTGTACTTTGGTTGGTTTTTTATAGTTCATTTGGCACTTTTGTTGTTGGCAGCAATTCAAAGGAGAGAAAGGTGGGTGCTTATCTCAAGGACTGTTTGGGACTCATTACAGGCTGGGAATGAACATAATTCCCAGCATTGAAATAAAATGAGTTGTTTTAACTAAGCATGTGCTTAATTACAGTCTCGGAAGCCTTGGTCGGAACAGGACACTGCAATTGTAATAAATTGCCAACACCTTAACTGCCAACACCTCAATTTTGATCATGGGGATGCTGCAGTGGTCGTAAATGTGAAAATCGGTCATCAGTCACCCTTTTCAGTGCCATTGTAACTTCAATCACTAAATGACCAGTCACTAAATGAACTGTTGTAAATCATGGACTACCAGTAGGTACACTAACATACAGACTAACATTCTGGTGCTCATTTGAATCCCTTAGGACCACGGTGGTGAACCTATGGCACATGTACCACGGGTGGCATGCAGAGCCCTTTCTGTGGGCATGTACGCTGTTGCCCCAGGTTAGCTGTACCACACATTCACTCATGCCACCTGCCGGCCAGCTGGCCTTCAGGTCTCTGCCGTGCATGGATGGGGAGCACGCGTGGGCGCAAGGCACAATGCTGGGGGGCATGGCACATGCACAGGGGCATGTCTTGCATTTTGGATATGCATGCGTGCATGTATGCTTTGGGCACTCAGGGCCCAAAAGGTTCGCCATCACTGCCTTAGGACATGGGTGTCAAACTCACTGCATCATGTGACGTATCACAACATTTTTTGTCTTTGTGGAGTTGGGGTGGGTGAGGCCTACACGTAATGCATCTGGCCTGTGGGCCACCAGTTTGATACCCTTGCCTTAGGATGGCCAGGAACTGACAAAACATGAAAAATACTCCCATCGTTTCTGTTTGTCCCAAATTCCATACTTAGCTGCTATCAATTGAAGCACCATTGTATTGGACCCACTGAACTTCTATCCATGGTAAACATGGTCTAAGGCAACTTTCATCTTTTGGATAAAAAAAAGGCTAAGAGATATATGTTATCTTTATCTAATTGCATAAGTTTCGTTAGGTGCCTTCAATCAATAGATGTTAACTTTTTTCATCCCACATTTGACATTTGGCTCCACGTGGTCTCATTTATTAACTGGAAGATTCTTTGCACCACAAGGCAAGGAGGTAAAAAAAAGCCTTTAAACCATTTTTGTTTTAAAAGAGAAGAAAAAAACAACGCAAACCAATTTATAACCCTTTTAAATCCCTATTACACAGTCAGGCCCTAATGGTCTGCCTTAGGAACCAACCCATTGTTTCTGTCTCCAGCTGTTGCTTTGATTGAATAGCTTGGTTACTCTTTCCTGCCATTAAGTAGAAAAGCACAACTGGCTTTTTATGTCATCGAATGCCTATAATCTTTGGAACTAATTTGAGCCACTTGAAAATAAAGGTCACGAGAGGCGGCTGGATTCCTTGATGGCCTGCAGGGTGGCACTGAGCTTGCTCCAGCTTGGCTTGGCTTTTTTTGAGTCCCCGCCAGTACGAAAGAGAAAGGATGGCAAGCTGCTGGCAAGATGACTCTTCTGTGACTGTGCTTAATGCCACAGACCTACAGCAGCTTTGAGCGCCATTTGGCTTCTTCTAGGGGATCACTTGTAAAATGAGCTTTACATTTCTGCAGCTGTTCCTTTGCTTTTAGCAGTGCTAATCATGACCGAGGGGCCTGTTCTTTTGAGCACGTTCTGCCTTTAGCATGCTCTTAGTACTTTGTTTCTGCCTATTTTATGTGAGTAAGGACTTTAAATAGCCCATAAATTGCCAGTGGACTCTGGCACCGCCTGACTTTATAACTGCGATGTGCCATGTATGTCAGCTTTTTCCTCCAGTGATAATTAGACTGTTAGTGGCAGTCACTGGGGACAGCCCTAAACTCAGTTGCCATTGGGTTTGTCCCCAAATGGAGAAATCCTGAATGGTGCCTCAGAAGGACATTGCCCACAATTAAGCGCCTGTAAAGAAAGCTACTGGAAATGTACCTGGAGGTTTATTGTCAGCTACATAAATTTGGGGGCATTTCTGTGTAGAATGGGGGAATGACAACAGTTTCCTCTGGCTGCTGAGAAATTAATTTGGCTTTTGTTTTGGATCCTCATATGCTCGGGTGCCCAGAAATGACAGATGATGTTTTATGTATATTATGGGGAATGGTTTGACTGTTTAGGGACCCCAAAAAAGATAAGCAGTAATTAGAATGATCTCTACAAAAAATGCATTTCTTTTTGAGGATGATGAAACCAGTTTGTCAAGGATGGTATGATAATTTACTTATTTAAAATATTTGTAAGTGAAGTGCTTCAGCAAGAATGCTCCCAAGATGACTTACATATATAAAAAAAGATAAAATATTAATTGAGCCTTGGTGGTGCAGGCTGTTAAATGCCTAGCACTTAGTTCCAGCTGCCTGCAATTAGTGCAGGCTCGAATCCCACGAGGCTCAAGGTTGACTCAGCCTTCCATCCTCTTGGGGTAGGTAAATTGAGGACCCAAGATTGTTGGGGGCAATAAGCTGACCTTGTAAAAATGCCACTTGGTAATAAGCAGGCATATACAATGGAATGAAGGCTATTGCTGAGCGCACTGGATTGCGCTCCAAAAATTGTAAGCCACCCTGAGTCTCCGGAGAAGGGCAGCATATAAATATGAATAAATAATAATAATAATAATAATAATAATAATAATAATAATAATAATAATAATTAATTGAAAAGTTAAAATGAATGGGAAACCCAGATTCCACCATATATGTGTATGATTGTGTGTGGACAAAGTGGCAATTAGCACATTCTCAGGGATAGATATATGTAGCAGGATATGTCTGATATGTTGTTTATGGATGTTGTTTCTTTTGTGTGGCTTCTTGTAATTGTTGGCATTTTTGTATGATTTTTATTAGATGTCTGATGCTTGTTTTAGCCTCCTCTAAAATGAAAATATGCTTCCTTCAGGAAATGTGTATGGATATTCTCAATCATCCAAATCATGGTTGTCCCAAAGGTGCTTTTCTATGGTAAAAGGCAGTTTTTGTTTTTGTTTTGTTTTTCCTTGAAAATGACAGAGTCTCTGAGTGCTAACAACGAAATGACTGCAAAGAAAAGCCTTTCATTCCCCACCAGTCAGTTTGAACTGAAGAAGATTCTTGGATGAGAGTGAAACGTTTTCAAAGTGTTTGAAAATATTTGGAAAAAACAAACAAGTCAAGTTGCCTTTTGGGATTTAAGGAAATGTGTTCTTCTTCAATACAGATAGTCTTCAACTTACGATGGACCCTCAAAAAGGTACTTATGACCCTAATTCAACGTTGCAATGTTCCCCCGCCCCTGAGTTACATAACTGCATTTTAGTGCATAGCAACCAGTACACACTTACAACTGTTTGCACTGTCCTGCAGTCATGTGGTTCAGAGGTGGTATTCAGCAGGTTCTGACCAGTTCTGGAGAACCGGTAGCGGAAATTTTGAGTAGTTCAGAGAACTGGCAAGTACCACCTCTGGCTGGCCCTGCTCCCATCTATTCTCTGCCTCCCGAGTCCCAGCTGATTGGCTGGATCTTCTTTTGTTGCCCTGCACAGGAGAACGGAGCTGGAAAGCAGGTTAATGGGATGGGAATGGAGATTTTACAGGAACCTTCCCCTGCTACGCCCACCAAGCCATGCCACACCCAACAAGCCATAGCCACAGAACCGGTATTAAAAAAAAATTGAATTCTACCACTGATGTGGTTTATGATATTTTTGCCGGAAGCTGGTGTTTACTTCTGGTTTCTGGCAAAAAATAAAATAAAAAATCCCCATAGAGAACAATGGAATGTAGTGCAGGCTCAATTATGGTTGTAAGTTGAGGAATACCTGTACCTTAATTTACCTCAGGAGATTTGGAATTGTATTTGCTAAGCCAAATGCTGAATTCCAAAGATTTAGGATGTGTTCAAATACTGAGCAGGAAACAATGCATTATCCATCACAGTTTTAACTAATAATTTTACAACATTTCTTTAGTTTGAAAAGCTAAAGAAGAACCTATGTTTATTGATGTCATTTAATCAGTGTTATACAGTGTCCAAAATTAGGAATTTGTTGAGGAAAAAGTGTGCAAAACTTTTGTGTCTTGAGATCAGCAGACCCCATACCAGGCCTGAATAAACAGTACAATCCTATGTTCCTGCTATTAAAGTGATGTTGGGAGTTGTCATCAGCAATGGCCACAGGTCCCCTACCATTTATTTTACCAGTAAACATGCTTCCTTTAAAGTCTTCTAAGTTAAGGTGAGGAGTTCGGAGCCTAAAGATTATATGGGGTTCCTAAACCTATTTATACAGCTGCCAGAATGCCATCTGTTTTCACAACTGAAATTTGAGGGCAACTCTACAATTTTAAATGATTTAATTTTCTAGATTTCAAAATTATAGTTTTCAGCAAGAAATAAAGGGAGATGAAATGTGTTGAGCTTCTGTGAGGCTTTATATACTTTATGTTATGTATGTAGGTTTGAATGTCATTGGTTTAGTTTGAATTGTTCTTGTAAAATGTCAAATAGGATTGGTTTAAATAGTGCGGGAAAACCCTGCACTCTGATTGGCTGGCAACTACGGCTGCTGGCTATAAGAAGCAGCCGTAGCCCAGCCAAGTCGGGTCCATTCGAGCTGTAGTCACTTAATAAACTCTTCACTGAAGCTCTTTGCGTCTGACTCTTCATGCAAACTTAACACTGGCGACGAGGGTGGGATTCCCCTGAAGAAGAGACGATGCAGAAGACAAGCAGAAGAGCGAGATGGCTGCGCTGAACACCCCCCCAGCCCCGTTCAATGGGAAGACTGGGAATTGTATGCGGATCGCTTCCAAATGTATTTGGAAGGAAACGACCTCGCCGACATCCCCGAGAAGGGCAAGAGGACGGTATTTCTCACGCACTGCGGTCCGGCAGTCTTCAAGATGGTGAAGGCATTGGCGGGAGCTGCAGACTTGAAGGTAATGGAATGGCCTGATTTAGAAAAGCTTTTAAGAGCCCATTACGCCCCACAAGTATCGTGCCTCATTAAGAGACACGAATTTTATCGTCGGGATCAAGGGGAAAGCGAAAATGTTAACGACTTCATGGCAAGTTTAAGGGACATTGGGGGTGCTTGTGAGTTTACCAACTTAGAAGAGGCCATGCGTGATCAGTTTGTTCTAGGCCTTAAAGATAAGGTCTTACAGAGCAAATTACTAATGAAACCTAAGATCACATTTAAGGAGGCCATAGAGGAAGCTGTTTCAGCGGAAGCAACCAAGTCCTCAGCAGCAGCCATGAAGAAAATTAACAAGGCCTCAAGCCATTCTGATGTGGAAAAGTCCACAACAACCCATTGTGAGCAAATAGATTCTGATTCAGACTGTAGTGAGGTGGAGGAAGGAATTTATAGACTCAGAATGGAGAAGAAAAGGAAAGACCTTGGAAAAAGAGGCAAGAATTTTATTGCAGAGGCTGTGGGGGCACCCCGCACTGAATGCAAGTTTTTAGACACCATCTGCCTACGTTGTGAGAAAAGAGGTCACCTAGCAAGAGTCTGCAAATCATCCAGAACTCCACCTAGTAGGAAGAAATTTCCTGAGAAAGAATTCAAGCCCAACAACTTCAGTGAGAAAATGGGGCAACTCAGAAGCAAATGGGAAAATGAAACTCATCAAACAGTCACCATTGGTCATTCTTCACCCTTGAGAAGCAGAAAAGTACATGTGAAGGTATTCATTGAAGGAAGGCCTTGCCAAATGGAAGTGGACTCAGGCTCCTATTTATCTATGGTGTCATGGGACACTATTCACAGGCTACTTCCCAACATTCAGAAGAAACATTTCCAGAAGCAAGCACTGACTCTTAAAGACTACCAAGGGAACAAGATTCCAGTAGTTGGAACAAGAGAATTCAATGTGAAGTTTAAAGGCCACACCAAACGTTTGCCCCTGACCATCGTGGACAAGGATTGCCCAAGCTTGCTGGGACTTGAGTGGTTCAATCCACTAGGCATCGAGGTGACTGGCATCAATCACGTGAGCAACTCTGAATGGGAGGAGGCCTTGAAGTCTGAGTTTCCAGAGGTCTTCAGCGAAGGATTGGGCAAGTATATGGGGACCCCTATCACTTTCAACCTAGACCCCAAGGTGCCCCCAATTCGTTTAAAGCCCAGAAGGGTCCCATTTGCTTTAAAGGAAAAAATTGATGCACAATTAGACAAATTAATAGCTCAAGGGGTTTTAGAGCCCACTGACCACTCCAAATGGGAGACACCCATAGTCACATCAGTCAGTAAGAATTTGTGGAGACTATAAGGGGACACTGAACCATGCGCTGCAGCAGAGCGCATATCCAGTTCCAGTGGTGCATCATCTGTTACATTCACTTGGCAGGGCTACAGTCTTTGCCAAATTGGATCTGGCCCAGGCATATCAACAATTAACAGTTGATGATGCCACTGCAGAGGCCCAAACCATTGTGACTCACAGAGGTGCCTTCAAATGTAAAAGGTTACAATTTGGAGTAAGCGTGGCACCAGGCATCTTTCAAAGCCTTATGGAAAGAATGCTCCAAGGACTGCCAGGGTAGTGCCTTACTTTGATGATGTGTTAATCTCTGCTGAAAATGACACTCAGTTACAAGAAAGACTCAGAGAAGTCCTTACCAGATTCAGGAAAGCGGGGTTAAAGTCAAGGAAGAAAAATGCACTCTTAAAACTGACAAGGTTGAGTTCCTGGGCTACATGATTGACAAGCATGGCATCCACCCTACAGATGCCAAGGTTAAAGCAATCAAAGAAGCCCCTAGACCTAAATGCAAAACAGATTTGCAAGCTTTCCTTGGACTCATTAACTTTTATCACATGTTCCTACCTCAGAAGGCAACCATTGCTGAACCATTGCACAGATTACTTGATAAAAAGTCTGTTTGGGTCTGGGGCAGGAAGGAACAATCAGCATTTAACAGTATTAAAAGACTAATCATGTCTGATGCTGTACTGATACAGTTCTCTGAGAATTTGCCTGTTGTACTGACTTGTGATGCATCCCCTTTTGGAGTGGGGGGTTTGAGCCACAGGCTTCCCAGTGGGAGAGAAGCCCCTATTGCATTTTACTCTCGCACTTTGACCAAAGCAGAGAGGAATTACAGCCAATTGGACAAGGAGGCATTGGCAATTGTTGCAGCTGTTAAGAAATTTCATGAATATCTGTATGGGAGAACATTTACCATTGTTACAGATCACAAACCTTTGTTAGGCATTGTGGCAGGAGACAAGCCTACACCTACTATCCTGTCACCAAGAATGCTGAGGTGGACTGAATTTCTTGCTGCTTATTCATACAAACTTATCCACAAGCCTGGCAAGGACATTGGACATGCTGATGCACTGAGTCGTTGCCCACTTCCTTGCCACAAGGAGGACTTTGAACCTGAAACACACACCTTTTTCCTAGAAACTGTTGCCAAGCTTCCAGTTCATGCTGCTGAAATTGCCAGAGAGACTGCCAAAGACACTTTATTGGCTCCTGTTATAGGCTGGATTAAGAAAGGTTGGCCTCTTCAAGATCTACCTCACCTTGCCCAACCTTTTAAGTCCAGGCAAACTGAATTATCTGTATTAAGAGGATGTATTTTGTGGGGTAACAGGGTGGTTATTCCTGCAAAACTGCAAAGAGAGGTTTTGGAAATGTTACATGAGGGTCATCCTGGTATTGTAAGGATGAAGGGATTGGCCAGGAGTTATGTATGGTGGCCAGGTATTGACAAAATGGTTGAAAACTGGGTTGCATCTTGTCCCAACTGTCAGGTAGTCAGGCCTGCCCCACCTCTCGCCCACACACAGGAATGGGAATGTCCTAGGGGCCCATGGTCCAGGATTCACATTGATTTTGCTGGCCCTACCAGAGGGCACACCTTTCTTAATATGCCCTTACTGCCCCTGGGCACCCTTCGGCTAATGGCCAGGCTGAACGCATGGTATGTTTTACCAAGGAGAAGCTTCAGCAACTGGGTCCTGGGGATATAACTGAGAAAGTTGAAAAACTTCTTAATGTTCAGCACATCACTCCTAACCCATCTAATAACTTATCCCCAGCAGAGTTGTTGATGGGTAGGAAACTTAGGTCTCCCCTTGACCGCCTTCATCCCACTTACGCACCCAACGCACCACTAGATTCCACTTCCAAAGTTCGCACATTCAGTGTGGGTGATTCTGTTTATGCTAAGAACCTTATGGGTGAACCTTTGTGGATTCCTGCTGAGATAACTCAGATCACAGGCCCTCGTTCTTACAGGGTGCAAACAGAGGATGGACTCCTCTGGAGCAGGCACATTGATCAACTTAGATCCAGGTTCTCTCAGGAACATCACACTTGTTCCTCTCTAGTTCCCTCACCTGATGTCAATTCTAGGGGAAGGGGAGGAACAGGAGGAAAATCAGCAAGCAAGAATCAACCCCATGTGTAACGAGCCGTTACGACAGGAACCACTCCAAAACCTGTCACAATGCCAAAATCCATCCTTAGAAGTGGAAGATTGTACATCACTACCTGACTTGGGTGCTGACATTGGGCTGGAGATGGGTTGGGAGGAGAGACCAGATTCTAACAATCAAACAGGGACTTCTTTCACAGGAAGTCCCAGTGGGGAAATGTCAGCAGACACATTTCCTCTCTCACTGGGTGAGAATGTTAAAACTTCTGAACCACGAAGGTCTCAACATACACGCAAGAGCCCCACCTATTTAAAAGAATACATTAGATAGGTTGGGGTTTGGTATGGACTGAACCTAGTGGGGAGGGGTGTTATGTATGTAGGTTTGAATGTCATTGGTTTAGTTTGAATTGTTCTTGTAAAATGTCAAATAGGATTGGTTTAAATAGTGCGGGAAAACCCTGCACTCTGATTGGCTGGCAACTACGGCTGCTGGCTATAAGAAGCAGCCATAGCCCAGCCAAGTCGGGTCCATTCGAGCTGTAGTCACTTAATAAACTCTTCACTGAAGCTCCTCGCGTCTGACTCTTCATGCAAACTTAACACTTTATATATTGTACTTCACCTTTCTCCCAATTTCACAACACAACAAAACCAAAAAACAATCTGTTTCCTGTCCCTGAAGTGTTGAGGGTTCATTTTTCAATTAAAATGCTGTCTTTGGCTCCAAAAGACAGTCACATCTATTCTGTATGCCTTTAGAAAGCTGTAGATATTTTCTTACCATCTTCAGGATCATGACACAACCTGACCTGACCTGATATGACCAGCTACTGTTGAAACAGTCTGAATCCACATTTATTCGCAGAAGATAAAAAAAAGAAGTCCGATGTAATTCAATGCCTGGAACTAAAATGAGCTTTGAAAAGGTACTTCTCCATTCTCCTACTGATGTGAAAAGCATAAATGGGTGTAACTTTTTTGCTTTTTGGCAGAATGACACAATTTCAAGGCCAGCTGAGCCCTCAGGAGAGCTTGGGTGACAGGGAGGTGGAGCGAATAGTAAAGCTAAAGAATCACATTTCATCAAGCTTAAGCCATGACAACCTGGTTGAAAGATCCACTGAGTTTAAGGCAAATCTGATAGTGTACCACCAGTGGTGGGATTCAAATTTTTTTACTACCAATTCTGTGAGCTTGGCTTGGTGGGCATGGTGTGGCTTGGTGGGCGTGGCAGGGGAAGGATACTGTAAAATCTCCATTCCCTCCCCACTCCTGGGGGAAGGTTATTGCAAAATCCACATTCCCTCCCCACCCCACTAACCTGCTTTTGAGCTCCATTCTCCTGTGCAGGGCAACAAAAGAAGACCCAGCCAATCAGCTGGGACTCAGGAGGCAGAGAATAGATGGGGGCGGGGCCAGTCAGAGGTGTATTTGCCAGTTCTCTGAACTACTCAAAATTTCCACTATCGGTTCTCCAGAACTGGCCAGAACCTTCTGAATACCACCTCTGCACCATTCCTTTTCTATTTACATGTCTACCAAAACATTTTTCCCTTTTAGGTGCACAGATCTAGTGCTCCACTTCATTGCAGGTTCGAACCCTGAAGTCACAGATCAGGAATGAAACTTCAAAGAATTTCAGAACTAGAATGGAAGAAATTTGGATTTTTCTCCTTAGCTTGGAAAATGTATAGAATTATTGTTGTCTGGCAATGTATCCACTAAAGTCTAGACCACCTATATGACTTGAGAACAAGTAAACAAGTCAATATAAATTTTGCTATACCAGCAACAAAACATCAGCAGGATAATTAAATCGGTTGCATTTTCTCATCTATACTGGTTTTTTTTGCTTACTATGATAGCAAGAGTTTACTTAATTGGATTGAAATATTGTGATGTTTTTCATTGGGTCATAATGCCTGGAAACCACTCACATCATAACAAACATGTTCAGTAAAAAAAGGAGGTTAAAAAAATTATTCTGCTGAGTACAAAGAAATATCTATTTAACTTTTCAAGCCTCCATTTGAAGATAAAAAAGCATGAAGGAATGATTGATTTATTTTGTAAGGGAATAAAATAGATTTATTATGTAACTTTAACATAAGTAGAGCCTCTGAAAGAAAGACTTCAAGTAATCATATGCTATCCAGAAAGCTCATAAATCCTGGAAAAGTAATATACACTAATAAATGCTTAGGAGAATTATTTTTTTATTACATTCTGTTTTTTCAACAAGTAGACGAAGCAATCAACATTCTTATTGATATGAAGCATAACTGCAGGGAGAAACCTGCCAGAAACTTAAAAAAATGAGCTTCCTTATCTGATCATAACTTTTAGGTCTCGAAATTTGAAATCAGGAACAGCAGCTGTCAGCAAGTGAGGTAGCTAATGCCCAAAGATGTGGCAAAAAAGCTGAAGATTTTGATGTATGTAGTACTTGTCCTTGTAAAATATTTCCCTTTATAAAGGGGAAGCTAGTGACACATGGTAATTAAATTACTGGATTATAATGAGAGAGAGTTAGTTTCAAAGATCTATTAACTTCAGAGGGTAACACTTTTTTCAACATATCTGAAAGGCTATCTATGGTATAAATTGGTGGGAAAGAAACCCTGATTCCCAGTTATCTTTAATACTAACAGAGCTTCTGAAAGATAATGTGACTTATATGCTTCATACTAGTTTTTGCATTCACCTGTCTGTCTTCTACTATAGTCTTCACCACTGTTAAGACCCAACATATCCTGCAGTTTGGCTCTCTTGATATTTCATTACCATTTCTGTTCACAGAATAGAATGACACTACTTGTTTAGATTATTATGAAAAAATAAACATTAGAATTCTGAACATGGGAGTTTAGAATTCTGAACATGGGAGGTTTGCTACAAGAAACTGGTATAATTTTGTGGTTAAAGTTAATGGCATCTACCTCAGAAGTGTGGCAGTAACTTTAAAGTAACTTGCTTCACACTTGGCCAGTTATTCTCAATTTTCTTCAGCTTAAGTATATGGATACGCAATTAGAGATGCTTACTTAACCTTCTCAGTAACCCTTAACAACTCTTTATGGTTGTTTAAATTAGCCAAGGTAGGGAATTGGCTCTGTGGTACATAGAAACGATTACTATCTCTTGTAAAAAGGGACATGATCCCTTTCATTTAAAGCAGATGCTTTAAAGGAGTTTCTTGATTGAAAGAAGTAGGAAATTATATATTAGTCTTAAATATACAATTTATGGCTAAAATGATTTGAAAAAAGGGTGCAAGTTACAGATAAGATCTGTGATACATAGTAGAGAGATCATATTATTGTCTTGAAAAATTCACACATGTGGACAATTGCTTTCCTTATACAGTGTAAGATGTTGGTTTTAACTTTTTAGTGCTAAATTTAGCTGAATAATCTCCTGTATATATTGGAATTGCAAACAGGATGATTCTGAAAACATTTTTCCTCAGAAAATCTGGCTTCTCAGATACTCAGGGGAGGTCTTCCCCAGGTTGCTCCAATGTTTGGAACACAGTGCCTTAAAAACTGAGAATTGGCCCTCTCCACTTTGCTTTTTTAAAAAACGGAGTCTTTTCTGCTATTATTGTTCTCAACTTTATATATAGTGCAGATGAATGAATGAATGAATTCTTTATTGGCCAAGTATGATTAGATACACTTGGAGGAATTTGTCTTGGTGCATGTATTCTCAGTGTACATAAAAAGAAAAGATATATTCATCAAGAATCATAAGGTACAACATTTGATGAAAGTCATAGGGTACAAATAGGCAATCAAATCATACTAGGAAACAGTCAATATAAATCGTAAGGATACAAGCAACAAGTTACAGTCATACAGTCACAAGTGGGAAGAGATGGGTGATAGGAATGATGTGAAGATTAATAGTAATAGTAATGCAGACTTAGTAAATAGTTGGGCAGTGTTGAGGGAATTATTTGTTTAGCAGAGGGGTGTCGTTCGGGGGAAAAGTGTCCTTGTGTCTAGTTGTTCTGGTATGCAGTGCTGTATAGAGGTATACGTTTTGAGGGTAGGAGTTGAAACAGTTTATGCCCGGGATGTGAGGGGTCTGTAAATATTTTCACAGCCCTCTTTTTGACTCGTGCAGTGTACAGGTCCTTGATGGAAGGCAGGTTGGTAGTAATTATTTTTTCTGCAGATTTGTATGAAATGGTTGAATAGATGTTTTAGAAATTAACATTACAAAGTGAGTGAGAATGATACTCTACAGTTAGAGAATTGGTACAAAACCCCAGGTAGCAAAGGATTCCTTGAAAAGTTCTTTGATACAGCATATAAATGCTATTAAAATAGGCAAATATTAAAATTGGCATCTTTTTTCTTATCGTCTCCCAGAAGCAAGTGGGCTTAGTTTTGCACTCTTTGGGTCTTTTATTCGAGCATGTAAGACAGATACGGTCTGTTAACAATTTTAGGTTGTTGATCTCATACTTATTTAGCAGAGCTTCCCAAAAGCTCCAGGAGTGTTTTCTTTTAATGGAAACTACAAAAATTAATCCCAGATTTTTCTGGCCTGAATGTATTTATTTGTAGTAATGACTGAAGCTTTATGAGAGCAGATGGGCCATCCCTGGGAGAATGATTGGTTTTCTTTCTTTTCCTCCTCTACAATATATTTTATGACTTGAGCAGGTCAGTTAATGCCATGTGTTCCTTTCTAATCTGTAAGTGCTTTTCGCTTGCTTCATTCTTGGCATCTGTAATGTTTACCAGAGAGATCAGATATAGACAGATGATGGCTAAGTTCCAGCACCTCTGAGGGTTCATTGCTTGGATGTTGGTTATAGATAAAGAAATATGGATTTCAGGTCCAATTCCCAGCCCTTCCCTCTTGTGGTTATATTTCTGTTAATGATGGTGGGTGAATGTTTAAATGCTCTTTATAATGCTCTTATTAAATTTGATACAGATGAGTTGCTATATGAAAAACAATAGGTGTCAAAATGATTACCCAGATATTTTTTCCTCTTTTTTAATAGCTGTGGTGTATTATAAACCCTTTGTGCACATTAACCTATGAACTACCTAAATGATATCTTTTCTGAGCTAAATGGTCTGTATTTTGAAACATTTGTTTGTTCATGCAGGACTCCATTTGGGAGTAGAAATAATAGCCCTTTAGTGAATTGTTTGTTTTCAAAGATAATAGATGAAAATGATAAAAAAAAGTCTTTCTAAGAGAGATTGCTGGAAATGGACAGCAATCATGAGAACTCCTTAGAGGACTCATCTGGAAGATAAGGACATCTCTATGATCATGTAGATAAGAAAACAAGGAATATGTACAGGTGAAACTCAAAAAATTAGAATATGGTGCAAAAGTTCATTTATTTCAGTAATGCAACTTAAAAGGTGAAACTAATATATGAGATAGACTCATGACATGCAAAGCAAGATAGTTCAAGCCGTGATTTGTCATAATTGTGATGATTATGGCTTACAGCTCATGAAAACCCCAAATCCACAATCTCAGAAAATTAGAATATTACATGCAATCAATAAAACAAGGATTGTAGATAGAACAATATCGGACCACTGAAAAGTATAAGCATGCATATGTACTCAGTACTTGGTTTGGGCCCCTTTTGCAGCAATTACTGCCTCAATGCGACGTGGCATGGAAGCTATCAGCCTGTGGCACTGTTGAGGTGCTATGGAAGACCAGGATGCTTCAATAGCGGCCTTCAGTTCTTCTGCATTGTTCGGTCTCATGTCTCTCATCTTTCTCTTGGCAATGCCCCATAGATTCTCTATGGGGTTCAGGTCAGGTGAGTTTGCTGGCCAATGAAGCACAGTAATCCCACGGTCATTGAACCAAGTTTTGGTGCATTTGACAGTGTAGTCATGCTGGAAAATGAAGTCAGCATCCCCATAAAGCTCATCTGTGGAAGGAAGCATGAAGTGCTCCAAAATCTCCTGGTAGATGGCTGCATTGACCCTGGACTTAATGAAGCATAGTGGACCAACACCAGCAGATGACCAAATCAACACAGACTGTGGAAACTTCACACTGGACTTCAAGCATCTTGCAGTGTGTGCCTCTCCATTCTTCCTCCATACTCTGGGTCCTTGGTTTCCAAATGAGATGCAAAAGTTGCTCTCATCAGAAAAGAGGACTTTGGACCACTGAGCAACAGACCAGGTCTGTTTTTCTTTAGCTCAGGTAAGACGCTTCTGACGTTTGTTGTTCAGGAGCGGCTTGACAAGAAGAATACAACATTTGAAGCCCATGTCCAGGATCTGTTTGTGTGTGGTGGCTCTTGATGCACTGATTCCAGCCTCAGTCCACTCCTTGTGAAAGTCCCCAACACTTTTGAATGGCCTTTTCCTGACAATCCTCTCCAGGCTGCACTCATCCCTGCTACTTGTGCATCTTTGTCTTCCACACTTTTCCCTTACACATAACTTTCTATTTATGTGCTTTGATACAGCACTTTGGGAATATCCAACTTCTTTTGCAATTACCTTTTGAGGCTTTCCCTCCTTATGGAGGTTGTCAGTGATGGTTTTCTGCACAACTGTCAGGTCAGCAGTCTTTCCCATGATTGTGATTCCTACTGAACCAGACTGAGAGACCATTTAAAGGCTTAGGAACCCTTTGCAGGTGTTATGGCTTAATTAGCTGATTAGAGTGGGACACTTTGAGCCTAGAATATTGCACCTTTTCACAATATTCTAATTTTCTGATAGTGTGGATTTGGGGTTTTCATGAGCTGTAAGCCATAATCATCACAATTATGACAAATCACGGCTTAAACTATCTTGCTTTGCATGTCATGAGTCTATCTCATATATTAGTTTCACCTTTTAAGTTGCATTACTGAAATAAATGAACTTTTGCACGATATTCTAATTGTTCGAGTTTCACCTGTAGATGATATTTTTTTCTCTTAGATTTGAAAGAAGCAAAAGAGTTGCTGACTATCTGAAAATAGGCAACCTATCACCCTTTAGTTTTTGGGATGTCTCCAGGAATTTCTTGCAATGGCCATGCTGTTTGGGGCTGAATAGAATATAGAAATAATTAGAAGGGACATTGTCATCTAATCCAATCCCTATATCATTTCAAATGAATGGCTATCCAAAATGGCTATCTCTTTTTGAAAGCCTTCAGTAATGGGGCACCATGATTTCTGAAGGCAAGCCATTCTACTGGTTGATTGTTCTTACCATTAGGAAATTTCTCCTTAGTTCTAAGATGCTTCTCTCCTTGAATAATTTCCATCCTTTGGAAATTCCATCCAGCCTTGCCTTCTGGTGCTTTGGAAAGTAGAACTGAAGGGCAACAGACTGTAAATAACAGTTCAAGCTATACCCTCTGAAACTATACACAGGAAGTCCTTGCTTAATGACCACAATTGGGGCTGGCAACTCCATCACTGAGCAACAAGGTCATTAAGCTCATAGAAGACCATGCTGGACTTCTATGAACTCCACTAATGGTTCTCAACGTGTGGTTAAGTGAATCACACATGGTTGTTAAGTGACACATCAGATGAGTGCAATTTTACTCTTTACTTCTTCATTGACTTTGCTTGTTCAAAGGTGGCTGTGAAGCTCGCCAATGGTGATTGTGTGACTACAGGATGCTACAATGGTTAAAATGCACAGTCTGTTGCAATGCTTCCAAATGGCATGCAACTACAGGTTGTTGCAATGGTCGTTAATCACAAGGACAGGTTGTAAAGTTATTTTTTTTTCAGTGTGGTTGTAACTTTTAATGGTCATTACACAGGGGAGTCATTAAGTAAGGACTACCTGTATGAGGAGGACAACCCCCCCCTCAAAGTGGAAGTATGTTTTGGATGAAATGCTGCTGCTGGATGAAATGGCAGAATGAAGTGGGCATTGATTCACGATTGTCTACCAAAGCAAAGAACCAGACAGTGCTCAAATTACGTTGGAAAGTATGTTGCTTAACAATATCATCAGGGAAAGCAAACCATAAGGGGCATTTTCTGTTTAGAAATTGGTTATGAATGCTTCATTTTTCTCTTTTTAGATCAAATAGAAGAAATCATTAACTTTAAAAAATGAATAAGGAAAATAAAAGAAGAATTTTAGTAAGTCAGTATTTAGTTACAGATGCAGGCCATATGAGCAGCTTTTCAAGGATAGCTTTTTAAGAGTAATAGCCTTCATCAGATGTTTTCTTTCTCTTTTTAAAATTTTCTTACATTCTTTTAAAAAGCATCTTGTAGATGAGGTTTTGTTAATAGGTATGTCACAGCTTGCCTAGCATACTAAAAGATGCTCTCTATTATAAAAAATGGGGGGAAATGCAATACATTAATAGATAATATGCTAGTTACTTTGAAAGTGAAAGTGCTCGTGCAGAATTGCCTTCTCCCACACTTATATTTAGTTATGTATATATTAAACCAATTCACGTGGCTGTCTATCTAACCAGAAGAACTCTAGATGGCTAACAAATTTAATTAAGAAAACAGTTGAGCCCCATGTAAAAATCTCCCTGACCACTTCAAATACACAGCTGGGCTTTGGACCTCACTGCTTGGGGAAAAGCCAGGCTTTCTGGATGACCAAGAGTAGGTTCAGTGGCCCAAATCTAAGGGGAGAGGCTGTTCACAGTGCAAGACCCACCACACAGAAGACACATTTCCTGGGACTCATGAGATGATACTGATTTACCAAGGGGATTTGGAAGAGTGGGGGGGGGAGGCAGAAGCCATGGAAAATAGGTAGTTCCACAGGTAACCTAGCCTTAGGCTCAGTAGGCTCCCAAGTGCAATTCAAGGTGTTGATCAATCAGGAGGGGCACAGATTTAAAACACAGAGGGCAGGAATCAAAACCCAAGGATTCTGCCCACTTTGTTGGGACTAACAGGTTCATACTCAAGGTTCAAGCTGCCCATAGTCACCTTGTAGGAGAGATGGATGGCATAAAAAAGTAATAAATACATAAAAATAAGAATACAACTCAGGTAACAGGACAAAACAGCAAAGGGGTTCATCTGAATTTGATTAGCGTTATTCTTTGTGGTTTATGTCCCTGCTGGATTTTCTCTAAAAAACCCAACACCAACCAGATATCTCTCATGTATAGAGAATCCATATTGGTGTGATCTGATTCAAAGCTGCTATTACTTGCTCATTCCAAGAATGACTAAAAGCTCTACCAAGTTATGTGCTAGAACTTCAGGAACTACTTCCAATTTCCCCCTGGAATTTCCCCTGGATTATCAAGTACCTGCAGTGGACTGACTAAATACATCCCTCTTCCTTGCTGTGGGGGCTAGCCACTGAAAACTCCAAGGTCAATAGGGAGTGTTCTGTCTACAAAAAAGGGACTAATGACCACATCTCTAACTCCAGGTCATGTTGCCACTGTTCTAAGATAAATACAGACCTCATGCATGTTCCTCACTATAGTTGGGCTACAGTAATTGGGATCACGTCTATGGCTATTATGAGTAGGTGCTTCATCTCCTATTCTGGACCCAATGAAGGCAGAATCATCATCATGGGTGGCTACACTGCCAACTTGGTCAAAGTATTGAGCATCTCAAGGAAGTAGTTACAGAAAGAGCTGGTACATAAGCAGTAATCCCATCAGATTCCTACAACCCAATTCACAAATAAGGACTCACATCTATGGTTGTTATCTGTAGAACAGTGACCCTGAAAGCCACCAGACTCCTGGTTGACAGTAGCTTTTCCCCCTACCCCTGTCCTAGAATCTCAACTGAAGTCACATCTGTAACTGAGATGGGAAGATTTCTGAGAAGAAACCACTCCCTCAATATCCAGCCAGGTCTCAGTAATACATGCCAGGTTGGTCATCTCATCCATAATCAGAAAGTTGGACGAGGAAGGCTTTATTATAGACTTTCCAGGCAATACTCTGAAGCTGTAGTTACCAGGACTGAGGTGGAGTGCAGGGAGCTCGAATGTGTAATGATGCTCCTTCCCTATCCCTGTACCTCATCATATCACCCCATGTCTGTAACTACTGTGATGCTTCTGCCTGCCTTCTCTCCCACCTCTCCCAATTTACAATACTCATCATCCCAATCAAAGGATTGTACACTTGTACAGGAACAGAGATGACCTTAGAAAGGATATGCTGAGACCATTTGTAAAACACAAGGTCAGACCAGGAAAACAAGACCTCATGAGAAAGAAACTTAAAGTTGGCCTGTCTTGAATGCCTTTGATATAAGAGGGAACAGTCAACTTTTCAAGATTCTGTTGTTATAACCTCTGTCAATAAAGTGGAGTTCTAGTATTTCTAGTGGTTCTATTTCTTGAACTGGTTCTGACCAGTTCTGGAGAACTGGTAGCAGAAATTTTGAGTAATTTGGAGAACCATCAAATACCACCTCTGACTGGCCCCACTCCCATCTATTCTCTGCCTCCCGAGTCCCAGCCCATTACCCAGGTCGTTACAACACAAAAGGCTGAGAGACACACAGCCAGCACCTCAGCCACACAGGGTCTCAGGAAAAAGCCATCCAATCTGCATACATCAACTCCATCAACCAATCAAGAAGTAACAACACAGCCAACTCTGGAGTTTAAAAGGGAAAAACAGCCACGATCACACACTTCTCCCAGAAGAACGAAGCTGAAGACACCAGCCTGAAGATGACGGATGAGATTTTGTCGAAACGTTGCCAAGGTATTCTCAATCTTACACGGACAAGACCCGAATACACCAAGACCTACATACCTTTACCCATGAAAATCTACGAAAACATATACATCAAAGGCACCACAGATAAAATCAGCAAAATTCTCCACAAACACAATATCAGGACAGCCTTTGGCACTGACCAAAAAATAGCCAACATCTTAAGAAACCCCAAAGACAAGATCCAGCTAGAAAACCAAGGAGTTTATAAAATACCATGCAAAATTTGCCCAGCCACATACATTGGACAAACCAACAGAAGAATAAATGCACATCGCAGAACACAAGAACGCAGTCAGAAAAGAAGAAAAACTTCCTCCCTTTTCCAGCACCTTAAAGCCACAGGACATGAAATTGATTTTGAGGGATCCAAACTTATCTCCAATACTGAACACTTCAACAAGAGAATAATTAGGGAAGCCATCGAAATAGAGAAACACCCCATAACATGAATAAACGGGATGATACTTCCGCCTACCAGACATCTGGAAACTAGCCCTAATCAACAAACGAGTCCCAGCCACGAAAACCAACACCGGACCCAAAATAACACATGATGCCACCACCAATCTCCTTCACCAGACTCAAACCCAAGCCCACGCCACAGATGAAAGGCAACCACCATCCAGAAACCAGACCATGGCTGCAACACCAGCTGCTACACCCCTCCAACCCCCAAACTAAGCAAACTGACACACGCTATAAACACATAGCCAGACCTCAAACTCGAGCCAAACCAAGGCCCAGAATGCCACATCACAGCCTTCCACCCAGGATACTACATCACAGAACTCAGGAGATCACAACACAAAACATCAGGAGGTTGCAGCACAGACAACGACCCAGGAGATTACAGCACCACACCCAGGACGTCACAACAATAGAACTCAGAAGGTCATCACACAGCCCATTACCCAGGTCATTACAACACAAAAGGCTGAGAGACACACAGCCAGCACCTCAGCCACACAGGGTCTCAGGAAAAAGCCATCCAATCTGCATACATCAACTCCACAAACCAATCAAGAAGTAACAACACAGCCAACTCTAGAGTTTAAAAGGGAAAAACAGCCACGATCACACACTTCTCCCAGGAGAACGAAGCTGAAGACACCAGCCTGAAGATGACGGATGAGATTTTGTCGAAACGTTGCCAAGGTATTCTCAATCTTACACGGGACAAGACCCGAATACACCAAGACCTACATATATAAATTCAGCATCCTGTGGTTACTGTCACCACCAGAGCTTGCTCCAGTAAGAGCATTTGCTGCCTTGTAGCTGCTACTGGGGTCCCAGCCCACATAATTGGCTTCCAAACCTCTAGGTCCTACACCTCTGGCCGAATCCTGTATATGTGCACTAGCCAGCTGAGCAGGATTCAATCAGCGGTATTGCTAAGTGAAAGAATACTATTGTCTGCTCTTCCAAGAAACCCTTTGGCCATTTCCCCAGCATCAGGGGCGGTCTCTAATCCTCTATTTGCTGCCTGACCATTCGCCAATTGCTTGGCTGACCACTCCTTGGGAACCTCTCTCTGCTAATCTCCAAAGCCACAATCGCTGCCATTTCCAGTGCCAGCACTGAATAAAAACATTCTCCAAGTTCCTACACTGGAGTCAATTTGCAACCACCAACACCTCTGCCAACTGTCTTCTGCAATCGTTCTCCACAGGCTACCGTAATGCCGTCTAACGCTTGCAGCTCCAGCACAAACATCTGGCTTTGATGCCACATATTTTGTAAAAAAATGTGAACGAGGTGAGGAAGAAGAGAAGAACTGAGGTAACTGCAGAGGCTGTAAAGATATAGGAGCTGCCTCAGCAGGTGCCCCTGGAGGAGCAGACTCCAAACCCTGCAGGGTGTTCTTCTTTTAATTGTGACAGGCAGGCAGATCAACATGCTTGTTTACTCTGGCTTTCAGCATATTAACTGAATCAGCCAGCCTTGAAGAATTCTGGCAATTGTCTCTCTGAGCTCCTCTTATCAAAGAGTCCTGAGTGGGTGAGGAGGGAGATTACACGTTGTTGAACACAGGGATTTCAGATCAGGCTCTGCTATTCTAAGCAGAAGAAATAGTGTCTGAGCATCTTATGGGCTCCTAAGTTGGATAATGAGCTCTTTTTCTTTGTCCCCTTCTTTGTATCCACTGGATATTTTGGTTTGCTTTCTGCTCCATTAAAATCCATTTAACGCTCAAGAGCAGCTCTGAAACCCCACAGCCCCCATTTGGAGTGAGAGGGCAGAAATGCGTGGCGGGACATATTTGGAGCAAAGCAGCTGCCCACATGAAGCCTGTCCATGAAGCCAACTTGTTAACAGAATCATAAACAAGTAATTAAGTATAAAATGAGACTCTCTTTGTACAATTGATTTTTCCAAAGTTCGTCATAATCCATATAGCTCATAGCTCAAGCTTTTGGTTTTTCCTGTTAACTGTGTATGGAGCCACCCAGAGTTACCCTGTAGTAAGATGGGCGGCCAATAAATTTACTAAATAAAATGAAAAATAAAGGCGGAATGAGTTGCAGCAAGCATATCAACCATCCCCTTCTCCTCATTTAGCAGAACCCCAAGGTAACATGGAAGCTAAGGTTTCTATTTCATTCAAGGCCAAGACTTGGTGGTAATTTTAATAAAGGTTGCATGCCAGCTTTGCAAGATGTGATTTGACATTTAGACAACATCAGTCATGGTGACTCCTTTGTCCTGTTCATGGGTCACAGGTGCACCAAAAGAGGAAAAGAAGGAGGAGGGCACCAGACAGGCTTTGTGTAGATAAGGGGTGTCAAACTCAAGGCCTGCAGGGTAGATCCGGCCAGTGAGGTGCTTAGATCTGGCCCATGAGGCCAGCCAGGAAACAGCAACAGTGCCTCTGCTAATGAAAATATAGCTCAGGGCAGGGGTGGGATTCAAATTTCTTAACAACCAGTTCCATGGGTGTGGCCTAATTTGTGGGTGTGGCTTGGTGGTCATGTGACTGGATGAGCATGGCTTGCTGACCAGGCATGGCTTGATGGTCATGTGACTGGGTGGGCATGGCTTGTATGTAAATATTTTAAATATTGATATAAATATTGATTTTTTTTACAAAAAAAGAGCAACTTTTACCCAAAAGCAGGTACAGCAGGCAGGCAGATTGAGTTGCTCACAGAATTAAAGATTCACTTAGAGATCTATCTATCTGCATTCAGCTACCTGAGTCTGTCACATAAAATTTGCTTGCAAGCAAGCTCATAAAATTTGCTAGCAAGCAAACTCACAAAATTAACTCATAATACACCATGTATGTAAATATTGAATTTTTTATTTTAAAAAAGAGCAACTTTTACCCAAAAGCAGGCAAAACAGGCAGGCAGATTGAGTTGCTCACAGAATCACACATTCACTTAGAGATCTATCTATCTGCAATCGGCTACCTGAGTCTGCACTGAAAAGTAGAAGCTTCAATCCTAAGGAAGGTTCAGCTCTGCTTTTAGATTAGCTAGAAAGCAAGAAATCCAAGGATTTCCTGCTTTCTAGCTAATCTAAGGCAGACCAGAACAGCTGATGGTCGGGGAAAAAAAAGGAAAAATAGCAACTTACCAAACAAGGCAAGTTGGATGGCTCACATGCCAGGTAAGGAGTGAGTGGGCAGTGAGGGGTGGGGCCAGCCAGTGGAGAGAATTGCTGGTTCTCCGAACTGCAGACAATCATAACAGGTGTGTGTGCAGCGTTTGCAAGAAATGGGATTTTGCAGTAAACTTCCCCAGGAGTGGAGTGGAAATGGAGATTTTACACTAACCTTCCCCTGCCATGCCCACCAAGCCATGCCTACCAAGCCACACCCACAGAACTGGTAGTAAAAAAATTGAATTCCACCACTGGTGGGGACTTTGGCTTTTGTTCAGGAATATGTTGTACATAAAAGACAGAGAGAATTTGAATTGCAATGTTGTGGTTACCCTCTTCATGTTCTTGACCATACCCTATGTATATTCTTGCATTAATTCCTGACGAGTAGTAAAATACAGCAGTCCTCGGTTAACAGCCACACAATCTGCAAACAAAGTTACATCGTAGGACTTAAAATCAGTCCTTGGAGTTCTGTCGTCTCAGCATCCCTTCAGTCACATGATGACAATTCAGGCACTTGGCAATAGGTGCACAAATATGAAAACAGCAACATCCCGTGATTGCATGATCATGATTTGCAACAATGTCATTTCCAACAAATAAACTCAATGAGGAAGCTAGCAAAATTTTGCAAATGGTGACCGCACAGTGGGCTTTGCTTCCTGAAGGCAAGTAGAAGTGCTTGACTGCTGGTATAAATCAGCTTAGTCACATGATGTCATGCTTTGCAGCAACATCACTAATGAATGGTCCCAATTACATCATTAAGTGAGGACTGCTTGTACAGAGGATAAACTTAGTCTGGGCTATTTATTTTCTTTAAGTTCAACTACTTTCCAAGATTGCTTCATAGGAAAAAAAAGAGAACCTAAAAGAAGATGAATAACAAATTATCAAAAAATAATAGTTAGAAATCTGTCTCAATAGTTAAGCAAAAGTCAAATAAGGTGATTTTCTCTAAGTCTGGACAGCTTTCTAATGAAGAAGGAGATAAAAAACCTACAAAACCACAACAGCACAGAGATGAGTATTTTCTTAAGATATTGATGCTTCATAATGTTATTTCCTGTTGAGTAATATCTTGGTCCACAGGTTGCAGAAGATGGCATCTTTCTTTCTGTTTTAATATGTGCACATAAAATTAATTCAGGGTAAATTATGTTCTTCTCTTTAATTCAGCTTATTCATAGCTGTGTATGATTCATCTTTGATTTATTATCTGGAGTTTTAATCGTACATAGATGTGTATTGTTGATATTTCTTTCTACATTTCCTATAATTGATTCTTTTATTTACAATCTTAAAACATTTCTAATAAATGTATAGTTGTAAGAAACATATTTCCCGAAACATTACAAAATGGTCTAACAGTTCATTGCTTTCAGAACACAGGAAAATGCAAATATTCACTATACACAGGAATTGTTTTTAATCAATAACGAGAATCAATTAATAACAACTAACCTCTTATATGTTCATGCATACAAACTGTTTCAAAAGCAGCTTTAAATGCAAATGAAGATAAAACTTTCTTAACTCTGGTCTTTTGATGTTTGATGAAGAATTAATAGAGGCACTTCCTTTGACCATGATTACATAGTGAAACTGTATGACCCCCCCCAAGCTAAGGGTGGGATGCTACAGGTTCGGCCCGGTTCTATAGAACCGGTAGCTGCAAAGAACAGCTGACACCGAACCGGTTCAGTGTTTGGCCTACCCACCTGCCCAGGCTCTAGGCTGTCCTTTATTCCCTGCTTTTCCCTCCTCAGCTGCTTTCCATGGCACAGCTGAGGTTGAAAAAGCAGGAAACAAGAGGATTTTCAAATGCTGCACACCTGCACGCAATGCTTGTCAGCTGTCCAGGCAGCACGGCTGATGATTCCCTCCCTAGCCCACTAACCTGCTTTCCAGATCTGTTCTCCTGTGTTGGGCAACAAAAGAAGACCCAGCCGATCAGCTGGGACTTGGAAGGCAGAGAATAGGTGGGGGCAGGGCCAGTCAGATGTGGTATTTGCCAGTTCTCCAAACTACTCAAAATTTCCACTACCGGTTCTCCAGAACTGGTCAGAACCTGCTGAATACCACCTCTGGTTCCCATAATCAAATGTGAAAATCACCTATATATACTTTTTATTTATTGATTTAAATATTTATACAGCTTGTCCATCTTCTAAACAACACTGGGAAGTTTCTAACCCAAAGTTAAAACAACATATAAAATCATATTAGATGTATAAAACTAATCAAACTAAATTGAGACCAGCAAAGTCCTGGCACCAAGTCCACCTTCTAATGTGCAATTATCCAATCTTATCCAAGCATTTGGGGTGAGGGGAAGCCAGATCTTCAAAGTTTTGTGGAAGCTAGAATGTGGAGACCTGCCAAACCTCAGGGGACAGAGTGTCCCATACTGCAGAGGCTGCCATGGAAAAGGTGTGCTTCCTAGCTCCCATCAGATGGGAATATTTAGGGGAAGAGGGTAGGAGAGAGCCCAACCTATCTGACCTGGTAGGACAGATAGATGTCCTTCTGGAAAGACAGTCCTGCAGATAATCTAGCCCTTTAAAAATGATGATCTGTACCTTGAATTGCTTCCGGAAAGAAACTGGAAGCCAGTGTAGCTCACACAATAAAGGTGTGACATGGCCAAACCTAGGGGCCCATATTACTGTGTGCAGTACAGCATTCTGGATCAGTTGAAGTTTTTGGGTAGTCTTCAAGGGCAGCCCCATGTACAGCGCTTCAGTAGCAAATGAAGCATTAGTGGAAGTTGGAGAGGCAGTTAACTTGCCTCAAGACATTTAATTAATCTACTTTGCAGATCATTCTGATGAACTGGCACAAGTCAATGGATGCAAGGCATGTATTGAGATACAAACAAACAAGGCCAGGAATAGTAGATTTCAGCACATATTATGGCCAAAATTATTTATCAAAGAATCCAACCATTAGGAAAGGCAAAGTATCATTCTATCAAAGAATATAAGATACCTTAGGAATGCAAAGTTCATAGTTTCTCACAGTATGTTGGTAAATAACTGCCAGAGCTGACTCAGAAAGTATTGTGGAATAGCTGTCTTAGGGAATTGACAAGTCCCCCTCAGTACCAGTTGACAAAGGCTGGTATAATGGATTGCAATCCATGCCATCCCTCAGCATATCATTGACACATTTGTCAGTTTTCTCCAGGGTGATGATTGGGATTGTGTAACACATTCACATCTTCTTTGCACTCAATAGTTCCAATTATATTCACATTCTCTCCCTGTTCATTTTTTTTCTCCCCAAGACTTGTGAGCAATACATAGCTAGCTGATTTATCACACTTACTTTAACTCTATTGTTTTGACACATTTTAAACTCGGGAGAATGCCTTCTAAAAGCCAAAACGTAACATTCATTTGTAATGAAAGTCAGATTTTTGTTCTCCTGCTTCTTTCACATGCTGCTCTTCCTGTATTTTAAACATCCAGTTGGAAGGGGAGAGTGAAGAAGTGCAACATTTCTATGCTTCACCTTCAGACGGAGTTGATTGAATCCTTGGTGCTGAGTCCAAGCACATTTCCTTCCTTCACTGCTAATAAAAAACATTTGCGTTCTGAACGAATTCTTGACTGAAACATCATACACCCCCCACAAAAAGTTACCAGGTCAAAATTTTGACTGGAAATCAGATCTTAGCAGGGTGCCATTCAAGAAGGCCTTTTTTTTTTAAACTTAGGGAATGAATTCATACTAAAAGCTGCTTTTGAGCCAGAGGCTCATTGTTACAACATGGTATATTATGTCTTTCTCCCCCCTGTCCCACTGAAAGTTCACTTGTATCTGTGACAGGTATTTGTTATGGTTTTCTATGTTGAGGCTATAAGGCATTGACTCAACTTTACTTTCTTTCTACTTGGCTTGCATATGTAATATGAATGCAGGGCAACATGGATAAACAACATCTTTATCATAATCTTATTTTTATATTTTTCTTTCTATCCTTTCTTTTTCTTTTCTGCGTTTTTTCTTTTAACTCTATTTTTAGTTTGTATTAGCATTTATCTTTTTAAATGTAATAAAATTATTGTGAAAGAAAGACAAATGGGCTAAACCTATTGTCCAAAAAAAAAGAAAAAGACAAGAACCGATCAGGAGATCATTACAAAAGACAATAACTAAATACTAGCCTGCTAAGAAAAGGGGTGTTAATGTAATTGGCTGGAAGAAATCTGTGCTTGTGTTTGGCTGGTAGCACTTGTGGAATTATCTGATAATAAACAGCTAAAGAGAAATCCTCAAGGAGAAAGGTAGCTACAGTACAGAAGAAGTCTTCTAACACTCTAAGCCAGAAGCTCTATGGGCTAAAAACTCTGAAACTGAGTTGGGCAAAGGCTTTTGAAATAGGTGACTTGCATTATAGTCCTCTGGGTGCAAGGAGATTTTCTTCAGAAAAAGCATGTGTTTATCATACAGTTTGCGAAACCAAGATTGAGAATACAATGTCTTCTTCAATTCCAGGCTTATTAATAGTTATCAAACCTTATTATTTTATCTTATGTAATGTTTCCTTGTTTTAATTTTTCATTCCTCATCCTTATTGCCAAGCTTTCACTAGTCTAGTGAAGAGAAGGACCAGGAGAGACATGATAGCAGTGTTCTAATATTTGAGGGGCTGCCACAGAGAAGAAGGGGTCAAGCTATTTTCCAAAGCACCTGAAGGACAGACAAGGAATAATGGATGGAAACTGAAGAAGGAGAGATTCAACCTGGAAACAGGGAGAAATTTTCTGACAGTGAGAACAATTAACCAATGGAACAGCTTGCCTTCAGAAGTTATGGGAGCTTCATCACTGGAAGCTTTCAAGAAGAGACTGGACAGCCATCTGTCTAAAATGGTGTAGGGGCTGCTTGGGTGGAGGTTGCACTACATGACCTACAAGGTCCCTTCCAACTCTGTTAATGTGTATCTGTAGAAAGAATACTTAAATTCCTTGGACAATTACTGTTCCATACATTGAAACAAATAAAAACTAAACTCACTAGATCCTATCTGTTATGTATGTAGGTTTGAATGTTATTGGTTTATTTGAACTGTTCTTGTAAAATGTCAAATGGTATTGGTTTAAATAGTGTGGGAAGAAACCCTGCACTCCCATTGGCTGGCAACCACGGCTGCAGGCTATAAGAGGCAGCCGTAGCCAAGCCAACTGGGGTCCATTCGAGCTGTAGTCACTGAATAAACTCTTTGCTGGAACTCTTCGCGTCTGACTCTTCATGCAAACTTAACACTGGCGACGAAGGTGGGATTTCCCTGAAGAGAAGACGACGTGAAAGACAAGTAAAAGAGCGAGATGGCTGCGCTGAACACCCCCCCAGCCCCGTTCGATTCGGTGGCGGAAGACTGGGAATCGTATGCGGATCGCTTCCAGATGTACCTGGAAGGAAACGACCTCGCCGACATTCCCGAGAGACGGAAGAGGGCGGTATTTCTCACGCACTGCCGTCCGGCAGTCTTCAAGATGGCGAAGGGGTTAGCGGGAGCTGCAGAACTGAAGGTAATGGAATGGCCTGATTTAGAGAAGCTTTTAAGAGCCCATTACGCCCACAAGTATCGTGCCTCATTAAGAGACACAATTTTACCGTCGGGATCAAGGGGAAAGCGAAAATGTTAATGACTTCGTGGCAAGTTTAAGGGACATTGGGGGTGCTTGTGACTTTACCAACTTAGAAGAGGCCATGCGTGATCGGTTTGTTTTAGGCCTCAAAGATAAGGTCTTACAAAGCAAACTGTTAATGAAACCTAAGATCACATTTAAAGAGGCCATTGAAGAAGCTGTTTCAGCGGAAGCCACCAAGTCCTCAGCAGCGCCATGAAAAGATTAACAAGGCCTCAAGCCAGGCCTCAAACCATTCTGATGTGGAAAAATCCACAACAGCCCATTGAACAAATAGACTCTGATTCAGATTGCAGTGTGGTGGAGGAAGGGATTTTTAGACTCAGAATGGAGAAGAAAAGAAAAGACCCTGGGAGAAATAGGCAAGGATTTTATTGCAGAGGCTGTGTGGGGGGCCACCACCGCACTGAATGCAAGTTCTTTGACACCATCTGCCTACGTTGTGAGAAAAGGGGTCACCTAGCCAGAGTCTGCAAATCATCCAGAACTCCACCTAGTAGGAAGAAATTTCCTGAAAAAGACTTTAAGCCCAACAACTTCATTGAAAAAATGGGGCGCAATTCAGAAGCAAATGGGAAGAATGAAACTCACCAAACAATCACTATTGGTCATTCTTCACCCTTGAGAAGCAGAAAAGTACACGTGAAGGTATTCATTGAAGGAAGGCCTTGCCAAATGGAAGTGGACTCAGGCTCTTATTTATCTATGGTGTCATGGGACACTATCCACAGACTACTTCCCAACATTCAGAAGAAACATTTCCAGAAACAGGCACTGACTCTTAAAGACTACCAAGGGAACAAGATTCCAGTAGTTGGAACAAGAGATTTCAACGTGCAGTTTAAAGGCCACACCAAACGTTTGCCTCTGACCATCGTGGACAAGGATCGCCCAAGCTTGCTGGGACTTGAGTGGTTCAAGCCACTAGGCATCGAGGTGACTGGCATCAATCACGTGAGCAGCTCTGAATGGGAGGAGGCCTTGAAGTCTGAGTTTCCAGAGGTCTTCAGCGAAGGACTGGGCAAGTATATGGGGACCCCTATCACTTTCAGCCTACACCCCAAGGTGCCCCCAATTCGTTTAAAGCCCAGGAGGGTTCCATTTGCTTTAAAGGAAAAAATTGATGCACAATTAGATAAGCTCATTGCTCAAGGGGTTTTAGAGCCCACTGATCACTTCAGATGGGAAACACCCATAGTCACACCAGTCAAGGCTGATGGGTCAGTAAGAATCTGTGGTGACTATAAGGGGACACTTAACCATGCGCTGCAGCAGAGCGCATACCCAGTACCAGTTGTGCATCATCTGCTCCGGTATTTGCCAAAGTGGACTTGGCCCAGGCATATCAACAATTAACAGTTGATGATGCCACTGCAGAGGCCCAAACAATTGTGACTCACAGAGGTGCCTTCAAATGTAAAAGGCTACAATTTGCAGTAAGCATAGCACCTGGCATTTTTCAAAGTCTTATGGAAAGAATGCTGCAAGGACTGCCAGGGGTAGTGCCTTATTTTGATGATGTGTTAATCTCTGCTGAAAATGACACTCAGCTTCAAGAAAGACTCAGAGAAGTCCTTACCAGATTCAGAAAAGCGGGGTTAAAAGTCAAGGAAGACAAATGCACACTTAAAACAGACAGAGTTGAGTTCCTGGGCTACATGATTGACAAGCATGGCATCCACCCTACTGATGCCAAGGTTAAAGCAATCAAAGCCCCTAAACCTAAATGCAAAACAGATTTGCAAGCCTTCCTTGGACTCATTAACTTTATCACATGTTTCTACCTCAAAGGCATCCATTGCTGAACCTTTACATCTTCTGCTTGATAAAAGGCTGTTTGGATCTGGGAGGAAGGAACAATCAGCATTTAACAGTATTAAGAGACTAATCACATCTGATGCTGTATTGATACAATTCTCTGAGAATTTGCCTGTTGTACTGACTTGTGATGCATCCCCTTTTGGAGTGGGGGTTTGAGTCACAGGCTTCCCAGTGGAAGGAAGCCCTATTGCATTTTACTCTCGCACTTTGTCCAAAGCAGAGAGGAATTATAGCCAACTGGACAAGGAGGCATTAGCAGTTGTTGCAGCTGTTAAGAAATTTCATGAATATCTGTATGGCAGGTCATTCACCATTGTTACAGATCACAAACCTTTATTAGGCATTGTGGCAGGAGACAAACCTACACCTACTATCCTGTCACCAAGAATGCTGAGGTGGACTGAATTTCTTGCAGCCTATTCATACAAACTGATTCACAGGCCTGGCAAGGACATTGGACATGCTGATGCACTGAGTCGTTGCCCACTGCCTTGCCACAAGGAGGACTTTGAACCTGAAACACACACCTTTTTCCTAGAGACTGTTGCTAAGCTTCCAGTCCATGCTGCTGAGATTGCCAGAGAGACTGCCAAAGACACTGTGTTGGCTCCTGTTATAGGCTGGATTAAGAAAGGTTGGCCTCTTCAAGATCTACCTCACCTTGCCCAACCTTTTAAGTCCAGGCAAACTGAATTATCTGTATTAAGAGGATGTATTTTGTGGGGTAACAGGGTGGTTATTCCTGCAAAACTGCAAAGGAGGTTTTGGAAATGTTACATGAGGGTCATCCTGGGATTGTAAGGATGAAGGGATTGGCCAGGAGTTATGTATGGTGGCCAGGTATTGACAAAATGGTTGAAAACTGGGTTGCATCTTGTCCCAATTGCCAGGTAGTCAGGCCTGCTCCACCTCACGCCCCACACAGGAATGGGAATGTCCTAGGGGCCCATGGTCTAGGATCCACATTGATTTCGCAGGCCCTACTAGAGGGCACACTTTTCTAGTTATAGTAGATGCATATTCCAAATGGCTAGAGGTAATTCCCATGACATCCACTACAACTGAGGCTGTCATCAAGCAGCTCAGAAAATTGTTTGTAACCCATGTTACCAGATGGCCTCAATTCCATCTAACATTTTTGAATCCTTTCTAGCACAACAGGGTATCAGACATGCCCTCACTGCCCCTGGGCACCCTTCAGCTAATGGCGGGCTGAACGCATGGTAGCTTTACCAAAGAGAAGCTTCAGCAGCTGGGTCCTGGGGACATCACTGAGAAGCTTGAAAAACTTCTTAGTGTTCAGCACATCACTCCTAGCCCATCAAATAACTTATCCCCAGCAGAGTTGTTGATGGGTAGGAAACTTAGGTCTTCCCTTGACCCCTTCATCCCACTTACGCACCAACACCACTGGATTCCACTTCCAAAGTTCGTTCTTTCAGTGTGGGAGATTCTGTATATGCTAGACCTTATAGGTGAACCTTTGTGGATTCCTGCTGAAATAACTCACATCACTGGCCCTCGTTCTTACAGGGTACAAACAGAGGATGGCCTCCTGGAGCAGGCACATTGACCAACTTAGATCCAGGTCCCTCAGGAACATCGCCCCTGTCTCTCTCTGGGTCCCTCACCTGATGTGTCTTCTAGGGGGAAGGGGGAACAGGAGGAAAATCAGCAAGCAAGAATCAACCCCATGTGTAGCGAGCCATTACGACAGGAACCATCGAACCCTGTCACAATGCCAAATCCATCCTTAGAAGTGGAAGATTGCACATCACTACCTGACTTGGGTGCTGACATTGGAATGGAGATGGGTTGGGAGGAGAGACCAATTCTAACAGTCTAACAGGGTCTCCTTTCACAGGAAGTCCCAACAGGGAAATGTCAGCAGACACATTTCCTCTCACTGGTGAGAACGTTAAAACTTCTGAACACGAAGGTCTCAGCATTGCGTAGAGCCCCACCTATTTAAAGGAATACATTAGATAGGTTGGGGTTTGGTATGGACTGAACCTAGTGGGGAGGGTGTTATGTATGTAGGTTTGAATGTTATTGGTTTATTTGAACTGTTCTTGTAAAATGTCAAATGGTATTGGTTTAAATAGTGCAGGAAGAAACCCTGCACTCCCATTGGCTGGCAACCACGGCTGCAGGCTATAAGAGGCAGCCGTAGCCAGCCAACTGGTCCATTCGAGCTGTAGTCACTGAATAAACTCTTTGCTGAACTCTTCGCCTGACTCTTCATGCAGACTTAAC
>CM019149.1:51034141-51088358 GCA_009733165.1 Naja naja
ATTGCCAGGTAGTCAGGCCTGCTCCACCTCCCCCCCACACAGGAATGGGAATGTCCAGGGGCCCATGGTCTAGGATCACATTGATTTTTGGAGGCCCTACTAGAGGGCACACTTTTCTAGTTATAGTAGATGCATATTCCAAAATGGAGGTAATTCATGACATCCACTACAACTGAGGCTGTCATCAAGCAGCTCAGAAAATTGTTTTAAACCCATGCACCAGATGGCCCTCAATTTACATCTAACATTTTTGAATCCTTTCTAGCACAACAGGGTATCACCGCCCTCACTGCCCCTGGGCACCCTTCAGCTAATGGAGGGCTGAACGAGTGGTGCTTTTACCAAAGAGAAGCTTCAGCAGCTGGGTCTGGGACATCACTGAGAAGCTTGAAACTTCTTAGTGTTCAGCACATCACCTAAGCATCAAATAACTTATCCCCAGCAGAGTTGTTGAGGGCAGGAAACTTAGTCTTCCCTTGACCACCTCTCATCCCACTTACGCACCAAGCATCACCGATTACACACTTCCAAAGTTCTGTTTTTCAGTGTAGGTGATTCTGTATATGCTAGGAACCTTATAGGTGAACCTTTGTGGATTCCTGCTGAAATAACTCACATCACTGGCCCTCGTTCTTACAGGGTACAAACAGAGGATGGCCTCCTCTGGAGCAGGCACATTGACCAACTTAGATCCAGGTTCCTCAGGAACACGCCTCTGTCTCTCTCTGGGTCCCTCACCTGATGGGTGAGAACCCATCTAGAACCCATTCTAGGGGGGAAGGGGGGGAACAGGAGGAAAATCAGCAAGCAAGAATCAACCCCATGTAACGAGCCATTACGACAGGAACCATCCGAACCCTGTCACAATGCCAAGATCCATCCTTAGAAGTGAAGAAGGCACATCACTACCTGACTTGGGTGCTGACATTGGAATGGAGATGGGTTGGGAGGAGAGACCAGATTCTAACAGTCTAACAGGGTCTCATTTCACAGGAAGTCCCAACAGGGAAATGTCAGCAGACACATTTCCTCTCACTGGGTGAGAACGTTAAAACTTCTGAACCACCTAAGGTCTCAAGCATATTGTTAAGAACCCATATTTAAATGAATACATTAGATAGGTTTGGGTTTGGTATGGACTGAACCCAAAGTGGGGAGGGGTGTTATGTATGTAGGTTTGAATGTTATTGGTTTATTTGAACTGTTCTTGTAAAATGTCAAATGGTATTGGTTTAAATAGTGCAGGAAGAAACCTGCACTCCCATTATGCTGGCAAACCACTGCAGGCTATAAGAGGCAGCTGCCAAGCCAACTGGGGTCCATTCAGGCCTGTAGTCACTGAATAAACTCTTTGCTGGAAGTCTTCGCGTCTGACTCTTCATGCAGACTTAACACTATCAATAACACTTCTAATATGGATTTTTTTTGCTCCGAGATTTACTTAAAGAATCCCTGGATCTTCAGTAATCATTCTGAATGGGGACTGTGAAGAGATTTATTTTGAATAACTGCAAAGCTAAGCCTAATTCACACTACAAAACAGCAGTTTTTGGTCAGAGAGGACCAGGGGTGGGATGTTAGCGGTTCGGCCCGTTTCTATAGAACCAGTAGCTCCGAAGAGCAACTGACACTGAACTAGTTCTCTCTGAAGTTCTTGTTTTTCTTTGGTTGGGCCCACCCACCTGCACGGGCTCTAGGCTGTCCTTTATTCTCACCTCAGTTGCTTTGCGCAGCACAGCTGAGTGCCATACGTCAACAGGAGATGGTGATTGCTTGTAGGAGAAGTTGTTTTGCAAGTACTGCGCGCACATGCTCTCCAAATCGGTTGTTATGCTGGTAGGATCCCACCCCCGGAGAAGACTCTGAGAAGCAGAAAAGAGATCCTGGGCTACACAGAGTACTGTATTACACATTTTAATGATAATCAGAGTCATTTTAGGCTTTGAAAGGTTGGGAGTTGGGAAGAATGTTCATTTGGACCTCTGTCATAAATACACTTTCTTTCTTTGCATCCTAGGACAGTGGAATATGATTTAGTATTTGGGACAGTGTGTGTAGAAACTAAAAATTCTGAAATAACTCCTGGATTGCATTCAACCAGCTATTTTTAATGACTTGAATGAAAAACTTTAGTAAATCCAGCCATTTTCCTGAAGGTGACCTCAGCCTAAGCCGATCACCTTAAAGGAGACTATGGATTTTATTTAACTTGTTCATGCAAACTTCCTCCCTCTGGAGTTGTATCTGGTTGGTGTCAGAGAAGTAATTTATATCCAAGAAAACTTCAGGACCTATGGTTTTCTTTGACAGATCCCAATAACATTTCATTCCTAGTCTGCCTGGATTGTACAAAATCCAACTCCTTGCTGAGCTTTCTGTGAAACTTCATGAAAAACACAAAAAGGGGATCAAACAATATTTTAGCAGTTCCCACAGACAATGAGACCTGAAAGTCGGAATATTTTGCTATCTCTTCTATGGAGCATGCCATAATTGATATCATGCCATAACTATATATCATACATAACCGCCAAACATAAAATGATTCTATTTTTTTTTTAATTACATTTATATGCCGCCCTTCTCCGGAGACTCAGGGCTGACTTACATTTTTTGGGATACAACCCAGTGTGCTCAGCAATAGCCTTCATTCCATTGTATCTGCCTGCTTGTATTGCGGCATTTTACAAGGTCAGCTAATTGCCCCCAACAATCTTGGGTCCTCAATTTACCTACCCCAAGAGGATGGAAGGCTGAGTCAACCTTGAGCCTGGTGGGATTCGAACCTACAGTAATTGTAGACAGCTGGATCTTAAGAGCAGGCGTTTAACAGCCTGAGCCACCAAGGCTCATTTTAACTTTTATTTTTTCCACATAAGAACATCTACATAATATGTCAAATTATACATCTATAGTGTGTGTGTGTGTGTGTGTGTGTGTTAGAAAGAGAGAGAGAGAAAGAGAGACAGACAGACAGTGGGGGAGGGTACAAAAGTCCATTTTAGGGCAGAATGCTTTCTTCTTCCCCATAGTTCTCACTGATAACCTGCCTCTGAGAAGCATGTGATATGAAGACTCAGAAATTGCTTTCTATGTCATCCTGCATGGAGTTCTTTTCTCTGTGCAGAGCAAGCTATTTTCCTCCTGTCTCCTGTCTGAAGAAAGGTGCCTCTCCTGTGCCAGGGGAGGGTGGCATTTTTTTCACAGGTAAATATTTTGGGGGTATGGAATTGCTTTCTCGGAGGCACTGACTGCCATGCTTGGATGGAGAGGGGACAATTTGTGCTAGATTGAGTTTAGGTTTTGCTTTGGGAATCTATTTCATTCCACCTGCATGGCCAATGGTCATAGATTGTGGGATCTGTGGTTGCAAAACAACAGAAGAGAAATACCAGTCCTGATTTAGACAAAAAAGAGCTGAAAAGGAGCTATCTGCATAAAACCAGTACATACAGCCAGCTAGCTGACCAACCTTAGATGCCAAACTAATTTATTTTCTGATAATTTCTTCTACTGCTCAGGTTTTTAGAGAATGCAGTTTCCATATACATTAATAAAGAGGAAAAACTTGCTGACAAACCTGATTAAATCCACATGTGAACTTGCACTGCATGTACTGCTCCCTGGATGCCAAAAAACATACTCTATATTTCCCATGGGTTCAAAATTTTCTTCCCAATATTGCACTGTGTATGTGTGGGGGGATTTGGATGGATGCTTATACTCTGCAAAACAGAAACAACAGTCTCATAACCCAGACTTAAAAGAATGGAGAGGTCATCTCGGGAGCAGATTCCTTTTTTCATTCATGGAAACTACTCATGTTTAGCCCTATCACTACGTAGTTGTCTTCATGTCAGTTACACTGTTCTGTCCTCACTATGCATTAGTCTGTGTGCAACTCGACATGCAGCTAAACCCATCTATCTTCTAATAAAACAGACCGTGTGCGTAGATCTGAATGTTTTATTGAAAGAACAGGATATGGTGAAACTGGGGAAAATAGGGATACATACAATGAGAACCAAATACAAGAGAGGCAGTATTGGGTTACTGCTGAACATAACAATTAATAAATACAAGCAAGGCAAATCTCGCCAGTGATGCTCTGTGTGTGGGATGTGGATTTGTCCTTGGATAACCATGTGCCACAGATTAAGATGGATTCTTCTTTGTGCTTCTGCCTTCTCCAAATGCTAAAGGAAATGGAGTCTGGCTTCCCAACATGCACTTGTTTTGAGAGTGTGAGCTGATGGGTAATGGGGTGGGATCAGTTTCAAACAATATACTTGGTATTTGTCTCTCTAGCCACTAGATGAGGCTAGAGAGCAACAAAAATATATAAAGATTGTATGTTGGAGCATATTTGTCCCTCCGACCACTAGGCAGGGCTAGAGAGCAACAATATATAAAAGTTATATGCTGGGGCACGACATACACTGACTTTAAACTGCTGGAACTTCTTTCTAATTTTTGGATTTCCTTGTTTCTTCCTCTTTTTGCAACATATCACCCAACAAGTAGTTCTGGAGAATTTTGAGAGAGAGAGAGAGAGAGAGAGAGAGAGAGAGAGAGGGAGGGAGGGAGGGAGAGAGGGAGGGAAAGAGAGAGAGGGAGAGGGAGAGAGAGAGAGAGAAAGAGAGAGAAATTGCATATTGTTTTGTGCCATTTTGGGTAGTGCTAATAAAAGTATTATGTTGCTATGGGTTTAGTTTTTTAATATCATCCAGAAGAGCTACAGTGGCTTTTTTCAGGTTGTGCAGAGTATCTTTATTTTATTTTTTTAGTTAAAGTGGAAGGCTTAGATCTTATGGTTTAGATTAGAATGATGTCTCATTCTGGCTCCCTGGAAAGGATTCTGCATATTTATAGAATGTGTTAAGTTTGCATGAAGAGTCAGACGCGAAGAGCTTCAGTGAAGAGTTTATTAAGTGACTACAGCTCGAACCTGACTTCTGATTGGCTGGCTGCTTATAGCCAGCAGCCGAAGTTGCCAGCCCATCAGAGTGCAGGTTTTCCCACTTTTAAACCAATCATATTTGACATTTTACAAGAACAATTCAAACTAAACCAATAACATTCAAACCTACATACATAACAGAATGAATGGAGACAGATCTGCTTTTTCCCCTCTACAAACCCAGAATACCTAATTTTGCATTTGAGCACTACTCATTTATTGAAAAATCTGAATGGGGAACTAATTAATTCCCCATTTGTATTTATCATGCCCAAGAATATTTGCCATCCTATCTATACAATCTGAGATCCCAGTCCCTCCGGATGTCAGGTCAGGTGGAAGAGTTTATGCTTATGAAGATAGTCCTTGGCTTACAGCAGTTCATTTAGTGACCATTCAAAGATACAATGGCAATGAAAAAAGTGACTTATGGCCATTTTTCACACTTACAAACATTGCAGCATCTCCATGATCATGTGATCAAAAGTCAGGTGCGTAGCAACTGAAACACATATATGAGGGTTGTAGTTTCCTAGGATCATTGAATCACCTTTTACAACAGGGGTCAATGGGGAAGCCACATTCACTTCTGCACAATTCCAGTGATTCATTTCACAACTGTTAAGGATGTACAAGGGAGCAAAACTCACTTAATAATTGTCTCACTTAGAAATTTTGAGTTCATTTGTGAGAATACGTAGAGGATACCTATACATATATGAAAGTTCCCCATTCTCACCTTTTGTCAAGTATGTGTGGATATGAATGGAACTGTTGTGGAATAACACTTGTGTGACTAATGAATAGAGGAGGTCAACAGGTAAAGAAAAATGTTTAGTCAGAGTTGATGGAGCTGTGCCATGGGAGCAGATGGGGTGCTTTTAGTTTGCAATACATCCATTTCTTAATGGTTTGTTGCATTCTTTTTCTTTACTATATATAGTTAAATTTTACATTTCTTTTGCAATTTGTTTCCTGTGTCATCTTTTTAAATGCCGATGGGACAATTCCCTATCCCAGAATATTGTGACACAAATAGCAATGTAGCAATAGCAATAGTGCTTAGACTTATATACTACTTCACAGTGTTTTACAGCCCTCTCTAAGCATTCTACAGAGTCAGCATATTGCCCCCAACAATCTGGGTCCTCATTTTATCGACCTCAGAAGGATGGAAGGCTTGAGCCTGGTGAGATTCGAATTGCTAAATTGCAGGCAGCTGGCAGTCAGCAGAAGTAGCCTGCAGTACTGTACTCTAACCACTGTGACACAAGGGCTCACCATGAATTACTTGGTTTTTCTTGTATATGGGTCTGGAGAAAGGCCTTTATTTGTCCCTACCTAACCAAAAGGGATGCTGAGTTTCAGATTTATTTGTTCGTATATGCTGTGAGAATTGCAAGGGGATCTTCTCTAATGAGCTGCTACAAGTGTGAGTAAGCTTGGGCTTTTCACTGGGTTTAAGGTATGGCAGGATTCACAGAGCTTTCTTTTTTAGTGATGCAAGCAAACTATAAAACATTGCTATTCATACTAGATTTGGAATATCCAATTCACATTTCATCTGTTTAATAAATTCAGGTAGATAAACTAGCGTTGACCTGTAAGTCTGATTTAAGAATTATGGCAATAGTATAACTTATCAAGGTTATTTTGATTGGCTTGGTAACTAAACCTTTAAAGTATGTTCATTTAGAAAGAAAAACTAACTGGTATTTCCATGATGGCCACAGAAGAAAAGATTTCATTTTTTTATTTAGCATGCTAACATGCAGATGAAGGTTACTATTTTATTAGACTTAGAGCAAGAGGACAGATCTTCCTCCACGAGACTGCTTTATTTCACATTCGTCATAGAGGAAGTGTTTTTTTCCCCTAGTGTGAAGAACATGAAAAACAAGTAGGCTGATGGAGTGATTCTTCCTTTTTCTAAAATTACAGTTACTCATTTCTAGTCATCTATTACTAATTGTTATGTATATAGCTATGTGAAGTATTAGTCAAATGAAATGTGTTTTTAGAACTATAATGAGAAATAGAGGGAAAGGCAATGTTGTGCCTTCCAGATATTTTGTGCAAAAACTCTCACAACCTTTTTACTGGCTATAGCAATAGCACTTAGACTTATTTGCCGCTTCATAGTACTTTACACCCCCTCTCTAAGCAGTTTACAGAGCCAGCATATTGCCCCCAATGTTCTGGGCCCTCATTTTACCCACCTCAGAAGGGTGGAAAGTCGAGTCAACCTTGAGCCGGTTATGACTGAACTCCTGGCAGTGGGCAGAGTTAGCCTGCAATATTTCATTCTAACCACTGTTCCACTATGTCTCCATGCTAATTGGAACATACAGAAAGACTTGACGTCCAAAGTATTTAAAAGGCACCAAGTTATTTACCTCTTGTAGATCTGATGCAAAGAAGAATTAAACAAATATGGCAGAACAATAAAACTATTTAAAGACAGGTTCTGGATAAAGACATAATCAAAAGAATAGATGCAAGTTAAATATAGATAGCATGAATTAAATGAATTTATGACACTGAGATAGGTTGGAACAGAGGTTGATCAAAAACAGATTTTCAAAGAATGGTTTAAATAAAAAGCATTAATGGAGGTGCGATGGAATACGTGCCGGCTTCTAACACTGAAAAGCTCAGCTACAGCCATTCAGTTCTGAAGGAAGAAAATCTGGAACTGCTAGGAAGAAATACATTCTTAAATAGCAACAGAAGCATAAATGTGTGACATATAAAGTACTGAAATGGATGAAATGGCTGAAATAAATGGGGAAAACACCTCAGATTGACACTAGTTTCTAAGTTATGTTCCAGATGTCTGTCAGAGCATTTGCCAAAACTTGCCCAAGAAGGTATTTGGAGAAAGAAACCTATAGATTCTTCTTCCTGGAAACAACATTAAGAGAAAAAAATATTTATTAGGGAATATAAGGATATTGAAAGCAGCAGCAAGTATATCCTAGCCTTTTCCTACCTCATCGTCTCTTAGTTAAGAGGGGCACAAATATTTTCTAGACTAATGCCCATTTTTGGCTTTTGGGGAGAGTACTTGGAGTCATACTCTCAAAATCTGTGGGAGTAGCCCAGTGGTGGGATTCAAATTTTTTTACTACCGGTTCTGTGGGTGTGGCATGGTTTGGTGGCCATGGCAGGGGAAGGATACTGTAAAATCTCCATTACTACCCCACTCCAGGGGAAGGAATTGCAAAATCTCCATTCCATCCCCATTCCTAGGGGAAGGTTACTGCAAAATCCCATTCCCTCCCCACCCCACTAACCTGCTTTCCAGCTCCATTCTCCTATGCAGGGCAACAAAAGAAGACCCACCTGATCAGCTGGGACTTGGGAGGCAGAAAATAGATGGAGGAGGGACCAGTCAGAGGTAGTATTTGCCCAGGGGTGGGATTCAAAAATCCCAATAACTGGTTCGCTGCCCAGTTGCTGGGTGGGCATGGCCACCGGAACTGGATGTGGCCTACCGGAACTTCTGGGAGGGCCATTTTCCCCCTTCACAAGGGTCCAGAGGCTTCCCTCGGGCCTCTGGGAGAGCAAAAATGGCCTCCCCCTGGCTCTGGAGGCCTTCTGGAAACTGGAAACAGGCCCATTTTATGACTTCCTGTACTTCCGGTGGGCGTTTTTGCCTTCCCAAGGGTCTGAATGTTTCCCTTGGGCCTCTGGGAGGACTCTGGAGGCCCTTTGGAAGCTGGAAACAGGCCTTTTTCCAGTCTTCCAGAAGACCCGTTTTTCCCCCTCCCAGAGCCTCCGTGCATCAGAACTTACCTGCATCGAAAATGGGCTGCATGGAGACTCCTGGAAGGGAAGGGGCAGGGTGGGTGGGGCCAGCCAGTTGGTTCAATTACCACTCTGGGGAACCAGATGCAAATGTAACATTCAGTTCGCCCAAAACGGTCCGAACTGGTAGAATCCCACCCCTGTATTTGCTGGTTCTTCGAACTCCTCAAAATTTCTACTACCAGTCCTCTAGAACTCATCAGAACCTGCTGAATACCACTTCTGATGGAGCCAGAATTCTAACTTTAACTTTAGATTTCACCAAAATTCATTTAATTAAAATGAAATATGTTTTAACTGATTATTCTCCAATCATATAGCTAAGCCTTGCTTCTCTCACTTTAAAAATTACGCTTTGGTAATTACTTCCGAAGATATCTGAGGGCCAGATCCAAGACATTGAGAGAGTAAAAATGATTTTGAGCCTAAATTGTTCACCATAATATTGCCTAAACAACCTCAAATGTTTAAAATATTCCCAAAGTATACATCGCAATAGAAAATCTAGGATATATTGCAGATGACACCCACTTCAATCCATTCCTTTCTCATGTCAACTACATTGAAACATGCTATATTCTGTAAGCTAGTATGAGTTTTGTTATTTAAAGAAATAGGACAAACGCAGAGTGGAATCTGCATTTTGTTCAGTTGACAAGAACAGATTTTGTGTGGAATTTTGTTCACAAAGCTAGTGGGAAAGGAACTGGCCATTTTTGCTGACTTTCTTTTGTTTTGGAGCTTCCATTCTCCCCATACTCATCCCAGGTTCTTTTCTTTACGCATTGGATTGTTCTTCCATTGGATTAAAAAATCTTCAGGTAATACCAGCTGGATCTGAATGCCTGTTGGGATGAAAAATGAATTAATAAGTTCACCGTAGGAGAAGAGAAGAGAAAAGGTTCTTAAAGTCAGACAAATCCATGTCATCAGCAATATTGGGCGGAGCTGGAGTCGCTGCGAGACGGAGGTGATCTTGACTCCTGAGATCACCCCCGATACTGCCGCTTTGGGACGTCCCGGGATCTAAACTGACTGGGTTGGTGAAAGTTGGGGGCCTTCTGTTGATCCCAGGGATGCAAAGTCCCTGGTTGATCCAGGACAGCCTTTACCCAAAGCGTGCTGAGGCAGCCATCGGGCTGAAGAAGCTGTGACAGCTCGGAGGAATGAGATCGGAAGAAGTGTGTCAGGTCGGTGAGATCATTTGGTTGTTAACCCTTTGGGAACACCCTAGTGATTCTAATGGTGTGAAATTGAATCTGAGATGGACTAGGCGGAAGAGATTGGGCTTGAAAGTAAAGAACTTTGTTTCTTCTTTCTTTTCATGGCTTTAAAGACTTTTCCACTTTTTCTTCTTGGGAGTTTTGAATGCTTTTATATTTTTTGAACTTTGTCTCCTTTTTCCTTTTCTCTTTTTTGGCACTGGGGGCTCTAATGTAATTTGGCTATTTGGACTTGGTTACTTTTCATTTTTGCATACAAGAAATGGCTGCTGAGGCTTTTTCTGTCCTTCTTGTTTTGAATGAGACAGAAAGTGATATATTTTGGGAGCCATCTGGCAAGGAAGTGAAAGTTGGCTGAGAGATATAATATTGCTACCTAGAGGCTCGCTATCTTATACAAACATATACATTTGCAAGGATTGTATCCAAGGCTCTGTTGATTAGAAAGTGCTGGACAGGCACTTTTGGAATATCTTTGAGCCTGCAGTTTGGAATTGAAGAGTAAAGCGACCTTGGAGAGTTTTAAAATAAAGGAACTGGAATTCTTTGAGAGGCAAAAACAGAAGAGCTGGAATTTCTCCTCTTTCAATTGTTAAGCTCTGGACTTTGCATAGTGGCAGTGGAATAAAGGTGATATTGCTTCCTGCCAAGGTCTCCTATTGTTTGTAATTTAATTTTTATAATTGGAGCCCCTAAAATATATTTTGTTATTCTTAAAGGATACTTTACTATTTTTTTTTCAACTTTTTATTGATATCTTCCTATTTTTCAATTTTAGCCTTTTCTCTTTTAGAGGTGGCTTTTCATTTTGTACATTGGAAACAAGACAGACAACTATTGGATCTTTTCTTTTTCTTTCCCTTTTAAAAAAAAACTCAAGTTTTTATTTATACATTCTTTTCTTAGTTTTAAACTTTTATCTTTTTTCAAATCATTGATATATCATTGACACGTTATGGAATTCCTCTTTTTCTTCTTTTTTATTTTTCTTTTTTCTTTTTGAGTAGGATTGTTCCTCTCCCTTCTTATATTACTAATTTTTACTTTTTTATTATTGGCTTCCATTCCTTTTTCTTTCCTTTTTGGAATTGGTGTTGACAATCTCTGCAAGAATGAGTAGAAGGTCTTCAGTTTCACAAGTTACAACTCCCATCAACAATATCACAACAAGAAAGGGAAAAAGAGAAAGAAGATAAAATACAGATGATATTACAAGCGGTGAGCGAGATTGGAAAAAGTAGAGAAAATTGAGATAATTGAACAGAAGCTGGACAAGACAGATGAAAATATAAAAGCTCTATGGCAAACAATGGAGAAATATGGTGAGAGGATTAAGAAAGTTGAGGAGCAGCAAGAACAAAGAGATGAAGAAATGAAGAGTTTCAACATCAGATTAAGTGAAGTTGAGAGTGACCATAATGAATCACTGAAGCAAAGTGGATAGATCGAATTTTATTTGAGATTCCAAAATGTCGAGGAAGAGAAGGGTGAAAACTTGTTGGAGAAAATGACACAGATTTTGGCAGAATTGTTAGAAACAACAAGAGAAGATGGGGATGGAATAGATGAAATATTTCAGTCTATACAAGGTATGCAATGAGGAATAGACTTCCAAGAGAAATCCATATTAGGTTCACTAAGAAGAGCATTAAATCACAAATACTACAAGCAACTAGAGACAAGACATTGAAGCACAATAACAAAGACATTATGGTATTGAAACAGATACCAAGAAGAATAAGAGAGAGAGAAGAGAATATGCATTCTTATCCAAAGAACTGTTGAAGAGAGGTGTAAATTACAGATGGTTAATACCAGAAGGCCTTCTGTTCGTGTGGCGGGAACAAAGACATAGAATTGATACAGTGGAGAGAGCGCAATTCTTTTGATGAATATTTTAGAGGAAAGGATGGAAATGGAAGACAAGAGGAGCTGATTGTGGAACTTCCAAAGGAAGGTGTAGCAACAAGTGAAGAAGAGGAACAACTTGGAGCGGTAGGTGGTCTACCTAGAGAACGAAGAGAAGTTAGAACGACTAGAGCAACAAAACCTATATACAAGACCTAAAATGGAAGGGAAAAACTGATTTGATGAATATAAATGGACTTAATTGATTGCTAAAAGAAGGAAAATATTTCACAAATTAGAGAAACTAAAATTTGATATAATTTGTCTACAAGAAGTCCACATTAAAAACAACATGAATATGTATTGAGACAAAAAAGTTAGGAAAGTTATTTACATCATTGGCACAATGTAAAAAGAGAGGAGTGGTCTTGTACATTAAAGATATAATTACTGCAGAATTGATTTATACAGATGAAGATGGGAGGATTTTAATGGTGGAGATAATAGACAACAACACTAAAATGCTCTTGATAGCAATATATGCACCAAGTGAGAACCAAGAAGAATTTTCTAAGAAATTATACCAAAAGTGATTGAATTAGACTATGCAAATATTTTTTTGATGGGAGATTTTAATGGGATAATTAATGATCAGCTTGACTATAAATCTGAGAGAACTAAAAGAAAACTAGAAGAAAGCTGCCCAAATCCTTTTTCAAATGATAGAAGAAATGAATATTAAAGATATATGGAGAGAGAGAAATACTGGAAATAAAGAATTTACTTTTTATTCAAACAGACATGAATCATGGTCAAGAATAGATATGGTATGGGCATCTGCAGATATGCTCTCGATATAGAGAAAATTCAAATTGAAATTGGGACCTGGGCAAATCACAATCCACTGATAGTTGCTTGGAAAGGACAGAGAAGAAGATCTAGATGGACATTAAATAATATGATTTTGAAAGAAGAAGAATTTGAAACAGAACTTACTTTTTTCTTCAAGGAAAACAGAAAAGAAGATACATCATTACAAACCCATTGGGACGCGATGAAGGCCTGTACAAGAGGATTGATAATTGATTACACAAGGAAAAGAAATACTAAACGGAAAAAAAATTAAAATATTGGAAGATAATTTCATGAAATTGGAAAAAGAATTACAAGAATCACCGCAAGGGTAAGATATTAAAAGGAAAATGGACATGATTAAACATAAAATGGCTTTAATGGATAAAGAAGATGTTGCTCAAAAGATTAAAGGCGCTAAACAAAATTATTTTGAAAATGCTAATAAACCAGGAAGATGGTTAGCTTATAAAATTAGAAAGGAAAGAGAAACAAAGAAAATTAGCCAATTAATAGATGGAAAAGGGAATATACAATATGGGAATGATGAAAAGAAAAAAATTATTCGAGACTAGCAATATTGTGGAGTAGCTAAAATTAAATGTTCGGTTTAATTAAAATTAAAACCCAAAATTTAAAGGATTAAATTAAATTAAATTCTCCTTTAGCACTTCAATGAAAGGCTGAACCAGCTAGCAACCCTGATCTCCCAACAATGTCCAACTTTTATTGTCTGAAGGCAGGCTGGTGTCTTCACCCCAAAAAGGATAGACAAAGGCAAACAAGTTGCCAGGACTAGATAAAAGTACATTTGGCTTAAGGTAATTTTAGTACTGTAATTTTATTACAGGAAATATGATTCCATTGCCTTCTGTCACATTAAAAAAATCACAAAAAGACTCATGAATTAGTCAGGCCTTTCAGGGGCCATGAGCCAGCTATCTTTCCCTACTTTAAACCCACTATTTTTTTAACTTGACGATCCTGCCTTAATGTTTCAGTCTAAAATATCAAAGTTTTGTCCCAGCAAGTTGCCAATGGCTTTAAGCTGCTGAAAGGAACTAAATAATAAAACATAAATGATCTCATATTCAGAAGCTATTATCATCTCTGGCATAATAGCCAAGGGAGGAGGAAGGCTGCATTTTATAACTTTCATAGAGATACTAAACAGTTGTAGAAATTCTTAGAAAATAATAACTGCTGTGTTGCATAAAAGAAGACTGAATCAGAATTGAAGGTTTTGGGGTTTTGGGGTTGTTTTTTTTGCAAATGGTGGTGTACTCCTGAGATGGATCTTTTCATTATTGATGATAATAACACTTTAAGCTGCAGGTCCTGAGACAGGTTTTCCTACTTAGACAACCGCTGAGAGTTCCTGCTTAAGATTTCTGTAGAAATCTGTCTTGTAATGTCTGAAAAATGTTATTTCTTTGAAGAAGAGGCTTCTGATTTTCTACCTTATTCTCGGGGTGTTTGAGAATTTCTTCAGACTCTCATCTCAGTATTATTTCTGAATTTACAGCATTGCTTGAAGCAGTGACGGGTGCGACTGTTTAGGGAAGTTTTCTGTCACACCTCTTTTCATCATATTGAAGCCTCCTTCAACACACACAGGACATTCACATGTTTCTGTTTACCTGCCCCACCTGTTAATTAAATTAGTGTGAGAAGAGCACATTCCACCCATAAGGATTTTACAAAGACGGCTTAGAACCAAGTTCTGTTTCCTCTGTTTGAGTCAGAACTGGTAGGACAATTCTTTTGCTGAAAATTTCAAGTAACTGATCACCGTGTGAAATATCCATACATTTATTTAAAAAAAAAACCCAACAATATTTTTGGAGATTTTTTGGGGGAGGGATGAAATCTTTCAGCTGCTTGTGTCTATTTGTATCTTTCCTTCTTATAAATCTTCTGTCCATATCATTGCCTTATGGTTGGAGACATTTTGTTGCCTGAGGCAGAACATGAAATTATGCACTTTACCTCTTCGCAGAGAAGGTGCAGAGATCCCAAGGCTATATCTATGTTCCTCTGCTATGTGGGAATAAAGAGGCAATGATAATAAATTAAAGACTTGCTGTTCTTTCATATGTTCCACATCTGATAGGAAGCAGCTGCTGCTCTCTCTTCATGTTAGAACTGGGGGGACAGGGAGGGCCCCCTCAAAGCTCACATTATTATGGAAAACTTTCTTACTGATCTAGCCTGGCTTTGCCTTTTCTGTGCTTGATTTATTACAGTCTTTTTTATTTTCCTTCCTTGCCTGTTGGTGCTACTAAATCGTTGCTACATATTGATAGGAGTTACCAATGTGACTAGGATGATCAAAAGCTTATCCTGAATAAGACTTAGCCTGGCACTGCCCACACTGGCAGTAGTATCCCAGGGTTTCAAGGCTAGAATTTTTCTAGCTTTGGAGATATTGAGGATAGAACTCAATATTTTGCTTGCAAGACCAAGATTACACTTTTTTCCTTTTCAGGTAGACTTAGATAACTTTTTCAATGGACATCTGAAGACCAGCGTCAGGAGTCTTGGTCCTTGACTCATGAAAAAAATGGGTTTGAAATCTAAAGATATTTAATTCTTCTTTAAGTTCTTTCTCTTTCCTTTTCCTTACCCTTCTCTGTGCTAGAGGAAAAATCTGGGGTGTCAAAACTTGTTCAGAGCATCCAAATACTAGTGAAGAAGAAAGTTGGTCAGAATTGTTTTTGCAACAGAACAGAATAGAATAAAAGAGTTGGAAGGGACCTTGGAGGTCTTCTAGTCCACCCCCACTGCTCAGGCAGGAAACCCTATATCATTTCAGACAAATGGTTGTCCAATCTCTTCCTAAAAACTTCCAGTGTTGGAGCATCCACAACTTTTGGAGGCAAGTTGTCTGATGCCTGAAATGCCTGAAAGTGCCTTTAAAAATGGCTTGGTGCTTTAGCTAATATTTATGCCCTGTGAAGCCAAGAAAAGCAAGGATTGGCATTCATGTTGCTCTTGGAAAGGAAGGGCTGCCAAGCCACCTGGAGTTCATCATGTGATTGATAGCTTTCTGCACTGAATGCCGTTCCTGGAATAGAGATCATGATGTTCCAAATAATCTTCAGTTATGGTTGTTCCTATTCACGGGCAGAAATATCAAATGACCCACCATTTTATTTCATGTGTTTATTTTTATGCTCCTCCCCCTAAGAAACATTAATTTGAGTGGGTAGTCTTCGGGTAACTGGACCAGAAGTTTACATCCACCTTTTTGGGGTGAATTCAGCTGAAATCCACTTCAGAATAATTTCTCAACACTGCCAGACTTGGCTAATCATTATTGCAACACTATATTGCCCTATCCAATGTTAATGTTCATATTAATGTTTTAAGCATCTCTCTGGAATGCTTGAAGGTTTGAAATCTGGTGGAATGATGGTGTCAGGGACATTGTCCGTGCTCTTTACATTTTTCTAAGGTCCATGTTTACTTTTAGATTTGCTGCATGGAGCCACTTATATCTGAAGGCAATTCAAATGACTACACACATGACTAGAGAGTATTCAAATGACTAAACACAGAACTCTTTTCAAATCTTCTCTCAGCTTTGAACGAACAGGCTAAGGACACCAAAAAGGAGAAGATAGGACAATGGATAGGTATTCAGAACCTCTTGTATTACATGAGCCTGAAATCCATTTTTTTCAAGTTCAGATCCACCAATCACAAATACCAAGTAGCATCAAGATTTCCTAGATTTCTGAAATGGGATAATAGGAAGGTTTTTTTAAATTATTATTGGACTTGTATGCTGCCCCCTCTCCACGAGGACTCAGGGCGGCTCACAATAAAAACACCACACAATAAATATATAAAAAACAATTAAATTTGACAAGCCCAATCAATAAAATAGTTAAAAATACATTAACACCCCCCCAGGAGGTCAGTCCAGCCCAGTCTGTTCAAATAGCCAAGTCTTCAGACCGTGGCGGAAGGAGGAAAGATCAGGGGCCAAACAGAGCTCCAAAGAAAGTTGATTCCACAAGGCGGGGGCCGCAGCAGAGTAGGCCCTCCCCTGAGGCACCGCTAGCTGACATTGTCTAGTTGACAGTACCCCGAGGAGTCCCCGTCTGTGCGCACACACAGGGCGATCGGTATTTGATGTTGTACCATCAATGATAAAATGGCACTCTGTTCCACTTTCAGGAAATTTTTAAAAAATCCTGGTTTCACCCACACACATTAACTACCCACTCATATTTTATCATTGGTTGCCTGTTGCCTACTTCATCCCATCTAGAAGTGCTAAACATATTCTTCAATACCTACGGTAGCTATTCAGGAAGTGGGGGCAGTGTGTAAAACTGTTCACCTCTACTTGGGTTCATGACTGGGGTTTTAGAGTTTATATTTCACTCATTTTGAAACAAAGCATGAAGACTAGTTTCGATATGGGGGACAAAGCATTCTCTGGTAGATACATGAGCTAGCTATGACTATGGCAAGTATGGGGGGTGCTGAGGGAGAATTTATCTTTTTAAAATATGGGGGCATGTTGGCAATCTTAGTGAGATTTGTATGGAAAATGTCATTAATTAATTTCATTTTCTCACCATAAAACCAGCTAACCATCCAGCAGGTATACAGATAACCACTTGTTAGGCAGATAATAAAAATGAAGGAAAATATGGCAACTTTGTATGGTTATAGATGTGGGAAAATGTCCTAAGAACCAAACCTTTTGGTTTTAATTAAACCAGAAACATACGTTGTAAATTTGCCTGTAGACTATGTTCCATTAAACACAGTGATAATTGTAAGTGATAAATGGCTGATGAACAGTACTATATACCACCATTTTGTTTGTTTTCTTAAACCCATATTTATTGATATTTTAAAAAATAAATTTCAGAAAAAAGAGTTATTTGCCCCATAATTTATTGAGACGGCTTTTTTTGCTGCCTTTTAAGTCATGGTTGACTTCTGGTCAACAATGGATAAATACTTGTAATTTGTTGACAAGATTTGCTCTTTGAAGAAGGGTGCAGTGCAGTTCCGGCGGCTGGGCAAAGTGGGAAGGTGCCAGACACACTCTGAAATGACTGCCTTGGTTTAGTTCTGAGGTGTGTCTCTGGAGACGGGGGTGGGGAGAGGAGAGGTGGAGGCCCAGGGATGCAGTTACACACACACACACACACACACACACACACACTTCCCCAGTATTTGACTTCACATTGCCCCAAGTGGGTTGTCCCAAGTGGGTTGCCCCAAGTGGGGAAGAATTAGGATCTGGGAAATGGTTTGCCATTGCCTCCTTTCTAGAATTGAAAGAGAGTGACTGGCCCAAGGTCACTCAGCTGGTTTTGTGCCTATGATGGGACTAGAACTCATGGTCTCCAGATTTCAGTCTGATGCCTTACTGACCATATGGACCTTACTGTCAAAGATTGCATTATGCAATTTTTAAATACAACCCAGAACTCTATAAGTGACAAATCTATAAATTACTCACCTTTCTCTTAAATGTTAAGAAGGCACTGTCATACTGCTCTTTTATGGTCAGGGGTAAGTGGCAAAGTGACAAAGCCATGAATCAACTAAAGAATATAAGCTATGGATGTTAGGATGAAGGATGCTGTATATAATCATATAACCAGTTTAGTATTTCTTTCTGTCACCTTTACAGCATTTATTAGAAGGCTGTAACCTTACATCTAAAGTCCTTAAATTGTTCTGTTTTTTATGAAAGTGATTGGAGAAGTTTAAGAAGCTCATTTAAAAATCTCTATGTTTGGATTCATTGCTGGATCACGAGCTATTCTCAAAGAATTTATGCTTCTTTAAATACAAGTCAAGGGATGTTGCAAAGATCTTTCCCTCCAGAAGAAATATACAAAATGTGTATAGCCACAGGATGCTAACAGAGGTTTGGGGACATAGAATGGTTGGTTCTCAGACCAATAATGATTCAGAAAACTGTTACATAAACAGCCACCTGAAAGCTTCTCCATTTTCAGTGGGGAAAAAAAAACCTTACCTCCTTGCTGATTCACAGGAAAACTGCTAAAGATGAAATAATTCTGTAATGCTTTCCATACATAACATTTCCATAATATGCTACCTAGTCCAATAGTTTGCCAATTTCATAAGACCTCATACTTGGAGGCATGACATGGTGTAACATGTGTATCTCAGTGCTCTAAGAGCTGAAGGGAAAGTGAACTGTACAACTCAAACAGATTCATAGACAGAAAAATCAAATCCATTATAATTCATAACATGTCTAATACTCTGCAATCCAAACAGTAAGACTTAAAAGGTAGGCTTTGTTTTTGTACGAAGGCTGGGCAGCTGGAGGGAGAAACCCTGAAAAAAATCGGACATTGAGCAGCCAGCTGGATACAATCCAGTAACAATTTTCTTTCCTCAAGTGCCTTCCTAGATTCCAACCAGCTGTTCTTTTCTTCCTGAGGAATAGCAGGGGGACATCTGCAATCATTCCTTGGTGTAGGAAGGTGACTTTCTGTATCAGTTGGATGTTTTGTGTTTCATGGATGCTCTGTCCCATAAGGTCATTCCCCTCCCCCACCTTCTCCAGGCTCATCTCTGCCGGCATGAGGCATTTTCCCCACTGCTGGCCTCTTGGTGGGCTATGTTATCCTCTTCCATGGCTGTTTGGTGGCCTTGCTGGCCTTTTCTGCCAAGTCTAGTTTGAGGCCTCCTTTGGTTGCTGGGTTTTCCTAGCCTTGAGTGGCCAACTATGGGTTTTTGCCACAGCTTGTGCAGCTGCATGCCAGCATGCTGGTCAGGTGTTTCACTTGTTCTTTTGCTCTCCCTCTGCCTCCTCAGCTGCTTAGCTTTGAGATTTGTTCGTCTCTTCAGTAGAAAAGCTGTCAGCTCTCTCCAGTTTCCAAAAGGAAGAAATAGTGTCAGTATGGATCCAGATGAAGGCAAAATTCCCCGGTCTTCTCTCTTTGTGGTTGCAATAGCTCTTTTTCTTTAGCCTGCATGGCCAGCATTGTCAGGTGGGACCATTTAATAAGAATAAGATCAATTTAGAAGAGGTTTATTGTTATATACACACATAACAGTGTGAAATTACTCCTGCTAGGTCTTCGTGTTGGTCTTCATATACTTTGAGTTCTTCCCAAGAACCAAGGATATTGCAATGTGTTGTAATCTATCGATGTCATAATATATTATTATTGTAATTGATCACACACTCAGCCAGATGTTTAGACTGGTTTTGCAATTTTATCATCCATCAAGTCCTTCCAAAGAACTGAGACAGGCAGATGCTGTTATTCGATGGTGTTAAAGTTCAGGTAGTTCTCAACTTACAACCGTTCATTTAGTGAGTGTTTGAAGTTACAACAACACTGAAAAAAAGTGACATAACTGTTTTTCATGCTTGTGACTGTTGCAACTTCCCCACGGTCAGGTGATCAAAATTCAGATGGCAATCATTTTTATGACATTAGCAATGTCCCAGGATCATTTGATCACCTTTTGTGGCCTTCTGATAAGCATACAAGACCAAATAAATAAATAAATAAATAAATAAAGTCAATGGGAAAGCTAGATTCACTTAATAACTATGTTACTAACTTAACAACTGCACTGATTCATTTAACAACAGTGGCAATAAACATCATAAAATGGACCAAAACTCACTTAACAACTGTTTTCCTTAGCAACAGAAATTTTGGGCTCAGTTGTGGTCCTAAGTCAAGGACAACATGTATTGTGCAGGATGTAAGCTGCTCCAAAAAAAGCTGCCTTTTGCAATTGACTGATGGTGATTTTTTTCAATGCCAATGGTATTCAAGTGGTGCTCAGATATGTTGGAACTGTGCCCAAGGCACCTGTTACTGTTGGTAGTAACTTTGCTTTCTTTTGCTGCAATCATTCTACTTCTATTTATAGTTCTTTGTATTTTGTAATTTTCTCCAATGCTTTCTCTTCTGTTTTGCTGTATTATTGTATTCATAACAGTGTGACATCTAGCTGCCAGTTCTTTAGCTGCTGTTGGCTTTCATATGCAGCAAGTTTTCCCCAAGAATCTAGGAAGCTGTAATTTATTGGCATAGTATATGTGTGAATCCAAGCAGTGTGGCCTTTTGTAATTTACTGAATGGAAATTTTGCCAATGTGTAGATTTTCTAGGTGCCGTCCAAGATTTTTGGGTATTGCACCCTGCGTGTCAGTGATCATTGGAACCACCATGGCTGCTTTATGCCATAATCTTTCAATTTTGATTTTCAGATTTTGATACTTTGTGAACTTTTCCAACTCTTTGTCTTTTATTCTGCTATCCCCTGGTATTGCCACATCAATTATCCACACTATTATTACTATGGCTGGTTGCACAGTCAGCCACATTTTTAAAAAAAATGTTTAATGGAACTTCTTAATGGACTGGCTAGAATTTCATACTTTCAGTATGTCTTTTGGCCCTGGAGGCAGTAGCTGATTTGAAAGGGTTGTGTTTTTTGAGAGATATCAAAAGCACAGTAAGCCTACTAATAATCTCCCTCCCTTTTCCTGCCTTTTCAATCAGTATACCCATAGGCACCAGTTTCTAACCGTGATAATGCCAACATGATGAAATGTGTGATGCAGTGTCACTACACAAATGTCACTCTTCTGTGCTTGTTTTACAACATCATACATTATAAATAAGGGGTGGAGTCTGCATTGTAAGATTGTGACACTCATTTTATCCATTGGCTTCTCTTGGGTACACTTATGACTGGGACCCAGAATAAATTACTGTTCCATTCTGAATTTAAGGCAGGCAGGGGCTTATAGCTGAGCTTCAAAAATCTGGATAAATGTTAAAAGGCCTTCTATATCTCTTAGCTGCCATCTAATGGTCATCAGGTTTTCTGCCAGTCAAGAGGTTTGAGACTCCACTGTTTTGAATTTCTCTACGCTTGGTGATACAAAACAAAATTCTCAGAAAAAGATATTTAATCAGATTTATAGAAAGGGAACAAGTATTCAGTTACAGAAATCTTGGCAGCTGGATACTGGAGGTCAAATAGATTCTCCCAGTTTCATCTTTTGACAGTGCACAAAGGAACAATAGTGAAATGACCGCAAAGCAAATATACTCCACTCTCACTTTAATCTTTCAAGTCCTCCACAAGCGTACGTGTCATGGTCAGTGAAAAGAAGAGCTCTTAGGGGATTCAATAGAGTTATGTTCTTCATGTTTCTCTTCTGATATAGACCATTTAACAGATGGTTTGATCTATCTATCCTGAAAGACGGTGTAAATAATCAGCTTCCTTTGAAAATTCCTGGAGCTGCAGTATCACTGCCTTTTTCACTAGTGTGGTTAAAATGCTGGACACTGGAGACAAGCTTAGCTGATCAAATCAGCCAGATCAGAAGAGCATTCCACTCACTGCAAAAAAGAGTTAACAAATTCAGAAAGGATGGAGCTTTTACTTACTCAAATGAAAACAGAATCTAACAAGCAAGTAATGGCGTGAACCAATCCAGGAATGTATCTGCTTCTGCAAAACACAAACAATGAAACTGGATTGATAAATATTATTAGATGATGCCCTGGCACCTGATATTGTACAATGGTTTTAAAACCAGTGCAGGTTCAAATGGATGTATGTTGCAGCTTAATGAATCTGAGAGAACACTAAAGCACTGGCTGGGACCTCCAAATATTATTATTATTAGGATCTTATATGCTGCGTTAGAGAATAGGCCATGAAGGTCCCATTAAATAAGCCAGGAGCACAATCAGCTATGTTTTTTATGCTTTATTATAACACGTTCTACAAGCACACCAGACTCATTCACTTTTTATATAATATACTGACCCCAAAAAGAAGAAAGATAGATATGGAGGGAGAAAGAGAAAATGCCTTTCTTCTCTATTGGCCGAGTGGATAAAAGATGTTGGGTAATCACTGGAGAATCTCAACCTTTCAACATCTCGTTCTTGCTTTTATAAGGTACATAAATCATGGTATCTATGCTGATTCTCAGCACAGGTATTAGGTTTCAGACTCTGCTCCTTTCCTTCCAATTTTGATGTGCCTTTCCATTTTCAAGGATAAAACTCCTTTTTTGGTGTTGGCCTTGTTTTTTTTAGCCTGCCTTTGTTTATCAGTTGTTAAGAGTCATCAGGTGTTGGTTGTAATGTGCATCTCTCAGCTTTTTTAAGTATTCTCTTTTAACCTATGTCGAGTAGCTAGAAAAAAGAAACACAGAACAGAAAGCTATAGTTTAATAGTGTGTTTTATATCACAAGGGCAACATCATTGACTCAATAGCCCTCAAATGCTTCACTAGCCAATAATCAGAGGGTGCTCAAAGCTTCTTTTCCATTCTGACTGAAAAAGCATAGGCTTGATGTGGTTATGTATATGGTGTCCAGTTGGACTCATCCCTAAACTTCTGCTATAGTAAATCCAAGTGCTTGCTCTTGTGTTTTAAAATTGGTTCAAAAACTTCAACTGGTATAGTATGCAGCAGGTACAGGGAGTTTTGCATTAGAAACCAGAGTTTCCCAGGGCAGAAATATTGGTTATGTCAACAATCAACTGCCACCTAGCATCAAGTCTGAGAGAAAAAAGAGTGAGATTTTTATTAAGCTTTGTGGGCTGCTTCAGGGCTCTTCTCTCTCACCTTTTTCTACATGGTGTTGTGGGATGGGTGGCCATACAAATCATTGAAATAACCAACCAACCATTATCTGGATCCCTTGCAGTCTGGTTTCAGGCCTGGGTACAGCACCGAGACAGCCTTGATCGCACTAATGGATGATCTCTGGCGGGCCCGGGATGGGGGGTCTCCCTCCATCCTGGTGCTTCTTGACCTCTCAGCAGCTTTTGATACCATTGATCATGGTATCCTTCTGGGTCGGCTCAGGGGGTTGGGAGTGGGGGGCACTGTTTTACGGTGGTTCTCCTCCTACCTCTCTGACAGACTCAGTCGGTGTTGGTGGGGGGGCAGAGATCAAGCCCTAGGGCCCTGCCATGTGGGTTCTCAGGGTTCTGTTCTCTCCCCCTCCTATTTAATATCTACATGAAACTGCTGGGTGAGATCATCCGTCGACATGGGGTCAGGTATCATCAGTACGCTGATGATACCCAGTTGTACATCTCTATCCCTGGTCAATCTAGTGAGGCCGTGGAGGTGATGTCCCAGTGTTTGGAGGCTGTGAGGGTCTGAATGGGGACTAATTGGCTCAGACTCAACCCTGACAAGACCGAGTGGCTGTGGGTCCTGCCCCCTCGGTCTCCAGTTGATTATCCAACTTTGGTACTGGGGGAAAATTATCTCCCTCAGACTGAGGTCGCAACTTGGGGGTCCTTCTGGATCCACAGCTACAATTTTACCACCATCTTACGGCTGTGACCAGGGGGCCTTTGCACAGGTTGCCTGTTGCCCAGTTGCACCTTTCCTGGACGAGGGGCTCTACACACGCTCGCTCATGCCCTTATCACCTCCCGATTGGACTACTGCAACACACTCTACATGGGGCTGCCCTTGAAGAACACTTGGAGGCTTCAGCTGGTGCAAAATCGGCGTGGTGATTATGGGTGCACCTAGGTGCGCCCATATAACATCTATCCTCTGTGAGCTGCATTGGCTGCCGGTGGTCTTCCGGGTACAATTTAAGGTGCTAGTGACAACTTTTAAAGCCCTTCATGGCTTAGGAGTGGGATACCTTCGAGACCACCTACTGCCACCATATGACTCCCAGCACCTGGTTAGATCCCACATGGAGGGCTTGCTCCGGATACCGTCAGCCAGACAATGTCGGCTGGCGGGGCTGCGGCGAGACCTTCTCTGTGGCAGCACCGTCCCTTTGGAATCGCTCCCTGGGAGATCAGAACCATCCCCAATCTACTTGCTTTCTGCAAAGCTTTTAAGACCTGGCTTTGTCGGAGGGCATGGAATTGAGACCTTGTTCTTCCCTCTTGTATGTCTGGATCGTATAAATGAGTTTTGATTTTATATTGTATAGGCTACTGTTTTTTATCTTGTTGTACGCCGCCTCGAGTTCCCGATGGGGGAAAAGAGGCAGGATATAAATTTAATAAATAATAATAATAATAACCAGGGGTGGGCTTCTATTGGTTCGCACTGGTTTGGGCGAACTGGATGCTAATTTTATGTCTGGTTTGCCAAACCGATAGTTCTGATGACTGGCTGGCCCCACCCACCCACCCTGCCGCTCCCTCCCAGGAGTCCCCACACAGCCCATTTTGGATCCCAGGTAAGTGCAGGGCCCACACGGAGGCTCGGGGAGGGCAAAAATGGGTCTCTCAGAGGCTTTGGAAGGCTGGAAATGGGCCTGTTTCCAGCCTCCAGAGAGCCTCTGGAGCCTGAGGAGGGGAGAAACGGACCTCCCAGAGGCTCAAGAAAAGCCTCCAGAGCCCAGGGAGGGTAAAAATGGACCTCCCAGAAGTTCCAGAAGACCTCCAGAGGACCTCTGAAGCCCGGGGAGGCCATTTTTGCCCTGCCAAAGGCTCAAAAAAAGCCTCCGGGAGGCAGGGAGTTGGACTAGAAGACCTCCAAGGTCCCTTCCAACTCTGTTATTCTATTCTAAAATGCCTCCCACATGGTGCAGGAGGCCAACTAGGCCATGCCCACCAGGGCCACACCCATCCAGCATCTGGGAGAGAACTGGTTGCTAAATTTTTTGAAGCCCTCCCCTACAACCAACCAACTAACCAACCAAGTTATATAAAAGTCTGAAAAAAGAAGCACTGGATTTAAATTGCAGTGGGTTGATAGAGAGAACTCAATTGTTTAAGGTGTCTTCCACCTTATATGCAATATAGATTCTTGTCTAGCTATAATGACTGATGTCTCTGGATAGCTTTTGCCCATTTCACCCCTGGAATCTGACAGCAGTTAAAACATTTAGACTGGGAAGAATTGGGATTAATATTTCTGTTGCGTGATGCCAGCAATCTGTGAAACCACCAGTGCAGCGTACGAGGTCCAAGAACATCAGCCTTGTTGCCTGGGCAACCAGGGTTTTTCTCTTTCTGTACCAGTCACTTCCATACTTCCTGAAGCAGCACAAGGAATGGTAGATTAAAAAAGAGTAGAAAAACAGCTAAGTAAAAGGAAGCCCTCTCTCCACTCCTCTCATCACAAGCAACATGATTACACCTCCTGAAATGGTAACTTTCTTATTCAAAATCCTAGAACAAATTAGAGTGAATCTAAATGAAATATTTATCAAATGTGGTTTGAGTTGAGATAATGAGCTAGCAAAAATGGGGGTACATCATTAAGAAGCAAAGAGAAACTTGTTTTCCTGGCTTCCTATCTCTGTACTTTTTCATTCTTTTATCTTACCTGGGAGACAAAAAGAATCCCAAAGAAAAAAGTGTTATCTTTTCTTTGTTTGGAAGAAGGATGCTTAAGTAATGATCAAGGTTCATAGAATCTTAAACTATTTAGAGCTGAGGTACAGAAATCCTTCTTCATAAGAAAAAGCTATGTATGAAAAAGCTATGTATCCTGACTGGTGACTACCAATTTATATGACTTTTAGAAGAAGTTTAGATAAAATGTATGGAGTATACGGTTTTCAAAGTTTAATAGTTATCCTAACTGGAGAACCAAAGAGGGAATGAATTATTGCTTCCGTACCCATATTTGGATTTTTCCAGAATCCATGACTCTTATTTTTGGCTTCTTTTTATGTTACTAGAATTTCTGAGGGCTATGTCAGCCCTGAAGCTGACCTGACCAAGGCCATTTTGAGGCTTCAGTGTTGCCACACTGGAGCTGAGGGATAGGGAGGGGGAATAGAGATAAAGAGGGCTTGTAGTCAAAACAAAATACTTTCTCCTGGGAACCAAGGACATTCCCACAGGTGGCCGGGGAGAGGAAGAGTGATGTTGCCTGACAACTGGACAGGACCTTGATTGAACCATGTGACTGACTGTTTGGGAAAAGGGAGAAACATTTACTTTTAATTAGGTGAAAACCACGGGAATATTCAGAGTCAGTTTTCACTAGCTTACGCCAATATGATATGTCCAATAAACCAATTATTTGAGGAACCTACTTGCCTCGGAGTTCTGTTTGTTATGGATGTATTGCTTGGAACCCTGACAGACTATTTAAGAGATTTCTAGGACTTAGCTCTACCAGATGTTCATGCCTAGCCAACTCAAAGGGTAATTATTTAACTCTAAATGTACCTTCTTGTCCAGATCTGACTTGTAGAAGTTGCAAAGATCACATGAATGATCAAGTTCCAAAATGGAAGCATTCTGAACAGCAATGAAGATATATCGTTGGCTTCCACAGCAGCAGATGGAATCTCTTTTGACACTCTTCTGCAGCCTCTTTGACTTATTTTATAGCAATAATTGGTCCTACTTAAACTAAGTGCTGGGAAGTGAATTTTGACTTTAAAAAAACCTCACCAGCCAAAATGCAAGTATACTGGCATCTAAATTGAGCTGTGCAGTTTCATGTCAGAAAATTTGGAAGAAATAACCAGCAAATTATAGGAAGAAAAGTTTTGAAGCAGAATATGCTGGAATATTTGCTTTCAGACATCTTTGCAAGCCAAAGTTTGAAATGTTTACCACTGGGAGACATACATTAAGAAGGCTTCAGGGCACAGAATCACTGAAAAGAAATTCTTGTTGAATCAGGGATTTTTGATAATGGAAAATGGATGGATTTACAGGCTAGTTCTTATGCTACCTAATAGCTGCCACTTGTCAGTCTTTAATGGTACTTTTACTATTTGTGACTTCTTATGCTCACACAAAGAAGAATGGTTTCTTTTAAAATAGTTTAAAGAAATTGAAAAGAGTTTCCTCAAGCCAAGTATTTTAAAGAAAAATAGATGTGTGTATGTGTGTTTGAACTTGGCACGTGTACAAAGTTGGGCATTTAGATGAGCTCCTGTATCACTGTATAAGCTAAGAAAGTTTGATGCTAATTTTTAATTTTCACTGAAGCTATTGATTCCTAGGAAACTTTGGTTGTGGGCCTGCATTTTTACCTGCTCCTTTTCTAGGTTGTACAATCTCAGTTAGATAAATTTCTATTGAAAGAAAAGGGTATCTCTATCTATTTATCTTTAGCTCTATCATCTCTATCTCCATCATCTCCATCTACTTCTATCTACAGTGTGTGTGTGTGTGTATGTATCTCTGTGTGTTTATATATATATATATATATATATTTGTTTTCGTAGATTTTCACGGGTAAAGGTATGTAGGTCTTGGTGTATTCAGGTCTTGTCCCGTGTAAGATTGAGAATACCTTGGCAACGCGTTTGGAAATCTCATCCGTCATCTTCAGGCTGGTATCTTCAGCTTCGTTCTTCTGGGAGAAGTGTGTGATAGTGGCTGTTTTCCCTTTAGCTCCAGAGTTGGTTGTGTTGTTACTTCTTGATTGGTTGATGGAGTTGATGTATGCAGATTGGTTGGCTTTTTCATAAGACCCTGTGTGGCTGAGGTACTGGCTATGTGTCTCTCAGCCTTTTGTGTTGTAACGATCTGGGTAATGGGCTGTGTGATGATCTTCTCTTGTTGAAGTGTTGAAGTGTTCAGTGTTGGAGATCCAAACTTATCTCCAACACTGAACACTTCAACAAGAGAATAATTAGGGAAGCCATCGAAATAGAGAAACATCCGCATAACATGAATAAACGGGATGATACTTCCCGCCTACCAGACATCTGGAAACTAGCCCTCATCAACAAACGAGTCCCAGCCACGAAAACCAACACCGGACCCAAAACAACACATGATGCCACCACCAATCTCCCTCACCAGACTCAAACCCAAGCCCACGCCACAGATGAAAGGCAACCACCATCCAGAAACCAGACCATAGCTGCAACTCCAGCTGCTACACCCCCCTCCGACCCCCAAACTAAGCAAACTGACACACGCTATAAACACATAGCCAAACCTCAAACTCGGAGCCAAACCAAGGCCTGGAATGTCACATCACAGCCTTCCACCCAGGATACTACATCATGGAACTCAGGAGATTACAACACAAAACATCAGGTGGTTTCAACACAGACAACGACCCAGGAGATTACAGCACAAGACCCAGGATGTCACAATAATAGAACTCAGAAGATCATCACACAGCCCATTACCCAGGTCGTTACAACACAAAAGGCTGAGAGACACATAGCCAGTACCTCAGCCACACAGGGTCTTATGAAAAAGCCAACCAATCTGCATACATCAACTCCATCAACCAATCAAGAAGTAACAACACAACCAACTCTGGAGCTTAAAAGGGAAAAACAGCCACTATCACACACTTCTCCCAGAAGAACGAAGCTGAAGATACCAGCCTGAAGATGATGGATGAGATTTCGTCGAAACGTTGCCAAGGTATTCTCAATCTTACACGGGACAAGACCTGAATACACCAAGACCTACATATATATATATGAATATATATTTGTACTGTGTGTGTATATATATATATATATTTGTTATATATATATATGTCATATATATATATGAACACATCTGTATTTATTTATTTATTTATTATTTTTTCATTTTATTTATTGCTTGTTTGCTTGTATTAGTAGTGTTCATTGGCTTAACACTAATGTTTAATAAAGTTATTGCAAACATATTATTCTTCACCCCCAATTTTGAAGACCAGGAATCTCTGGGATGATATCTAATTCTTCCCTAAAAATAAGAAAAAGAAGGATAATCTAAAATTGAATACTTTACTTACACTTTACTTATTTGGGATGAATCTATTTACTTCTACACAGACAAATGCAGATTTTCCTGTGAATGTTTGGTATTGACTTTTTTTTTTTAACATGTGAAACTATTACCTTTTAGTTGTTGGTTGAAAATCCAGTGTTGTGCATTTGTCCCAACAGTCCCTAAAATATTCAGTATTTGCTCTGTGCATGATAACAATTTGTTCTCTGTATGAGAATGTTTTTAGTGGAGTTGTCTGCAGGGAGAACTCAAAGCAGGCAAGATTGTGGTTGCAACATTGTGATCCAAGGCCTGCCCATTTGTAGATGCATTGATTCTTTGCTCATGTGCAAAAGGGTAGGGCTTAGATCATAATGTTACAATTGTCAGTTTGACTCTTGATCACACCCATGAACCTCATTTAACGTTCAATTTGTTTGGTGTCACTGGAAATGTTCTTAGGATTTGATAGAAAACAAGTGCAAAATAGCATTTCAGTTCTTTTCATCTTTGTTCAAAACAACCAGACACAATAGCCATCATTTGTTCAGCATTTAATTTTGATTTCCTGGCCAGCTTTGCAACAGATATTTTCTCTTTGCACCCTAGGAAAGAAACATCTGCCACTAGCTAGGATTGAACTCTCAACCTTCCAAATGGGAGGCGAGATTCCTGACAGTTGCCTGGACTAGTCCAATTGCCTGGACTAGCTTTCCTGGCAAGATTTCAGAAGTTGTTTATTATCGCCTCCTTCCTAGGGCTGAGAAAGAATGACTGGCTCAAGGTCATCCATCTGGTTTGTGCCTGAAGTAGGAACTACAACTCCCAGCCCCCCAGTTTCTAGCCCCATGTCTTGAACACTACACCATATTGGCTGTTTTACACTCTACCTGCATCCTAATGTAGAATCAAGGATGGGAGTAGAGATATGGCAACAATTTGCCCTTTGTGAGTGAAGTTGATACTTACTATTTCTCTGACTGGTAAATCTTGTCACTCTTCTGACAAGCTTGACCCACACCAAGGTGATCTGCATTATGTAGACAAATCCTCCAGCTCTTCCTCCTTTTCATTTCCAGCAATCTTGTCTTTATCTGCATTGTAGCTTTGGGCTATTCTCCAACTCATAAGACTCATCAGACATCAGTGCAAAAGCTGTCCAGTCTTGACTTGGTAGTCTACTAGCTCCTTGGTTGCCAGACATTACTTCTAGTACTCCCCCAGTTCTTCTTCTCAAAGCTGTTAGGATAATTTAAGACTTTGCTTCTAATGCCAGCCCAGCATCTGTGGCCCCTCCTTCTGTCTCCTGTGAGAATTCATCTTATAAAAAAACTAAACTAAGCTCTACTCATAAGCAAACGTACTACAAAATGTTTGTTTAGGTTTCTTCGTGATATATGAACAGCCAGCAAGAAACCATGGTTGAATGCAAGCTATCAGAGCTTGAATTCAGGTACAACCATCATCTTTCCTGCATACCTTGTGAGTCATTGTTTATAATGAAGCTTAGTCACACATATAAAAGTCTAAGTACTTCAATTTACCATTTTGTTGTCAGCTATAATCCTTGCTTTATTTATCTCTTTGCCTTTCAAAATGCCTTAAAGACTGCCTCATTTTTTAGTTGGCCAGACATGTCATGGGTAGTAATCTTGTTAAATAACAGGTTTGGAATGTCTTTAATGAAGTCAGTCCTAGGATAGTCAAGAGCTGTGACTCCATTCCAAAATGTGCTGAGCTAGAAAGAAATGTTTAAGCACAAGAATGAAACTGAAAATATCCTCCCATCCCTACTGAGTCTTATGAAGAGCTTGCTGACTTTATCCCAGCCCACTTTTCAGCATCAACTGCATACAAGGCAATATACAAACAGCAATTCATAGAAACAATATTATAAAGTCTTCAATGGTCCCCTCCTTGACAAACAAAATAATCAACAAAAACCCAGTAGCATTTTGACATCACTTGGAGGATGTCAGGTTAAGAACCTTCTCAATATTTGATAATTCCCCCTTCTCTTTCTCAAAATTTAAGTGCCATTGACTTCTGAAATTTAGCAGTGAAACTATTCTAAGCTTTGGGTTTCACTTGTAAGACACTCAGGGTTTCAAATTGATGAAATTGGGAAGATTACAAAATAGATTACATGGAGGTAGATACTTTTTTGAAAGTATGTTCTGCGGTGGACTTGCATGTATACTGGTGTATTCAACAATCTTGTAAGTATGTAAATGCACCATATTTTGACAAACAAGATGAAAATTAGCTTTTGGACAAAGAGTAAAAGTAACAAGATAAGTTATATATTACCATATATGAATACTGAAAGTGTAATCAATCTTCTGATATAATTATTCTTAATTATAGTACCGTAGTACTATGAAGGGTGGCATATGTAGTTCAATTGAAGCTCTCAGAAAAGGGAGATACGGATGTTATATTATGTCATGCCACCATGTACAAGGTTTTCCATGAATTCCACCTTTGAAAGAACCATCATTTTGGGAAATGATTGGCAAAAGAATGCAAAGTACCAACAGTAATAATTGCACCTTGGGTGCAATTCAAAACATCTGGAGCACCAACTGAACACCATTGGCCATCATCAGTCAATTGCAAAAGGCAGCTTTACTTGGAATAGCTTGCACTCTGTGACAATAGCTTTAATATTATTAAACAACAACTTCAGCATGTCTCAGATCTTTGAGAAGGACTTGATTAGAGGACAAAAATGTCAAATCAATCTAAACATCTGGCCAATGTGCAACCAACCATAACAATAATAAAACTGTGGGTCTGAGTTCAGTTTCCAGACCTGACACAGTGTGATCAGTTGCCTCTGGAAAAACTTCAGCAATTCTGCTTTCATACCAAATTGGTTCAAGCTCTAGAAGAACTTTTATTTATGGAACAGTCAGTAGGTTTAGAAATACTAAATCCTGGACAGATGTTAGGTTGAGTGGAATTCTTTCTTCATGATTCACAGAATGAGCAAATACTACATATTCCTTGCTAAGTTGCCAAACTAACTTTGAGTGTGCAAATGAATTGCAGACTGCTGTGATGCAAATTAATGCACTTGCTACGGAAAGAAGCAATTTCCCTTCCAGTGAACTGCAAACTCAGTAAGGTATGGGAGAAAAACTTCATTTAATGTAAATACTCCCAATAAAATACATTAAAATACAGTACCAAAAGTTCATTTGATTCACACTAAAAATACAACATTAAAACCAGAGAAAGCAAAATAAAAACTCCCCTTGCCTCCATCAAATTGCAAAATAATTATAGGATTGTTAATCTGTCCAAAGGGCTTTCCTGCATGAAAAAAAATCAAAAATAAACTTCATGCTTCAGTCTTTACCAGTATTGATAAATCAGTTTTGTGCAATCACAGACACTGACCAGAATTAATCTAGAAAAGTTTGTTGACCTGGGATAGATTTGCAAGCCAAGCACCTCAAATTTTGCTCTGTTGCCACTGCAAAAGAGACAAGCTGCTTTTGATTTTATGAAACAGATTGCCTTGTTCACAGCAAGAAATTTTTTTAAAAAACAAAGAAAAGCGAATTAACGTTCTGGTTGACGTGTTCCTTATCTGCATATGTATCTCCTTGGTTTGGATCCAGGCCAACATCAATAAAGGAAATACTATAACACTGGGATCTGGTATTTTTGTTTTTTCAAGGATTTTTTGGTGAGTATGCAAATTTATGATTTGGGTATTTTTAATAGTGTGAAAAGTTATTAAAGCCATTTTACACTTTTGCACATTCCTGAATTTTGTGCAGACATACCCTGTTTTGCATTAATGTAAAGCTGCATGCTGATGTCTTTTACAATGGCACGGGTTCAAGTGGAATGTGTTTTTTTGGTTGCCTGCCCACAATTGCTAACCAAGCCCAGAGTATTAAAAGGGAAAGGAAAACCCAACACACGTAAACAGCACTGATTGAAATATAACTTAAAACATTTGAAAAATAATAATAAATTCTGCTCTATTAATGGGAAATATTTATGTAGATGATATATCAATCATTTTATTGTCTATGGTTTGCACCAATAGGTGGCACTAGCATTTTTTTTGCACTTCCCCTTAAACTTATACGTTAGTACCTTTTTGGCCCAATGCCTAACGTTTGCAAAGTGATCAATATTTTAAACACAATTTTAATTAGATCTATTTCTTAGCATCCTTCTTTAAATGTCAGTATATTTAAAACCTCACTGACACTACAAAACCACATTAAATAACTATATATTTCTTATTTTTCTTATCTAATGTTATAACTGTTCTACCCCCACAATATTGGTTAATTGACAATAATAATATAAATCTGTGTTGAGTCACCAAATAAATAAGCCTACTCAACAAATGTAATTTTAAGCAAGTGCTAAAAATATTCTTTAAAATGTTGACTGTACTAAAACATGTTTTAAATCAGTCTGGTCAATTCTTATTATTTGCAGTAATTATATTCTGTAAAATTGCTGTGAACATTGAATTTGAGATTGATGAAACTTCAGCTGGGTATGTATGTATCTGATGACTCAAATGTTTTGCCGCTCTGCCAAATGGTTTGCCTATGGCCAGTCACATAAATTAGCAGGTTTATTAAACATGCGGTGTGTGTGTGTGTGTGTGTGTGTGTGTATGTTATGATGGCTCAGCAATTAAAGACACTGAGTTGTCAACCCAAGTGACAAGCTGGCAGCCCAGGTTCAAAGCTGAGTGCTGCATGTCGGGGTAAGCACCCGTTACTTGCCCCATTTCCTGCCCACCTACCAGTTCAAAAGCATGTAAATGCAAGTAGATAAATAAGTATCCATTCAGTGGGAAGGTAACAGCATTTTGTGCACCTCGGCATATAATCACGCTGGCCACATGACCACAGAAATGTTTTGGACAATGCTAGGTCTCCTCAGCTAAGAAACGGAGATGAGTCACACATGATTGGACAGGGGAAACCTTTACCTTTTATTAAACACTGGTGCTTCTATCATACATGACTTCTCAACCATGGATCTTTCACAATAGCTTGTCCTATCTTTCATTCTAAACCACTCACAAAACCCAAAAGTCTCCTGGTTTGCTTAGGGTCAAATTTATATGATGAATATGGACTCTATAGAGTGTATCGATTTTGAACAATATTAAATGAGAGTGTATTTCACTGTGCACCTAAGCTCCACAATTAACAGTAATCTATATTTTGCCTATTTTGTAGTATTTCAATAAAAAATGGTATAAACAATACATGTGATATCTGAGGAACTGTCTTGCCCCAATGGAGTGCCCTGCCCCACTTGCTCTTGCAGAAGGGACACAAAGGTATTTTTCAAGAGGCAACTGGACTTTCTGGTTTTCTTTGAAGACATTTAACTTCTCATTCAAGAAGCTTCTTCAGCTCTGACTGGATGGTGGAGAATGGAAGGGTTTATACTCCTTGCAACAGCTGGTCATTTGCATTCTTTTAGTGAGTCATTAAGGCTACCTGGGGTTTATCTGTGTCATCAGGGTTGCCTGAGTGGTGCAAATGGGTGTGGAACTGTTGAAAGGACTATGTTGTAGACTGGAGACAGATGATGTCATATCCCACCCCTAAGAGAAGGCTGTTCAGTTTTGACATAGATGGCCCTTTGACCCCTCTTTCAAACCAGCGGTCCTCTCTGTCCAAAATGTGGAGTTTGCTGTCTTCAAAAGAGTGGCCTTTGGTTTTTTAATGCAAAAGCCAGAGTGAGATGGGTAGTGCATAAATTTAATAAATAAAATAAAATAAAAATGTGCTATGCTTAGTATGTTTTATTACATGATGAATTCTGAGTACCATATTATTTTCCCCAAAGCCAATGTTTTATGTTATTGGGCCCCAGATGGTTAATATGTATAATCCAGAGAATTGAAGTCAGAACAGAACTGGAAGGGGCCTTGGAGATCTTCTAACCTAACCCCTGCTCAAGCAGGAGACCCTATACCATTTCAGACAAATAGCTGTCCAAGCTCTTCTTAAAGACCTCCAGTGATGAAGCACCCACAACATCTGAAAACAAGCTGTTCCACTGGTTAATCGTTCTCACTGTTAGGAAGTTTCTCCTCAATTCCGGGTTGCTTGGTTAGTTTGCATCCATTGTTTCTTGTCTTGCCCTCTCATGCTTTGGAAAATAAATTGACCCCTCTTCTTTGTGGCAGCCCCTCATTGTATAATGGAATCATGGTATAATGGTATGAGCCCCTCATGGTATAATGGTATAACTCAAGAAGAAAAGAAAAGATACTCATCTGGCCATAGAAAAATGGTCAGAGATAACTCAAGGTAAAGACTGACCAACATATTTGAAGCTTATGAAAGATGGAAGAACACAGCAGAAGTCAGAGCTAACAGAAGATGAAGCAACTAAGGGCTGCATGAAGAAATCAATCAGATACAGTCTGTTGTAAACTAATTGGACAGATAGTTGGGATTGCTGGATATCAGACAGATCAGGTGCCTGTGTCCAGTGACTTCAGCTTGCTGCAGAATCCACAGCATATAAATTATTAAAGAGCCTTTGGAACATTACACAGTTCATGTAGTTAATGACTACAGTTCAGTGTCTGGGTCAGATATAATTAGACATTACATTAAAATATCTTCACACAGCCATTTATTCTGATTTAATTACTTAAAATGATAATGTAATGAGCAGCATTTGGGGGGGGAACAAAGTCTTTTAATAGGTTCATTTGAGATTATTATAAGGAAAATTAATCATTTAAGCAAATGTAGAAAAGGACAAGTTCATTTTAATGATGTTGTTCCAATGTCAAAAGAGGTTACCTTAAAACCAAAAGGCTGAAGAATGTGTGCAAAAGGAGTCAGATCTTAATGGTGCCCTCTTATTACTCCTAAAAATCCCCAGTCATGTGCTACATTTTAATCATTTAATTGAGGTGAATCCACAGTATGCGACACCTTGAATATTTCAATTTAGTAGCACATATCAAGAGCCCCAAAGTACAGTATTATGGAATTAAAGAGGTAGAAAGATTGGGGATGCAGCTGAATCCAATTCTCTGAGCCAGAACGTGTAGATTGAAAATGACACTAGGACCATCTGAATTCATCCTACTCCATAGTAAAACAGTTCACATCATTTTAACGGAATCCCCTAATATTCCATCACAATATTCTGATAGCTGCTCTAATGAATCATCTACTCCCTGATGTTTAGAGGAAAAAATTGATGGGACAGACTGAAATTCTTTACGTTAATAATGCAAGTGTAAGCATGTTCTGTAAAAGACAAGTAGCAGTGTTTCTCAGCAGATTGATATTTTTTTCAGACTTTTCTAGATATATTTTTCTAGAATCTCAATGCTCTCTATGCTAGGGAGAGCCAATTATTCACTGTACGTAAATCACATTTTTAATTGCTTGTTAATGACTTCTAGTCTCACTCTGTCCTCTATTTCTTCACTCACTTCTGGTAAATTGCTGTATAATCAGCAGAGCCCATCAGTACAGCAATACAGATGGAACTGGTTGCTGCTGCATAGGCATGCCACAACCAACTTCCTAGTATAAAAGAAGTGTGAGAAAGATGACAACATCAATAAGCAATATTAGAAGAGGAAGTTCCAAAAGGTGTTATCTAGCAGAAAATATTCTGCATTTGTCTATATTATTTTAAAATGAAAATGCTGAGAGAAACATTTTTAAAGCATTGCCACCAACTTCTGATTAGCCTTGAAATGAAGAGAAATTGAAGGGAATTCAGGAAATTATCTCAACATTGGGGATATTGATCAATTAGAAGATGATTTTTCTGCTTTCACCTCTAGCAGGGACTTGAAGAATGAATTCAGAGTTTCTTGGATTTTTATATACAGTTTTATTGTGTTCTTATATAAAGTGGATATATTGAGACCATTGATCATTCTGACTTCTATTCAGTTGCCTGTAAGAAAATAATAAAAGAACTAGACAAATGTCAATAATAGGAGGTTTCAATCTGCCAAAAAAGAAGTTTTGCCCACAGTTACAAGAAGAATGGAGCACATCATTCACCGTTCCAAATGTGAATTATTTCTGTGAGTTATCAAGACTTGTGAGGACAACTTCATAGGACACAAAATTCAAAACAGATTTAGATTTGATGACATGACTCAGTAATAAAATGTCCAGTTTGAGATTGTATATATAGAAGAAGCCAGAATTTATTTGTTTGTTGGTTTTTTTATTTATTTTGGAAACCACTCATCTCTCTCAGAGGGACTCTGTATGGGATATAAATAAAATGTTGTACTGTAGCCACTCACATTCAGAGCCGTAATTAATTTATATTTCCCCCTCTCCATCCTGTAAGAAATGAGGTTTAAAAAAAGAGCAATTGAAAAGTATTTTTCATAAGAGCATGTACAAACTCTTACCAATGCCCATTTGCAAAAGGAGAGGTTTATGAGAAAATTATTAGTAGCTTGTCAAATAAGTCATCTTGACCCAATTGCATCTTACAAGAGTTCCCTCTGGTGTTATAGCTATTTTAGAATGCTATTCTCAGTTTTCCCAAACCAGTAGCTTTTAAAAGAACCAGTTTTTTTTAGCTCAAAAGCAGAGGTTTGGGGCTTGGGGGATGTAATTCTTATCTGGATATGTTTTGAAGGCCATGACAGGAATCCAAATTGATAGACTGGTTGACTGACTATGTGTCATCATATCAACTGTTGCTGACAACATACATAAATCTTCTCCATGTTAATCTGTCCCAATCTGGCCTTCAATTCTCCCAATACTGCACCCTGTAATGGAATCCATTCACCCTGCTGCTGAACATTTTCTTCTCTTTTTTATTGTCACTCATCCCAGCATTACAGACTCCACAAGAGAAGTGGTGTTCGCATTATATATCCAAAATATGATAATTTGGGTTGGGTCTCAATTTGTTTGATGATCTATTTTTTTCTTGGACATCCATGATATTCTCAGAGTCTTCCCAAACACCATTTCCCCAAAGCATCATTGCTCTTTCTATCATCCAGCAATTTCACCAGTAGCCTCACTTTCAAATTCTTTCTATTTTGAGGATAAAGACAGCAAGGGAAGAGCAATTACATATGCAGATATGGTACACTCAGATTCTATAAACAGATTAAGACACAGCAAGGATTATCCAATGAGGGCAGGAATTTAATGTGACTGATGTTTTTTTTCAGAGGAATAAAAAGTGTTATTGAGAAGAGAGAAAATCTCTTTTAAGAAACCTCAAGTATTTCTATTTGGATTTGTTCCAGAACATGTGAACCAGAAATACCACAATTTATTGAGATACGTGTTGACATCTACAAGGACAAACCTGGCAAAACATTGAAAAAGATACTTCTAATGCTATCTAAATGGGGAACTAAACTTGGAGAATATGCACCAATGACTGCAACATCTTTGCTGTTATAACTGCGTTCTTCCACTTCCTATACCAATAATATCATCAGTTTTATTTCTGTATAATATGCCGATAATGTCCATGTACATGGGTCGATGGAGGAATGTTTAGCAATGAAGAAATAGCTGGATTGGCAGAAAAAATTGTTCTCCTGTTTCACTTTTTTTCTAAGCTTTTACAGTCCGATTTTCCTTTGTTCCAACTTTCCATTCTCCCACCACTACAACAAGTTTTGTTTGCATGCTCCAGCAATTTCAGATTGAATTTGAACAAAATGTTGCCAAGCTCCTGTTCTGCATTTATTGTCACAGTAAAGAGTTGTCCATGAAATCTAACTGATACTATTGCAATCAAAGTGTAAATTGTAATCAAATACCATTGGCTATATCTTTCTAGGCTATGAAACTAATGCCATTCCTCTTTTGTTTCTCATGCCCTGAATGGTAAATAGTAGGATCTAACCAAAAGCGTCCAGTTCCAATCCATCTCAATTTGCTGATATCTAAGAGGTGCACTCAGTTCATTTCTTCTTTTGGTGTGCGTTTTCCCCATGTCATTGCTTCTCATATTCCATATTTCCATTGTAATTCTGTTGTTGCAACTTCAGATTTTTACTGTCCTGTTCTATCTACCTAATCTATCTCAAGACTGCAAGACAATGGATACCTTCTAAGCATAACATAACCATCTCTCAGGTCTTTTGTTTCCATGGGATCCCCAAGGTGTTCTTAAAAGACATGTTTTAAGGCTTTCCATAAAGCGGTAGAAATATATCTCTCTCTCTCTCTCCCTCTCTCCAGCCATGACTTATCCTCTGGAAACAAATACTGTGGGGGTAAGACACCCCTAACACCCCTCCGGGTGTGTGTGCACCTTAAATGGGTTCTACTGTACAGCACAGTGGACTTGCCATGGTAACGGCTTCACAGTACTCCAAAGGAGCTCCTTCTCAGCCCTCCAAATAAATGCCAGGCAATTGGCTAAGTGCAAAAAAAAATGAAACACCAGCATAGACAAGAAACTCCCGAGGAGAGGAATAGAAGACTTGCGATATGCATGAGAGACAGTACAACAGTGTGAGTCCTGATTACAGGATTTTCCTGTCTTATGCAGGATTGGGATAAATAAATACCAGGGCAATGCTGGGTTATCGGCTAGTCTTGTATAATAGCTTATATAACTCATATTATAACAAACTCTGGATGTTTCCCAATAAAATAAATTAAAATAACCTGAAAGCCATATTAAAACTATTAAAACCAAATGCGTAAAACAAAACAAAAAACCCTCCATGCATCATTTTATTATTTTTCCAGCTTCTTCAGCTAGAAGGGTTTCAAGGTGTCTTGGCTATTTAGGAGCTGAGGATAAAACCATCTCATGAAACTTCGAAGTGACTGAAAAAACAAAGAATAAAAACACAGGGAAATTAGGAAGCCCAGAAAGAAGGGAACGTAATTTTAAAAATCTGCTGAGTTTCAAACCAGCAGCCTACAAGATGGGCAGATGGTGTGATGGACTACAGTGAATGGCAGCTTCCTAGGAAAAGGGAGTATATTCAGAGAGAGAAAGACAAGAGGCAGCCCAGCTCAGAAATGGATAGGACACAAAGAGAGTAAAGGCAGGCATTCCTTAGGATTTTCCAGGATATATCAATAGGTTGGGAGCAATTGGGGTTTAGTCTGGCAAGATTTTGTCTGTTATGAGTAAATAAAGAACTCTGACTGAATTGTGCCATGTCATTCTTGAGCTTAGCTTGACACAACCTTTCATTTACAAAGCAGTGTTTATAACCATTGTGTTGTCAGCATTCCAACTAACCAACTCCAAACCAATAAATTCCGAGACAAGCATTTTCTCAAAGTTCCATTTTATTGGAGTGGTCATATTGGCACATCTGGGAAAACCCGAATCTGAGAGTTCTGGGTTTTCCCCTCCCAAAAGAAATCCAAAGATCCATCCCCTGCACCCACCAGTCCATCACATGGCCCAATCAAACAATGTCCCAACTGGAGACATTCCTCCAGACACTCCCCTCCAGGTGCAGGGCAACATGTCCTTGACTCTCTGAAAAAGAATGTTGTTGAGTCTAATCTTCCACCTTTCTATGAAATCCCCCCTCCCAACTTCCCAGGCACTAAATGTGGCGGCCTCAAAGGTTCCAAGTAAAATATGGCTTCCAAGGCTGACAGTGCTATTATAGGCAGTCCTCAACTTACAAAAGTTCATTTAGTGACTGTTCAGAGTTACAACGGCAGTGGAAAAAAAGTGACTTATAAAGATTTTTCACACTTACAACTGTTACAGCATCCCCCATGGTCATGTGATCAAAATTCAGATGTTTGGCAATTGATTCCTATTCATGATGGTTTCAGTGTCCTAGGATCACATGATCCCCTTTGCAACCTTCTAATTAGCGAAGTCAATGAGGAAACTAATTCACTTAACAATCCTGTTACTAACTTAAGAACTTCAGGGATTTACTAAACAAGAAAGGTGGTAAAATGGGGCAAGACTCTCTTAACAACTGTCTCACTTAAAAATTTGGGGCTCAATTGTGGTCCTATGTTGAAGACTACCTGCATAGCATTTGTGATAAAACAGCTCTAAAATATATTAGAGATCACAGTGAGCATTAAGTCAAATAACTGCACTAACTGCAATTGGCAATAGCCAAGACCTGTTATTTGAAATGGACTTGAGGATAACTTGAAGAACTTCGGAAAAGGAGTGGAAAAATGCACCCTGAGTTGCTTTGGTAATGAAGGGGAGAAAATAAAGGGCAATATCATACATTTCTTCCCTCTAAAAAAAAAGCCAGACCATTTTGACATCATGGCAACTGGGCAGGACAAATATGACCCCAGTGGTGTAACATGAGGATCCTGAGCAAATGTGGTGGTAGCCTTTTTAGTCCTTGGAAATATAAAACTCAACATAACAGTGTGTACACTGTCATTAACATGACTTTAAAGACAAAACCCTTGGAGAACATAACTGACTTAGAACAATTGGAGAAATGTCATCTACATCATTTTTGTTGTCTTATTCCCTGTAATTGTTTTCTAAATAATGTGGATGGCTAGGCTATATGTTTTCATCCTAAAAGGTGAAAGTTAATTGAAACCAAAAGGATGTTGCAGAACAACTATCCACTATGACAACCGTGGGAATCAATGATAGATGAATCCTTTAGATATATATACATACATATGTGTGTGTGTGTATACATATACATATACATATACATATACATATATCTTATGTTTTTGTGAATGTATGATATTTAGCTTTGTTCAGGTATTTTCCCACGTCTTTATAGTTGTGCTTTTAAAGTTATAACATTTGGCAGAATCTCATCTGCCATCATCAGGCTTGTGTATTGAGTTTGTCGTGTGTGTGTGTGTGTGTGTATGGTATTTAGGTTTCTTCGGGTATTTTCCCACATCTTAATAGTTGTGCTTTTATAGCGACGTTTCAGCAGAATCTCATCTGCCATCTTCAGGCTTGTGTATTGGGTTCTTTATTAATTGTGTATCTCAGGCTTAGCAGCCATTTTCTGTTTGAATTTGGTGCTGGCTTTGTGTTTTATTTGAATGGTTTTTTCTTCATCTTGATTGGCTGGGAGTCTAGGTCTTTGTTTATTGGTCTTCGAGTTGCTGTGTTCTTGATTAGCTGGCAACGTTGTGTTTTGTGTATTGGGGGCATGTTTGGGTTGGAGGTATTGGGTTTTTTTGTTTGTGTCCAGGTGTTAGTTTGGATTGTGGTATAGAGATTCTTTTGTTTGTGAGTGCAGGCATATATACATATACATATACATATACATATACATATATATATATTTGTTTTCAGTAGATTTTCACGGGTAAAGGTATGTAGGTCTTGGTGTATTGGTCTTGTCCGTGTAAGATTGAGAGTATCTTGGCAATGTTTTGATGAAATCTCATTCGTCATCTTCAGGCTGGTGTCTTCAGCTTCATTTTTCTGGGAGAAGTGTGTGATAGTGGCTGTTTTCCCTTTAAACTCCAGAGTTGGCTGTGTTGTTACTTCTTGATTGGTTGATGGAGTTGATGTATGCCATCAAAAGCCAACCAATCTGCATACATCAACTCCATCAACCAATCAAGAAGTAACAACACAGCCAACTCTGGAGTTTAAAAGGGAAAAACAGCCACTATCACACACTTCTCCCAGAAGAACAAAGCTGAAGACACCAGCCTGAAGATGAGGATTTCATCAAACGTGCCAAGGTATTCTCAATCTTACACGGACAAGACCCGAATACACCAAGACCTACACACACACACACATATATATATATACACATACACACACACACACACACACACACATATATATACATATATACATATATACATATATACATATTCATTGGATGCAGCTTTGTGTTCTGTGTTTGGAGTCATTCCTGGCAGAACGCTAAAGAAAAATGCAAACCAGATGTAAAAAAGTATCTCCTCCATGACAAATGAAGTAACAGGCCTTCTTTATGCCAATTTTGGAAGACATTGTTTACATTGTTCACTTTGTGTACTGGAGGTTTGTTCCTGCTTCTCTTGTCTTTTGCATCCCAAAGGCATGTGCCAGTATGTTGCAAATATACTTTCTAGTTGGTGGGAATCTCAAAATAGCATCTTGATTTGAAAGGCGATCTCCGTATTAAATATTTTAATTTGGAATATACTAAACATTCTAATTTGGAAAGGATAGCATGAACATAACTAGACATCGGACTTTTGGTTCCTACTGATTGGTACTGTGCTTACTACAGTTATAAATCAAAGCTAATAACCTAGCATACATATTCTTTATTTTTACTAAAAAAAAAAGGCTGAGTGCAAAGTTTTGAAGAATTCATAAGAGTTTCAATCAAATAACTATTTCAAATCAAATCTCCTAACTGAATCTCTGAATTGATTTGAGGTACCAAATCAAGTCAGGTGTTTCTGAATCACTTTAAGATATTTGAAAGAGCGTCAGAGATTCAAATGGGTTTAATCAGCAAGATTAGCCACTTCTGAGAAAGCATTGAGATATCGCTTCTGAGATATTATGTGTTGTTTGTTGTGATGTCTTTCCTCATCTCTGATATATTTGCCTTAAAAGAAATATATTTCCAAAAGTTACAACAGTGAAAACCTTTAATATATCTGATTACAATTTTATATAAGAGTGGAGGCACTTTTGGAAAAATTGGTTGAAAGTTATGCCTCTGAAGATCATTTCTGATATTTTCATCACATTCTGCAAAACAAGCAAGCAAGCAAATAAATAAACATATAAATACATAAATGCTGAATATATATTATATAAAGTAATCAATAGTCAGAACAGTTTATAAATTGAATTTTCAGACTGTTCAAATGGTGTCTTGTTTTCACTGAACATCAAATTCAGCTCGAATTATGTGAAACCTGATTCATTAATCTCAAACTTGACCTGAATCCTGGTTGATTTGCATATCTCAAATTTCTTGTTGTACAAAGTGAACATTGCATATTGTAAGATATTTCCAAATATGTTGTTCCTATATTGCACTTTCAGTTTTCCATAAACTTTGACTATAAGTCCTTGTTCCCTGTCTAAGCAGTGGAAATGACAAATTGCCTCTGTTTAAAGAAATACAAAGTAATGCTATCATTCTTAGAGTGAGAAGATTGATAGATGGATTAATTGATGCTACCCAACTCCACAAAAGTCTGGGCAGCCTACAATGTTAAAAGATAGAGGAAGAAAGATGTGCATTCCTTGAATTACAATCACAATTCAGATCAGAATTTCCCACACTAAAGATGTGGTGTTAAAGTGCGACATCACTTGATCACATTGCTTAGTGATGGCAATCTCAGCTGTCCCAGTTGCTGTTGTAACCCCAGGACTATGTGGGTCATTAAGTGAAGATCTGATGTGACTGCGATGTGGGAAGAGATGGGAGTTCCAGGCAGTAAGGCTGGAGGGTGAGATCTACAGGTGTGTGGGTGCTTGGATGCTGTGCATGGACAGGTGCCATAGTTAGAAGTGTGAGTTGGAGAGTGAGTGGTGCAGGCAGGCACTACACAGACTGCAGGAAGGTGAGTGGGTCCCACAGTTGGTTGGGTGTCGTGGGCAGGTGCTATGGAGAGTGGGTAGGTGCATGGGTGTCAGAAGCAGGTTCATAGCTGCCACAGGCAGGTAGACAATAAATCATCAAGAGTGGGAACAACTTGCAATCTCTTGCCAGCTTGTTTGGTGGTGATCACATAACCACAGTATGCTGCAACTGTTGTAATTGTGAGCCAGTTCCCAAGTATTCAAATTGTGATCTTGTGCCCACAGAGATGTTGTGATTGCCAGAACTTTCAGGACTAGTTGTAAGTCCTCCTTGTAGAGCACTGTCACAATTTTAAATAGACACTGAGCAAGTGGTCATAATTTGGCAAGTACTTATATATCCCCTCTAGAAGGAAGAAGGGCCTTCCTGCTTTTTTATTCATTGCTAAATCTAATGTTGATAAAAGAAAGAAAGAAAGAAAGAAGGGACCAGTGAAAAGTTCAAAGGACAAAAAGCAATGTATGAAATGTTGGACTGATGCAGTAGAAGCCATAAAACAATTTGTACGGATGGAAAAGTATGATGAATGACACTATTGTAAGCTATATTCAGCTATTTCCTTTTTCCTTTTTGTCTATTTGCCTTACTGTTTCTCACTTCTTTGTTGGTGCTTTTCATAGTTTGCTTATCCCCTAAAAAAGAGTGGCACTGTGGACATATATGTGTGGAGGGAAACTCTGTTTTTACAATTCACATTACAGGGATGGCAGAAATCCCAAGACTCATCTCAGCTCTGCTCATGTTATGCTCATTCTGAAGCATGTACTTGGGCTTTATTAACTTAGAATAAAAAAGGTCACTCAAAACGTTTAGTGGTATAAATTACATGAGCTCTGGGATATCCTGTATGATGCCCCTGAACAGTAATCGGTTTATGCTTCCCTTTGTGCCTGCCAGGCCTCATGCATTACTCAGTCTTTAAAATTTTAAGAGTATTTTAATGTTAAATAAAAAGGTAGAAGAAGCTAGGGTGCTGTAAGCGAAGTATCGGTTTCTTATCCAAGAATACACCTACTTTTTGCATAAGCACAATTTAACCATATTTGTTCTTAGAAAATAAAATGGTGAGCGGCTATTGTCCAGGGCTCTGGTTTGTAAATGTGTAAGGCTGCCTGGAAAAAAAGGAACTATCATTGTGAGTTGATAATAAGTATCCTGGATTGCTTAACAGGGTATTCGGGAGGAATGTCACCTTTTACCTTCCGCTAGTTGTTGTTTTTTAATTAGCCACATCAACTTTGGAGACCATTTTCTGAACACACAACTAATCTTCATGGCAGCCATTTTCTTTGATTGCCCAGATGCGGGAGATATTCTGAGTTTTGGAGTCTCCCTTGAGAAGGACTCCTGTTATGTTGATAAGAGGTACCTTCAGCACCAAACCTAATATAAATCCAAAGACTGTTATCTTATTCTTAATTTTAATACCTATGCTTTGATTCCATTGTAAGCTGGCCAGAGTCATTTAGGACAATGAGATGGGCAGCATATACATATATAAGTGAGCTGTGGAAAAAGCTGGAGAAGAAGCACCACATTTCATCTAAAGTAGTTAAAAGAAGAAGCTATTGCTTAAAGGACCATTGACTGCTAGAAATAGCTTCACCATCTGTGCTGTGTCAAATGTCTGGACTGCAACTGCTGAGTCAGGCCAGTAATCCAGTCACACTACTTGCTCCCACAGTATCCAGTGAGTTCAAAACATCAAAGAGGTCCAGACCTTTGGGAATCCTTCTTTCAATTTTTTTTAAAAGTTATGGGAACCTAACCTAATCCAGCTCAATGTATCTCAAGTCAAGAACAAATTGTTGTTTGAATCCAGAAACGGTAGGGAAGATCTGAACAGGACAAAGTTTACTGTTAGGTCATCCTTTGGAAATCATTTAGAACCACATGAATCTTCACTTGACTGATTATATATCTTGGTTAGCTTTTCCTCAATAATTTAGTTCTGTGTAGCTACTAATTATTGTGTCCATTACTTTGAGTGTTGTTTCTATGCAGAATTGTTTTTCCTAGTAAAAAAAAGAATGATTGTTTGCTTGTTTAAACCAGTCAGAGTTTACTGTCTCTAGTAACAATGTGGCAAGACCATTGTTATTTTGAGCAGTTTAGTGACATATTTTGATTCCTCTTTAAGAAAAGTCTAGAAGTTTAGAGCTTGTTCTGAGCAAGCCTGCTTATTTTTCACTCTTGTTTGCTGAAGGAGAAGGGGGGGGAATCTTCATGTAGATTCAAAGCAGTGAAAGTCTCAGACTTTTGATTTCCATCCCAGAGTCATGTGCCAGCCAGTCAAGGTCAGGTCTTGCAGTCCCCTGATCATGGCAGAGCCGTGAAGTCATGATGCCAGGTTGTTTAACATGAGGCACTTTGGAAATTGGCTGCCTATGGGGTGTCTCTGCTGTAAGCTGTTGAGGAGATCTGGCAGCTTTTAAGAGATTTTATTTTAAGTTGTATGAATTGGTGTTTTAATAGTGAAGAATTATAACTTGACAAATGAGACACAGTTTACACATAAAAGTGATTTTTAAAATCATCATTAAACATAATGCCACTGTAGACACTATAGAGGGTGGTGAGCACAGCACAAAACATCGCGGGCCGTCCCCTGATATTACTAGATGACATCGCTAGGGCTCATTGCCTTAGAAGAGTGAGGAAAATCTTCAGGGACGACTCACACCCTGGTCAGCACTTCTTCACACTCCTACCATCGGGAAGGAGATATAGAAGCATAGGCAGCAGCACAAACAGGCTGAAGAACAGTTTCTACCTGTGGGCTGTCAGACTCCTGACTGGAAAATAACTTCATGTCAACATAGTATGATAGACTTATGGGGCGGGCACATTGCGCAATAAGTTCACATGGTATAATAAGTTTGTGTGTTTGTTAGTAGGATTCACTGGGTTAGGGACTTTCTGTCTTCACTGTGAGTTATGTTGTGGGGGATGCACAAAAGGAGGCTCAGCCAATCTCATTGTACACGTGTTGTACTCTGACAATAAAGGTTTATTTGATTTGATTTGATTCAGTTCTATATCTTAGGATTCTATGATGGAGAGAAACAAATTTATTTATTTAGTTATTTGTTTGTTTGTTTGTTTGTTTGAAAGAGCAAAATTTCCTGGGATCAGCTGAGCCAATGGCCATGCCTTCCCTCTCTCCCTCTTCTACGGTCTGCTAGTATGGCTGATGGGTGATAATCAAAAACTACAGAAGCTGAGATTTCAGAAGAAGTGATGGTAACCCTTTTCCCTTCCCCTCCAAGTGTGTATTATTCATGCATTTGATTTGATTTAGGCCCTGCGGCGCACTGAACTGACTTTGGGCAGCTCATAACATAACAAAAGCGAGTTTAGAATGTAGTATAAAACAGATGAATAAAATGTGATTGGCCACTTGGTACAAAAACATATACAAACTACAACCATCAAGAGTTCCAGCCATCCCATAGAACAGTTTCAAAGCTTTCTGGCTTCTAGAAGCCAGATGGATGTCAGATTATGTCTGTAGGTTGAGGTTGCTTGCTTGGGAATGCATCTTTCATGTGTTTCTTGTTTGTTTTACAAAAGTAGAAAACTATAAAGCCAAACTTAGCTGCTCCTTTAAAACCTGATTTATAGCATAATAGCTGATTGTCTTCTCTTCTTATGTTTCAATTCTACTGCAAGCTCTTCCACAATTGTTAAGATAGTCCGGTATAGTGGGGAGAGTCTTGCACACATGCTCCAAATTCCCTTCTTTGAGTTAGCTAAGCAGAAGGTAGAGGAGTGAGATCATTTATTCTTTCCAAATCCTTTGGGTAACACAGTTTTTTGTTTAAAGAGAGATAATTGCCATAATTCCTTCAATGCATGGTAAAGTTCTCAAATCGACAGAGTGTGTGTCACAGGCTGGGAGGGAGAAAATTCCAGGAGACAGGTTGAGTTAGGAGTTCCTGCCAGCAGAAAATGTCATATCCATCACAGAAATGTTGTTTTAGTTTCAAATGAACTGCTGTAGAGCCAAGAACAGCATCTCTCTCAAAAGCAGCTGAGATCATGAAGTTGCATATGTCTAGAGACTGGTTGCAAAACGAGATCAGAGGGCATCCATAAAGAATTATTATCTTTTCCTCTTCATCTTTATGAGATCATCTGAAGAATTTTTCTTCTTCTTAGTCTCTCCCTCTTACTGCTCTACAGGCAGCTCTCCAACAGGCCAGTGTCCTATTTATCTCTCTTCCCTTACTTGAGAATCAGCATCTAGTCCTGAGTAAGTTGGAAATTACAGCTTCTAGTTGGAGCAACATTAGCTTCTAGCTCCAATGTTTGTGGCCTACTGCTTGGAAAATGGCTGGATGCTGCTTGAATATTTGTTCCCTGTGTTGGAAGAAATATCCTTCTGAGTTCAGTTCAAGTAGAGAAAAAAGACACTGGAACCATGGAAGTGGCTTGGGAAGAAGATTTAATGGTGGACAGGACCACATGGCGGGTGAAGAAGAAGAAAAGAGCCAAGATGCTGAGAGTGCTTGAGTTTTATACCCTCTGTTGGGCCCCACCTTAGTGTTTCCTGTTCCTGTGTAAGAAATGTATCCCATTGGCTATAGGGACTCCCAGTGTGTGGGGTCTTAGTTAACTTGTAGGCTTTGTCTGTGTCCCAGGCTTGAATGCTGGCTGATGTAATCTTCCCAAGCCATGTGGTGAGATGGGTTGAGGGCTAATCCTATCTTTTGTTATGTAGAATAGACTGGCTCAGGCCTTAATGGCTCATTGACAAAGGTAGGGGAGCTGAGTTTCTGCCTCTCTGAGTTTCTACTTCTCTTTTAGGGAAATATTCTGCCTTTTAAATATATCCTAAAACATTTCAATTTTCTGGGGGTGCTAATTTCCTATACCTGTTTAACTAATCAAGTAAGGTCCCACTTCCTACCCCATCTCTCTATCTGGTATGGGCCCAGTGCATCAATGCACTGAAAGTGCTCCCTAAACAGGTACACCCTGACACTTTAGAGAATGCATAGCATTTCTGAACAATATGATGGCAATCACACTGATTTCTATGATTGACTGAGTGAGTCAACTGCTTCTGTGCAAATCTAATTAAACAGCTCAGTGCTTATGCAGAGCTATAGTGAACCACCTCCAGTGATTCTGAACTCTGTTAAACTATTGCTTTGGGGATCCTGGGGCAAAACTCCCCCCTTTTTATCATATTTGGCCAGCAGGCAGCATTTGTGAAATTTTGGAGCAGCAATCTGATAATTTGCCCATCACTATGCAAAATGCATAAACTAATGTTTTCTCTCCCTCATCACCCTTGCTATGTCCCATATGAAAACTGTGCATTTCTTAATTTAAATATTTCAGGAAATTGAGATTGGAAGGTGGGGAAAAGAGAGGGAGGGAAAAAAACCCATACATGTTTTATTTTAATTTCATACACCAGGAAACCAGCACACATCGCTGCCAGCTTCCAAACGGTAGAAGTCTCTCTTAGGAAAAGTTGCTTTCCCTTCCTCTTCCCATTGTTTCTATAAATAGGGCTTGTGTTGTGTGGAAAGGGAAAACCTGCGGCATCAGCCTAGTTAATAACTATGAAGTAATGTCTGACACTAACCAATGTTACTTCACAAAGATACAAAGACAATTAGGGGTTGGATGGAGATAGATTCTTGAAGCAGATTTTCCAACAGGGGAAACAGGAATGTTCCTCAAGACTACAATAGCTTAGATTTTGAATCATTTGCTTTTACTTAAAGTATAATAAGAGGCCCTTAGAAGAAAACAATATGCATCTGTTCCTCTGTGAATAGGAAAGAAAGAGAAACATAATAGGGTTATAGACTATATGGATTGTACACCCCTCTGCAATCTCTCAATAAAGAATAAAAATCCTCTGCTGTCTTGCACCTACTTCACTTTTAATATTCCACCTGCAATGGGAAACAAACAAGAGAATGAGATAATGGGAACAGCCTAAAAAGAAGTATCATATGGAATAATCTCTTGGGGATGCTTTAAGGCAGGGGTCCCCAACCCCTGGGCTGCGGCCCACTACCAGGCCTTCTGTCAAGCCCAAAATTGACATATGCATAGTCATTTTATTTAGTCTTCTTATATATTCCTTTTCTTTCTTTCTCTTTGCTGGTTATTGGGGGGAAGGGTTTTGGGCTTGCCACATTCCTAAGGTGGGAGGAGTGGAGATAGAGAGTTGTTTAGGCTAGTGGTGCTCCTTCCTGTGGGAATGAAAGCTGACCCTATTGAGACCTGGAGGTGGAGATTGATGACACCAGGCAACATTGATTTACTTCTATTTGGGGAATGTGACTTTTGGGGGTTGTTTCTAATTTCCAATATTGTATGGTGTAATTCGGGCTGTGTCAGATCCGAATTACAACAGACTTGCCAATTGATGCTTTCCTAAATAAAGGAAATTGTTTTGGAAGATGGACTTTGGTCTTTTCTTTTTAAATGGATTTCATCACTTGGAAACCTGACACCTTGAGCCATTGGGAACTGGCCCACGGAAGTGGTGGGTGAGCATGTGTGCACGTTCCATCTGCATGAGCGGTGTGCATGCCTGCTTCACACGAATAGAGCTGCACGCGTGCACGCGTTTCCTTGTCACTCATGGGGAACCATCTCCTCGGTGCCTCGCTGGTCCACAAAGCCAGAAAGGTTGGGGATGTCTGTTTTAAGGTTTGTTCTCAGAAGGCTTTTCACCGTACAACTTCAAGTGAGAATGCTGGGGACAGATTGAACTGGCATTGCTTCAGTCTTCGGTGGCTTTGAATAAGTGGCATTATAGGACTGGGGATTTGATCAGAAGAGTAATAATGATGTCAGAAAAGACCAGTGACAGATGTTCATACTTTTCTTGGCCAGATTCTTCAAGAAACTCTGGGCTGAGTTTTCTCAATGACTGGATTTTACACAAGTCACATATACCTATATGCACTCTTGGGCTGAAAGAGAATCATAAAAGAAGCGTTGAAGTCTCTGAATATAGTTCAGGATTTCCAGAACATAAAAATAAAAGCGGGGCTTGGACTAAACTTAAGAAAGAGTGTGTGAATGTGTAGTTTCTCTGGAATTTGGTAGGGAGCAATAGGAGTTGTTGTTTCCTCATTATAACCTATGCATTTCCACTTGTATTAAAAGGAAGATAGATGTAGTATTTGAAGACTTACTACAGCATCTTCTGCAGTATCAGTGCAGAACCATGAATATTAATGATATGATATAAAATAAAAGTTAATCATTCTTGGCTTTCACTTTTCTTAGGTGAGTTGTCACTGTACATTAACCCCTCCACTGTATTAAGAAAAAGGATTTTAAAACAATATTATCTAATGGCTACTTTAAAATACGTCTTAACCTAAAATGCACAATCCTAAATCTTGAAAGGCTACTTAGGGAATGATATAAAAACAGAATAGGAGGATGGAGTCTAAAAAGGTCAAAAGATGCATAATTCCCCAAATTATGGATTTAAGGTAGATACATTTACTACATGGTGGATTTGCAAGTGTTTCTGATTTCAACCAATGGCTCTGAAATGAAGAAAAGCTGATTGATCAAGTGGACCTTTATACAAAAATATTGTACATTCATTTAATTACGATACTGGACACATTTTAATCTTACATAGATATTCCCTATTTAACTTCAAAGTGTCACTCACCTCTGGCTCTTCATAGTGAAGAAAGTGTAGTAATAAAGTGTAGTGAAGAAAGTGTAGTAAGCATAATCTTTGAAAAATCTTTCAGAACCAGCTCCTTGCCAAACCTGTGGTCACAAGCCATGGTCATCCCCATCTTCAAAGGAGACCCAGCCAGTTGAAAATTACAGACCAATCTCTTTATGCTGCACCTGTAAAGTTACGAATCAATTATTAACCAATCCATTATCCTCCACTTAGAGTCAAACAACCTACTCTCTAATAAACAATTTGGTTTCAGAAAAAGTATCCTGTAATCTGCAACTCTTACACTGCAAAAACATATGGACTACACAACTCAATCAGGGCAAAGCAATAGGCATAATCTATGAGACTTCTGTAAAGCCTTTGATTCAGTGGTACACGACAAACTACTCCTAAAACTAAAATCTTATGGTATCTCTGGACACCTGCATAATGGATGAAGCATTCCTATCAAACAGACAACAGATGGTCAAAATTGGGAGCATCCTATGAAATTCTGTACCTGTCAACAGTGGTGTCCCCAAGGCAGTGTTCAGGACCAACTCTCTTCATACTCTACATAAATGACCTCTGTGATCATATTAAGAGCAACTGCGTTCTCTTAGCTGATGATGTAAAGCTATTCAACACCACAGACAATACTGCTACCCTTCAAAAAGACCTTGACTATGTATCAGAATGGTCAAACAAATGGCAACTTCAAATCTCAACAAATAAATGCTCTGTCTTACATATTGGCAACAAAATCAGAAAATAAAATACAAGCTGAATAGTCAAGACCTTGTTGATGATCCAAACTCCGTCAAGGACCTTGGGTACTCATCTCTAATGATCTAAGTGCTAGAGCCCACTGTAACTACATAGCAAAAAGGCATTAAGAGTTATTAATCTAATCCTCGTAGCTTTTTCTCTGGTAATATCACTGCTAACTAGAGCATACAAAACATTTGCTAGACCAATACTTGAATACAGCTCATCAGTCTGGAACCCATTACATTATCTGATATTAACACAGTTGAGAAAGTCCAGAAATATTTCACAAGAAGAGTTCTCCACTCCTCTACTCGTTGCAGAATACCTTATGCCACCAGACTTGAAATTCTAGAACTAGAAACCTAGAACTATGCTGCCTTCCGTCCGATCTAAGTATAGTATATAAAATTATATTGCAATACCTGTCCCAGTAGAATACTTCAGCCTCAACCATAACAATACAAGAGCACACAATAGATACAAAGCAAAAGTAAACTGCACCAAACTTGATTGCAGGAAATACGACTTCAGCAACAGAGTGGTCAGTGTCTGGAATGCTCTACCTGACTCTATGGTTCCCTCCCCAAACCCCAAAAACTTTAACCTTGGACTGTCTACTATTGACCTCACCCCTTTCCTAAGAGGTCTGTAGGGGGTGTGCATAAGCGCACCAACGTGCCTACCATCCCTGTACTATTGTTTCTTTTTATTTTTCTTATATGTATCCATTTCATGTATTCATAACTATGTTTATACTTATACCTGTTATCTTATAATCGCTTGACAAATAAATAAATAATTTAAAAAAATGCAACCATACATATGTCTTACAGTGGTGGGATTCAATTTTTTAAACTACCA
>CM019149.1:51089358-51126915 GCA_009733165.1 Naja naja
TAGCTCCTTGGTTGCCAGACATTACTTAGTACTTCCCCCAGTTCTTCTTCTCAAAGCTGTTAGGATAATTTAAGACTTTGCTTCTAATGCCAGCCCAGCATCTGTGGCCCCTCCTTCTGTCTCCTGTGAGAATTCATCTTATAAAACTAAACTAAGCTCTACTCATAAGCAAACGCACTACAAAATGTTTGTTTAGGTTTCTTCAGATATATGAACAGCCAGCAAGAAACCATGGTTGAATGCAAGCTATCAGAGCTTGAATTCAGGTACAACCATCATCTTTCCTGCATACCTTGTGAGTCATTGTTTATAATGAAGCTTAGTCACACATATAAAAGTCTAAGCACTTCAATTTACCATTTTGTTGTCAGCTATAATCCTTGCTTTATTTATCTCTTTGCCTTTCAAAATGCCTTAAAGACTGCCTCTCATTTTTAGTTGGCCAGACATGTCATGGGTAGTAATCTTGTTAAATAACAGGTTTGGAATGTCTTTAATGAAGTCAGTCCTAGGATAGTCAAGAGCTGTGACTCCATTCCAAAATGTGCTGAGCTAGAAAGAAATGTTTAAGCACAAGAATGAAACTGAAAATATCCTCCCATCCCTACTGAGTCTTATGAAGAGCTTGCTGACTTTATCCCAGCCCACTTTTCAGCATCAACTGCATACAAGGCAATATACAAACAGCAATTCATAGAAACAATATTATAAAGTCTTCAATGGTCCCCTCCTTGACAAACAAAATAATCAACAAAAAACCCAGTAGCATTTTTGACATCACTTGGAGGATGTCAGGTTAAGAACCTTCTCAATATTTGATAATTCCCACTTCTCTTTCTCAAAATTTAAGTGCCATTGACTTCTGAAATTTAGCAGTGAAACTATTCTAAGCTTTGGGTTTCACTTGTAAGACACTCAGGGTTTCAAATTGATGAAATTGGGAAGATTACAAAATAGATTACATGGAGGTAGAGACTTTTTTGAAAGTATGTTCTGCAGTGGACTTGCATGTATACTGGTGTATTCAACAATCTTGTAAGTATGTAAATGCACCATATTTTGACAAACAAGATGAAAATTAGCTTTTGGACAAAGAGTAAAAGTAACAAGATAAGTTATATATTACCATATATGAATACTGAAAGAATATTTAGTGTAATCAATCTTCTGATATATAATTATTCTTAATTATAGTACCATAGTACTATGAAGGGTGGCATATGTAGTTCACTTGAAGCTCTCAGAAAAGGGAGATACGGATGTTATATTATGTCATGCCACCATGTACAAGGTTTTCCATGAATTCCACCTTTGAAAGAACCATCATTTTGGGAAATGATTGGCAAAAGAATGCAAAGTACCAACAGTAATAATTGCACCTTGGGTGCAATTCAAAAACATCTGGAGCACCAACTGAACACCATTGGCCATCATCAGTCAATTGCAAAAGGCAGCTTTACTTGGAATAGCTTGCACTCTGTGACAATAGCTTTAATATTATTAAACAACAACTTCAGCATGTCTCAGATCTTTGAGAAGGACTTGATTAGAGGACAAAAATGTCAAATCAATCTAAACATCTGGCCAATGTGCAACCAACCATAACAATAATAAAAACAGTGGGTCTGAGTTCAGTTTCCAGACCTGACACAGTGTGATCAGTTGCCTCTGGAAAAACTTCAGCAATTCTGCTTTCATACCAAATTGGTTCAAGCTCTAGAAGAACTTTTATTTATGGAACAGTCAGTAGGTTTAGAAATACTAAATCCTGGACAGATGTTAGGTTGAGTGGAATTCTTTCTTCATGATTCACAGAATGAGCAAATACTACATATTCCTTGCTAAGTTGCCAAACTAACTTTGAGTGTGCAAATGAATTGCAGACTGCTGTGATGCAAATTAATGCACTTGCTACGGAAAGAAGCAATTTCCCTTCCAGTGAACTGCAAACTCAGTAAGGTATGGGAGAAAAACTTCATTTAATGTAAATACTCCCAATAAAATACATTAAAATACAGTACCAAAAGTTCATTTGATTCACACTAAAAATACAACATTAAAACCAGAGAAAGCAAAATAAAAACTCCCCTTGCCTCCATCAAATTGCAAAATAATTATAGGATTGTTAATCTGTCCAAAGGGCTTTCCTGCATGAAAAAAAATCAAACATAAACTTCATGCTTCAGTCTTTACCAGTATTGATAAATCAGTTTTGTGCAATCACAGACACTGACCAGAATTAATCTAGAAAAGTTTGTTGACCTGGGATAGATTTGCAAGCCAAGCACCACAAATTTTGCTCTGTTGCCACTGCAAAAGAGACAAGCTGCTTTTGATTTTATGAAACAGATTGCCTTGTTCACAGCAAGAAATTTTTTTTTAAAACAAAGAAAAGCGAATTAACGTTCTGGCTGACGTGTTCCTTATCTGCATATGTATCTCCTTGGTTTGGATCCAGGCCAACATCAATAAAGGAAATACTATAACACTGGGATCTGGTATTTTTGTTTTTCAAGGATTTTTGGTGAGTATGCAAATTTATGATTTGGGTATTTTTAATAGTGTGAAAAGTTATTAAAGCCATTTTACACTTTTGCACATTCCTGAATTTTGTGCAGACATACCCTGTTTTGCATTAATGTAAAGCTGCATGCTGATGTCTTTTACAATGGCACGGGTTCAAGTGGAATGTGTTTTTGGTTGCCTGCCCACAATTGCTAACCAAGCCCAGAGTATTAAAAGGGAAAGGAAAACCCAACACACGTAAACAGCACTGATTGAAATATAACTTAAAACATTTGAAAAATAATAATAAATTCTGCTCTATTAATGGGAAATATTTATGTAGATGATATATCAATCATTTTATTGTCTATGGTTTGCACCAATAGGTGGCACTAGCATTTTTTGCACTTCCCTTAAACTTATACGTTAGTACCTTTTTGGCCCAATGCCTAACGTTTGCAAAGTGATCAATATTTTAAACACAATTTTAATTAGATCTATTTCTTAGCATCCTTCTTTAAATGTCAGTATATTTAAAACCTCACTGACACTACAAAACCACATTAAATAACTATATATTTCTTATTTTTCTTATCTAATGTTATAACTGTTCTACCCCCACAATATTGGTTAATTGACAATAATAATATAAATCTGTGTTGAGTCACCAAATAAATAAGCCTACTCAACAAATGTAATTTTAAGCAAGTGCTAAAAATATTCTTTAAAATGTTGACTGTACTAAAACATGTTTTAAATCAGTCTGGTCAGTTCTTATTATTTGCAGTAATTATATTCTGTAAAATTGCTGTGAACATTGAATTTGAGATTGATGAAACTTCAGCTGGGTATGTATGTATCTGATGACTCAAATGTTTTGCAGCTCTGCCAAATGGTTTGCCTATGGCCAGTCACATAAATTAGCAGGTTTATTAAACATGTGTGTGTGTGTGTGTGTGTGTGTGTGTGTATGTTATGATGGCTCAGCAATTAAAGACACTGAGTTGTCAACCCAAGTGACAAGCTGGCAGCCCAGGTTCAAAGCTGAGTGCTGCATGTCGGGTAAGCACCCGTTATTGCCCCATTTCCTGCCCACCTACCAGTTCAAAAGCATGTAAATGCAAGTAGATAAATAAGTATCCATTCAGTGGGAAGGTAACAGCATTTTGTGCACCTCGGCATATAATCACGCTGGCCACATGACCACAGAAATGTTTTGGACAATGCTAGGTCTCCTCAGCTAAGAAACGGAGATGAGTCACACATGATTGGACAGGGAAACCTTTACCTTTTATTAAACACTGGTGCTTCTATCATACATGACTTCTCAACCATGGATCTTTCACAATAGCTTGTCCTATCTTTCATTCTAAACCACTCACAAAACCCAAAAGTCTCCTGGTTTGCTTAGGGTCAAATTTATATGATGAATATGGACTCTATAGAGTGTATCGATTTTGAACAATATTAAATGAGAGTGTATTTCACTGTGCACCTAAGCTCCACAATTAACAGTAATCTATATTTTGCCTATTTTGTAGTATTTCAATAAAAAAAAGATGGTATAAACAATACATGTGATATCTGAGGAACTGTCTTGCCCCAATGGGAGTGCCCTGCCCCACTTGCTCTTGCAGAAGGGACACAAAGGTATTTTTTTCAAGAGGCAACTGGACTTTCTGGTTTTTCTTTGAAGACATTTAACTTCTCATTCAAGAAGCTTCTTCAGCTCTGACTGGATGGTGGAGAATGGAAGGGTTTATACTCCTTGCAACAGCTGGTCATTTGCATTCTTTTAGTGAGTCATTAAGGCTACCTGGGGGTTTATCTGTGTCATCAGGGTTGCCTGAGTGGTGCAAATGGGTGTGGAACTGTTGAAAGGACTATGTTGTAGACTGGAGACAGATGATGTCATATCCCACCCCCTAAGAGAAGGCTGTTCAGTTTTGACATAGATGGCCCCTTTGACCCCCTCTTTCAAACCAGCGGTCCTCTCTGTCCAAAATGTGGAGTTTGCTGTCTTCAAAAGAGTGGCCTTTGTTTTTTAATGCAAAAGCCAGAGTGAGATGGGTAGTGCATAAATTTAATAAATAAAATAAAATAAAAATGTGCTATGCTTAGTATGTTTTATTACATGATGAATTCTGGAGTACCATATTATTTTCCCCAAAGCCAATGTTTTATGTTATTGGGCCCCAGATGGTTAATATGTATAATCCAGAGAATTGAAGTCAGAACAGAACTGGAAGGGGCCTTGGAGATCTTCTAACCTAACCCCCTGCTCAAGCAGGAGACCCTATACCATTTCAGACAAATAGCTGTCCAAGCTCTTCTTAAAGACCTCCAGTGATGAAGCACCCACAACATCTGAAAACAAGCTGTTCCACTGGTTAATCGTTCTCACTGTTAGGAAGTTTCTCCTCAATTCCGGGTTGCTTGGTTAGTTTGCATCCATTGTTTCTTGTCTTGCCCTCTCATGCTTTGGAAAATAAATTGACCCCCTCTTCTTTGTGGCAGCCCCTCATTGTATAATGGAATCATGGTATAATGGTATGAGCCCCTCGTGGTATAATGGTATAACTCAAGAAGAAAAGAAAAGATACTCATCTGGCCATAGAGAAAATGGTCAGAGATAACTCAAGGTAAAGACTGACCAACATATTTGAAGCTTATGAAAGATGGAAGAACACAGCAGAAGTCAGAGCTAACAGAAGATGAAGCAACTAAGGGCTGCATGAAGAAATCAATCAGATACAGTCTGTTGTAAACTAATTGGACAGATAGTTGGGATTGCTGGATATCAGACAGATCAGGTGCCTGTTGTCCAGTGACTTCAGCTTGCTGCAGAATCCACAGCATATAAATTATTAAAGAGCCTTTGGAACATTACACAGTTCATGTAGTTAATGACTACAGTTCAGTGTCTGGGTCAGATATAATTAGACATTACATTAAAATATCTTCACACAGCCATTTATTCTGATTTAATTACTTAAAATGATAATGTAATGAGCAGCATTTGGGGGGGGAACAAAGTCTTTTAATAGGTTCATTTGAGATTATTATAAGGAAAATTAATCATTTAAGCAAATGTAGAAAAGGACAAGTTCATTTTAATGATGTTGTTCCAATGTCAAAAGAGGTTACCTTAAAACCGCAAAGGCTGAAGAATGTGTGTACCAAAAGGAGTCAGATCTTAATGGTGCCCTCTTATTACTCCTAAAAATCCCCAGTCATGTGCTACATTTTAATCATTTAATTGAGGTGAATCCACAGTATGCGACACCTTGAATATTTCAATTTAGTAGCACATATCAAGAGCCCCAAAGTACAGTATTATGGAATTAAAGAGGTAGAAAGATTGGGGATGCAGCTGAATCCAATTCTCTGAGCCAGAACGTGTAGATTGAAAATGACACTAGGACCATCTGAATTCATCCTACTCCATAGTAAAACAGTTCACATCATTTTAACGGAATCCCCTAATATTCCATCACAATATTCTGATAGCTGCTCTAATGAATCATCTACCCTGATGTTTAGAGGAAAAATTGATGGGACAGACTGAAATTCTTTAGTTAATAATGCAAAAGCATGTTCTGTAAAAGACAAGTAGCAGTGTTTCTCAGCAGATTGATATTTTTTTCAGACTTTTCTAGATATATTTTTCTAGAATCTCAATGCTCTCTATGCTAGGGAGAGCCAATTATTCACTGTACGTAAATCACATTTTTAATTGCTTGTTAATGACTTCTAGTCTCACTCTGTCCTCTATTTCTTCACTCACTTCTGGTAAATTGCTGTATAATCAGCAGAGCCCATCAGTACAGCAATACAGATGGAACTGCGGTGCTGCTGCATAGGCATGCCACAACCAACTTCCTAGTATAAAAGAAGTGTGAGAAAGATGACAACATCAATAAGCAATATTAGAAGAGGAAGTTCCAAAAAGGTGTTATCTAGCAGAAAGAAATATTCTGCATTTGTCTATATTATTTTAAAATGAAAATGCTGAGAGAAACATTTTTAAAGCATTGCCACCAACTTCTGATTAGCCTTGAAATGAAGAGAAATTGAAGGGAATTCAGGAAATTATCTCAACATTGGGGATATTGATCAATTAGAAGATGATTTTTCTGCTTTCACCTCTAGCAGGGACTTGAAGAATGAATTCAGAGTTTCTTGGATTTTTATATACAGTTTTATTGTGTTCTTATATAAAGTGGATATATTGAGACCATTGATCATTCTGACTTCTATTCAGTTGCCTGTAAGAAAATAATAAAAGAACTAGACAAATGTCAATAATAGGAGGTTTCAATCTGCCAAAAAAGAAGTTTTGCCCACAGTTACAAGAAGAATGGAGCACATCATTCACCGTTCCAAATGTGAATTATTTCTGTGAGTTATCAAGACTTGTGAGGACAACTTCATAGGACACAAAATTCAAAACAGATTTAGATTTGATGACATGACTCAGTAATAAAATGTCCAGTTTGAGATTGTATATATAGAAGAAGCCAGAATTTATTTGTTTGTTTGTTTTTATTTATTTTGGAAACCACTCTCTCTCAGAGGGACTCTGTATGGGATATAAATAAAATGTTGTACTGTAGCCACTCACATTCAGATCCGTATGAGGTTTAATTGAAAAGTATTTTTCATAAGAGCATGTACAAACTCTTACCAATGCCCATTTGCAAAAGGAGAGGTTTATGAGAAAATTATTAGTAGCTTGTCAAATAAGTCATCTTGACCCAATTGCATCTTACAAGAGTTCCCTCTGGTGTTATAGCTATTTTAGAATGCTATTCTCAGTTTTCCCAAACCAGTAGCTTTTAAAAAGAACCAGTTTTTCAATTGTTAGCTCAAAAGCAGAGGTTTGGGGCTTGGGGGATGTAATTCTTATCTGGATATGTTTTGAAGGCCATGACAGGAATCCAAATTGATAGACTGGTTGACTGACTATGTGTCATCATATCAACTGTTGCTGACAACATACATAAATCTTCTCCATGTTAATCTGTCCCAATCTGGCCCTTCAATTCTCCCAATACTGCACCCTGTAATGGAATCCATTCACCCTGCTGCTGAACATTTTCTTCTCTTTTTTATTGTCACTCATCCCAGCATTACAGACTCCACAAGAGAAGTGGTGTTCGCATTATATATCCAAAATATGATAATTTGGGTTGGGTCTCAATTTGTTTGATGATCTATTTTTTTTCTTGGACATCCATGATATTCTCAGGAGTCTTCCCAAACACCATTTCCCCCCCAAAGCATCATTGCTCTTTCTATCATCCAGCAATTTCACCAGTAGCCTCACTTTCAAATTCTTTCTATTTTGAGGATAAAGACAGCAAGGGAAGAGCAATTACATATGCAGATATGGTACACTCAGATTCTATAAACAGATTAAGACACAGCAAGGATTATCCAATGAGGGCAGGAATTTAATGTGACTGATGTTTTTTTTTTTTTTACAAATCCCCAGAGGAATAAAAAGTGTTATTGAGAAAGAGAGAGAAAAATCTCTTTTAAGAAACCTCAAGTATTACTACTTGGATTTGTTCCAGAACATGTGAACCAGAAATACCACAATTTATTGAGATACGTGTTGACAGCTACAAGGACAAACCTGGCAAAACATTGAAAAAAGATACTTCGCTAATGCTATCTAAATGGGGAACTAAACTTGGAGAATATGCACCAATGACTGCAACATCTTTGCTGTTATAACTGCGTTCTTCCACTTCCTTATACCAATAATATCATCAGTTTTATTTCTGTATAATATGCCAGATAATGTCCATGTACATGGGGATCATGTTGATTGCCCAAGGAATGTTTTAGCAATGAAGAAATAGCTGGATTGGCAGAAAAAAAATTGTTCTCCTGTTTCATTTCTGTTTCTAAGCTTTACAGTCCGACTATGTCTATTCCTTACCAGTTCCAACTTTGGCTTTCCATTCTCCCACCACTACAACAAGTTTTGTTTGCATGCTCTAGCAATTTCAGATTGAATTTGAACATAAATGTTGCCAAGCTCCTGTTCTGCATTTATTGTCACAGTAAAGAGTTGTCCATGAAATCTAACTGATACTATTGCAATCAAAGTGTAAATTGTAATCAAATACCATTGGCTATATCTTTCTAGGCTATGAAACTAATGCCATTCCTCTTTTGTTTCTCATGCCCTGAATGGTAAATAGTAGGATCTAACCAAAAGCGTCCAGTTCCAATCCATCTCAATTTGCTGATATCTAAGAGGTGCACTCAGTTCATTTCTTCTTTTGGTGTGTTGCGTTTTCCCATGTCATTGCTTCTCATATTCCATATTTCCATTGTAATTCTGTTGTTGCAACTTCAGATTTTTACTGTCCTGTTCTATCTACCTAATCTATCTCAAGACTGCAAGACAATGGATACCTTCTAAGCATAACATAACCATCTCTCAGGTCTTTTGTTTCCATGGGATCCCCAAGGTGTTCTTAAAAAGACATGTTTTAAGGGCTTTCCATAAAGCCGGTAGAAATATATCTCCCTCTCTCTTTCTCCCTCTCCCTCTCTCCAGCCATGACTTATCCTCTGGAAACAAATACTGTGGGGGTAAGACACCCCTAACACCCCTCCGGGTGTGTGTGCACCTTAAAATGGGTTCTACTGTACAGCACAGTGGACTTGCCATGGTAACGGCTTCACAGTACTCCATAAGGGAGCTCCTTCTCAGCCCTCCAAATAAATGCCAGGCAATTGGCTAAGTGCAATAAAAAAAATGAAACACCAGCATAGACAAGAAACTCCCGAGGAGAGGAATAGAAGACTTGCGATGCTGCATGAGAGACAGTACAACAGTGTGAGTCCTGATTACAGGATTTTCCTGTCTTATGCAGGATTGGGATAAATAAATACCAGGGCAATGCTGGGTTATCGGCTAGTCTTGTATATATAGCTTATATAACTCATATTATAACAAACTCTGGATGTTTCCCAATAAAATAAATTAAAATAACCTGAAAGCCATATTAAAACTATTAAAACCAAATGCGTAAAAACAAAAACAAAAAAACCCCTCCATGCATCATTTTATTATTTTTCCAGCTTCTTCAGCTAGAAGGGTTTCAAGGTGTCTTGGCTATTTAGGAGCTGAGGATAAAACCATCTCATGAAACTCGAAGTGACTGAAAAAACAAAGAATAAAAACACAGGGGAAATTAGGAAGCCCAGAAAGAAGGGAACGTAATTTTTAAAAATCTGCTGAGTTTCAAACCAGCAGCCTACAAGAGATGGGCAGATGGTGTGATGGACTACAGTGAATGGCAGCTTCCTAGGAAAAAGGGAGTATATTCCAGAGAGAGGAGAAAGACAAGAGGCAGCCCAGCTCAGAAATGGATAGGACACAAAGAGAGTAAAGGCAGGCATTCCTTAGGATTTTCCAGGATATATCAATAGGTTGGGAGCAATTGGGGTTTAGTCTGGCAAGATTTTGTCTGTTATGAGTAAATAAAGAACTCTGACTGAATTGTGCCATGTCATTCTTGAGCTTAGCTTGACACAACCTTTCATTTACAAAGCAGTGTTTATAACCATTGTGTTGTCAGCATTCCAACTAACCAACTCCAAACCAATAAATTCGAGACAAGCATTTTCTCAAAGTTCCATTTTATTGGAGTGGTCATATTACATCTGGGAAAACCGAATCTGAGAGTTCTGGGTTTTCCCCTCCCAAAAAATCCAAAGATCCATCCCTGCACCCACCAGTCCATCACATGGCCCAATCAAACAATGTCCCAACTGGAGACATTCCTCCAGACACTCCCCTCCAGGTGCAGGGCAACATGTCCTTGACTCTCTGAAAAGAATGTTGTTGAGTCTAATCTTCCACCTTTCTATGAAATCCCCCCTCCCAACTTCCCAGGCACTAAATGTGGCGGCCTCAAAGGTTCCAAGTAAAATATGGCTTCCAAGGCTGACAGTGCTATTATAGGCAGTCCTCAACTTACAAAAGTTCATTTAGTGACTGTTCAGAGTTACAACGGCAGTGGAAAAAAAGTGACTTATAAAGATTTTTCACACTTACAACTGTTACAGCATCCCCCATGGTCATGTGATCAAAATTCAGATGTTTGGCAATTGATTCCTATTCATGATGGTTTCAGTGTCCTAGGATCACATGATCCCCTTTTGCAACCTTCTAATTAGCGAAGTCAATGAGGAAACTAATTCACTTAACAATCCTGTTACTAACTTAAGAACTTCAGGGATTTACTAAACAAGAAAGGTGGTAAAATGGGGGCAAGACTCTCTTAACAACTGTCTCACTTAAAAATTTGGGGCTCAATTGTGGTCCTATGTTGAAGACTACCTGCATAGCATTTGTGATAAAACAGCTCTAAAATATATTAGAGATCACAGTGAGCATTAAGTCAAATAACTGCACTAACTGCAATTGGCAATAGCCAAGACCTGTTATTTGAAATGGACTTGAGGATAACTTGAAGAACTTGGAAAAGGAGTGGAAAAATGCACCCTGAGTTGCTTTGGTAATGAAGGGAGAAAATAAAGGGCAATATCATACATTTCTTCCCTCTAAAAAAAGCCAGACCATTTTGACATCATGGCAACTGGGCAGGACAAATATGACCCCAGTGGTGTAACATGAGGATCCTGAGCAAATGTGGTGGTAGCCTTTTTAGTCCTTGGAAATATAAAACTCAACATAACAGTGTGTACACTGTCATTAACATGACTTTAAAGACAAAACCCTTGGAGAACATAACTGACTTAGAACAATTGGAGAAATGTCATCTACATCATTTTTGTTGTCTTATTCCCTGTAATTGTTTTCTAAATAATGTGGATGGCTAGGCTATATGTTTTCATCCTAAAAGGTGAAAGTTAATTGAAACCAAAAAGGATGTTGCAGAACAACTATCCACTATGACAACCGTGGGAATCAATGATAGATGAATCCTTTAGATATATATACATACATATGTGTGTGTGTGTATACATATACATATACATATACATATACATATATCTTATGTTTTTGTGAATGTATGATATTTAGCTTTGTTCAGGTATTTTCCCACGTCTTTATAGTTGTGCTTTTAAAGTTATAGCGACATTTCGGCAGAATCTCATCTGCCATCATCAGGCTTGTGTATTGAGTTTGTCGTGTGTGTGTGTGTGTGTGTGTGTGTGTATGGTATTTAGGTTTCTTCGGGTATTTTCCCACATCTTAATAGTTGTGCTTTTATAGCGACGTTTCAGCAGAATCTCATCTGCCATCTTCAGGCTTGTGTATTGAGTTTGTCGTGTGTGTGTGTGTGTGTGTGTGTATGGTATTTAGGTTTCTTCGGGTATTTTCCCACGTCTTAATAGTTGTGCTTTTATAGCGACGTTTCAGCAGAATCTCATCTGCCATCTTCAGGCTTGTGTATTGGGTTCTTTATTAATTGTGTATCTCAGGCTTAGCAGCCATTTTCTGTTTGAATTTGGTGCTGGCTTTGTGTTTTATTTGAATGGTTTTTCTTCATCTTGATTGGCTGGGAGTCTAGGTCTTTGTTTATTGGTCTTGAGTTGCTGTATTCTTGATTAGCTGGCAACGTTGTGTTTTGTGTATTGGGGGCATGTTTGGGTTGGAGGTATTGGGTTTTTTTGTTTGTGTCCAGGTGTTAGTTTGGATTGTGGTATAGAGATTCTTTTGTTTGTGAGTGCAGGCATATATACATATACATATACATATACATATACATATACATATATATATATATTTGTTTTCGTAGATTTTCACGGGTAAAGGTATGTAGGTCTTGGTGTATTCGGGTCTTGTCCCGTGTAAGATTGAGAGTATCTTGGCAATGTTTTGATGAAATCTCATCCGTCATCTTCAGGCTGGTGTCTTCAGCTTCATTTTTCTGGGAGAAGTGTGTGATAGTGGCTGTTTTTCCCTTTTAAACTCCAGAGTTGGCTGTGTTGTTACTTCTTGATTGGTTGATGGAGTTGATGTATGCCATCAAAAGCCAACCAATCTGCATACATCAACTCCATCAACCAATCAGGAAGTAACAACACAGCCAACTCTGGAGTTTAAAAGGGAAAAACAGCCACTATCACACACTTCTCCCAGAAGAACAAAGCTGAAGACACCAGCCTGAAGATGACGGATGAGATTTCGTCGAAACGTTGCCAAGGTATTCTCAATCTTACACGGGACAAGACCCGAATACACCAAGACCTACACACACACACATATATACACACACACACACACACACACACATATATATATATACATATATACATATATACATATATACATATTCATTGGATGCAGCTTTGTGTTCTGTGTTTGGAGTCATTCCTGGCAGAACGCTAAATGCAAACCAGATGTAAAAAAGTATCTCCTCCATGACAAATGAAGTAACAGGCCTTCTTTATGCCAATTTTGGAAGACATTGTTTACATTGTTCACTTTGTGTACTGGAGGTTTGTTCCTGCTTCTCTTGTCTTTTGCATCCCAAAGGCATGTGCCAGTATGTTGCAAATATACTTTCTAGTTGGTGGGAATCTCAAAATAGCATTTTGATTTGAAAGGCGATCTCCGTATTAAATATTTTAATTTGGAATATACTAAACATTCTAATTTGGAAAGGATAGCATGAACATAACTAGACATCGGACTTTTGGTTCCTACTGATTGGTACTGTGCTTACTACAGTTATAAATCAAAGCTAATAACCTAGCATACATATTTTTTATTTTTACTAAAAAAAAAAGGCTGAGTGCAAAGTTTTGAAGAATTCATAAGAGTTTCAATCAAATAACTATTTCAAATCAAATCTCTAACTGAATCTCTGAATTGATTTGAGGTACCAAATCAAGTCAGGTGTTTCTGAATCACTTTAAGATATTTGAAAGAGCGTCAGAGATTCAAATGGGTTTAATCAGCAAGATTAGCCACTTCTGAGAAAGCATTGAGATATCGCTTCTGAGATATTATGTGTTGTTTGTTGTGATGTCTTTCCTCATCTCTGATATATTTGCCTTAAAAGAAATATATTTCCAAAAGTTACAACAGTGAAAACCTTTAATATATCTGATTACAATTTTATATAAGAGTGGAGGCACTTTTGGAAAAATTGGTTGAAAGTTATGCCTCTGAAGATCATTTCTGATATTTTCATCACATTCTGCAAAACAAGCAAGCAAGCAAATAAATAAACATATAAATACATAAATGCTGAATATATATTATATAAAGTAATCAATAGTCAGAACAGTTTATAAATTGAATTTTCAGACTGTTCAAATGGTGTCTTGTTTTCACTGAACATCAAATTCAGCTCGAATTATGTGAAACCTGATTCATTAATCTCAAACTTGACCTGAATCCTGGTTGATTTGCATATCTCAAATTTCTTGTTGTACAAAGTGAACATTGCATATTGTAAGATATTTCCAAATATGTTGTTCCTATATTGCACTTTCAGTTTTCCATAAACTTTGACTATAAGTCCTTGTTCCCTGTCTAAGCAGTGGAAATGACAAATTGCCTCTGTTTAAAGAAATACAAAGTAATGCTATCATTCTTAGAGTGAGAAGATTGATAGATGGATTAATTGATGCTACCCAACTCCACAAAAGTCTGGGCAGCCTACAATGTTAAAAGATAGAGGAAGAAAGATGTGCATTCCTTGAATTACAATCACAATTCAGATCAGAATTTCCCACACTAAAGATGTGGTGTTAAAGTGCGACATCACTTGATCACATTGCTTAGTGATGGCAATCTCAGCTGTCCCAGTTGCTGTTGTAACCCCAGGACTATGTGGGTCATTAAGTGAAGATCTGATGTGACTGCGATGTGGGAAGAGATGGGAGTTCCAGGCAGTAAGGCTGGAGGGTGAGATCTACAGGTGTGTGGGTGCTTGGATGCTGTGCATGGACAGGTGCCATAGTTAGAAGTGTGAGTTGGAGAGTGAGTGGTGCAGGCAGGCACTACACAGACTGCAGGAAGGTGAGTGGGTCCCACAGTTGGTTGGGTGTCGTGGGCAGGTGCTATGGAGAGTGGGTAGGTGCATGGGTGTCAGAAGCAGGTTCATAGCTGCCACAGGCAGGTAGACAATAAATCATCAAGAGTGGGAACAACTTGCAATCTCTTGCCAGCTTGTTTGGTGGTGATCACATAACCACAGTATGCTGCAACTGTTGTAATTGTGAGCCAGTTCCCAAGTATTCAAATTGTGATCTTGTGCCCACAGAGATGTTGTGATTGCCAGAACTTTCAGGACTAGTTGTAAGTCCTCCTTGTAGAGCACTGTCACAATTTTAAATAGACACTGAGCAAGTGGTCATAATTTGGCAAGTACTTATATATCCCCTCTAGAAGGAAGAAGGGCCTTCCTGCTTTTTTATTCATTGCTAAATCTAATGTTGATAAAAGAAAGAAAGAAAGAAGGGACCAGTGAAAAGTTCAAAGGACAAAAAGCAATGTATGAAATGTTGGACTGATGCAGTAGAAGCCATAAAACAATTTGTACGGATGGAAAAGTATGATGAATGACACTATTGTAAGCTATATTCAGCTATTTCCTTTTTCCTTTTTGTCTATTTGCCTTACTGTTTCTCACTTCTTTGTTGGTGCTTTTCATAGTTTGCTTATCCCCTAAAAAAGAGTGGCACTGTGGACATATATGTGTGGAGGGAAACTCTGTTTTTACAATTCACATTACAGGGATGGCAGAAATCCCAAGACTCATCTCAGCTCTGCTCATGTTATGCTCATTCTGAAGCATGTACTTGGGCTTTATTAACTTAGAATAAAAAAGGTCACTCAAAACGTTTAGTGGTATAAATTACATGAGCTCTGGGATATCCTGTATGATGCCCCTGAACAGTAATGTACCGGTTTATGCTTCCCTTTGTGCCTGCCAGGCCTCATGCATTACTCAGTCTTTAAAATTTTAAGAGTATTTTAATGTTAAATAAAAAGGTAGAAGAAGCTAGGGTGCTGTAAGCGAAGTATCGGTTTCTTATCCAAGAATACACCTACTTTTTGCATAAGCACAATTTAACCATATTTGTTCTTAGAAAATAAAATGGTGAGCGGCTATTGTCCAGGGCTCTGGTTTGTAAATGTGTAAGGCTGCCTGGAAAAAAGGAACTATCATTGTGAGTTGATAATAAGTATCCTGGATTGCTTAACAGGGTATTCGGGAGGAATGTCACCTTTACCTTCGCTAGTTGTTGTTTTTAATTAGCCACATCAACTTTGGAGACCATTTTCTGAACACACAACTAATCTTCATGGCAGCCATTTTCTTTGATTGCCCAGATGCGGAGATATTCTGAGTTTTGGAGTCTCCCTTGAGAAGGACTCCTGTTATGTTGATAAGAGGTACCTTCAGCACCAAACCTAATATAAATCCAAAGACTGTTATCTTATTCTTAATTTTAATACCTATGCTTTGATTCCATTGTAAGCTGGCCAGAGTCATTTAGGACAATGAGATGGGCAGCATATACATATAATAAGTGAGCTGTGGAAAAAGCTGGAGAAGAAGCACCACATTTCATCTAAAGTAGTTAAAAGAAGAAGCTATTGCTTAAAGGACCATTGACTGCTAGAAATAGCTTCACCATCTGTGCTGTGTCAAATGTCTGGACTGCAACTGCTGAGTCAGGCCAGTAATCCAGTCACACTACTTGCTCCCACAGTATCCAGTGAGTTCAAAACATCAAAGAGGTCCAGACCTTTGGGAATCCTTCTTTCAATTTTTTTTAAAAGTTATGGGAACCTAACCTAATCCAGCTCAATGTATCTCAAGTCAAGAACAAATTGTTGTTTGAATCCAGAAACGGTAGGGAAGATCTGAACAGGACAAAGTTTACTGTTAGGTCATCCTTTGGAAATCATTTAGAACCACATGAATCTTCACTTGACTGATTATATATCTTGGTTAGCTTTTCCTCAATAATTTAGTTCTGTGTAGCTACTAATTATTGTGTCCATTACTTTGAGTGTTGTTTCTATGCAGAATTGTTTTCCTAGTAAAAAAAAAGAATGATTGTTTGCTTGTTTAAACCAGTCAGAGTTTACTGTCTCTAGTAACAATGTGGCAAGACCATTGTTATTTTGAGCAGTTTAGTGACATATTTTGATTCCTCTTTAAGAAAAGTCTAGAAGTTTAGAGCTTGTTCTGAGCAAGCCTGCTTATTTTTCACTCTTGTTTGCTGAAGGAGAAGGGGGGGGAATCTTCATGTAGATTCAAAGCAGTGAAAGTCTCAGACTTTTGATTTCCATCCCAGAGTCATGTGCCAGCCAGTCAAGGTCAGGTCTTGCAGTCCCCTGATCATGGCAGAGCCGTGAAGTCATGATGCCAGGTTGTTTAACATGAGGCACTTTGGAAATTGGCTGCCTATGGGGTGTCTCTGCTGTCGCTGTTGAGGAGATCTGGCAGCTTTTAAGAGATTTTATTTTAAGTTGTATGAATTGGTGTTTTAATAGTGAAGAATTATAACTTGACAAATGAGACACAGTTTACACATAAAAGTGATTTTTTAAAATCATCATTAAACATAATGCCACTGTAGACACTATAGAGGGTGGTGAGCACAGCACAAAACATCGCGGGCCGTCCCCTGATATTACTAGATGACATCGCTAGGGCTCATTGCCTTAGAAGAGTGAGGAAAATCTTCAGGGACGACTCACACCCTGGTCAGCACTTCTTCACACTCCTACCATCGGGAAGGAGATATAGAAGCATAGGCAGCAGCACAAACAGGCTGAAGAACAGTTTCTACCTGTGGGCTGTCAGACTCCTGACTGGAAAATAACTTCATGTCAACATAGTATGATAGACTTATGGGGCGGCACATTGCAATAAGTTCACATGGTATAATAAGTTTGTGTGTTTGTTAGTAGGATTCACTGGGTTAGGGACTTTCTGTCTTCACTGTGAGTTATGTTGTGGGGGATGCACAAAAGGAGGCTCAGACAATCTCATTGTACACATGTTGTACTCTGACAATAAAGGTTTATTTGATTTGATTTGATTCAGTTCTATATCTTAGGATTGTATGATGGAGAGAAACAAATTTATTTATTTATGTTATGTATGTAGGTTTGAATGTTATTGGTTTATTGAACTGTTCTTGTAAAATGTCAAATGGTATTGGTTTGAATAGTGCAGGAAGAAACCCTGCACTCCCATTGGCTGGCAGCTACGGCTGCAGGCTATAAGAAGCAGCCGTAGCCAAGCCAGAATGGGTCCATTTGAGCTGTAGTCACTAATAAACTTCTTTGCTGGAACTCCTCGCGTCTGACTCTTCATGCAAACTTAACACTGGCGACGCGGATGGGATTTCCCTGAAGAGAAGACGACGCGACGAACAAGCAACTGAGCGAGATGGCTGCGCTGAACACCCCCCAGCACCGTTCGATCCGGCGACGGAAGACTGGGAATCGTATGCGGATCGTTTCCACATGTTCCTGGAGGGGAACGATCTCGCCGGCATCCCCGAGAGACGGAAGAGGGCGGTCTTTCTCACGCACTGCGGTCCGGCAGTCTTCAAAATGGCGAAGGCGTTGGCGGGAGCAGCAGAGCTGAAGGTAATGGAATGGCCCGATTTAGAGAAACTTTTAAGAGCCCATTACGCCCCACAAGTATCGTGCCTCATTAAGAGACACGAATTTTACCGTCGGGATCAAGGGGATAGCGAGAATGTTAATGACTTCGTGGCAAGTTTAAGGGACATTGGGGGTGCTTGTGACTTTACCAACTTAGAAGAGGCCATGCATGATCGGTTTGTTTTAGGCCTAAAAGATAAGGTCTTACAAAGCAAACTTTAATGAAACCTAAGATCACGTTTAAAGAGGCCATTGAAGAAGCTGTTTCAGCAGAAGCCACCAAGTCCTCAGCTGCGGCCATGAAAAAGAGGCCTCAAGCCAGGCCTCAAGCCATTCTGATGGGGAAAAATCCACAACAGCTCATTGTGAACAAATAGACTCTGATTCTGATGGCAGTGAGGCAGAGGAGGGGATTTTTAAACTCAGAATGGAGAAGAAAAGAAAAGACTCTGGGAAAAACAGGCAAGGGTTCTATTGCAGAGGCTATGGGGGCACCCCCGACTGAATGCAAGTTCTTTGACTCCATTTGCCTACGTGAGAAACGGGTCACATAGCCAGAGTCTGCAAATCATCCAGAACTCCACCAGTTAGGAAAAAATTTCCTGATAGAGACTTTAAGCCCAACAATTTCCTTGAAAAAATGGGGCGAAATTTAGAAGCAAATGGCAAGAATGAAACTCACCAAACAATCACTATTGGTCATTCTTCACCCTTAAATAGCAGAAAAGTACACGTGAAGGTGTTTATTGAAGGAAGGCCTTGCCAAATGGAAGTGGACTCAGGCTCTTATTTATCTATGGTGTCATGGGACACTATCCACAGACTCTTTCCCAAAATTCAGAAAAAGCATTTCCAGAAGCAAGCACTGACTCTCAAAGACTACCAAGGGAACAAGATTCCAGTAGTTGGAGCGAGAGATTTCAACGTGCAGTTTAAAGGCCACACCAAACGTTTGCCCCTGACCATCGTGGACAAGGATCGCCCAAGTTTGCTGGGACTTGAGTGGTTCAAGCCACTTGGCATCGAGGTGACTGGCATCCATCACGTGAGCAGTTCTGACTGGGAAGAGTCCTTGAAGTCTGAGTTTCCAGAGGTCTTCAGCGAAGGACTGGGCAAGTATATGGGGACCCCTATTGCTTTCAGCCTAGACCCCAAGGTGCCCCCAATTCGTTTAAAGCCCAGGAGGGTCCCATTTGCTTTAAAGGAAAAAATTGATGCACAATTAGATAAGCTCATTGCTCAAGGGGTTTTAGAGCCTACTGACCACTCCAGATGGGAAACACCCATAGTCACACCAGTCAAGGCTGATGGGTCAGTGAGAATCTGTGGTGACTACAAGGGGACACTTAACCATGCGCTGCAGCAGAGCGATATCCTGTACCAGTTGTGCATCATCTGCTCCATTCCCTTGGCAGGGGTACAGTATTTGCTAAACTGGACTTAGCTCAGGCATATCAACAATTAACAGTTGATGATGCCACTGCAGAGGCACAAACAATTGTGACTCATAGAGGTGCCTTCAAATGTAAAAGACTACAATTTGGAGTAAGCGTGGCACCTGGCATTTTCAAAGCCTTATGGAAAGAATGTTGCAAGGACTGCCAGGGTAGCCTTATTTTGATGATGTATTAATCTCTGCTGAAAATGACACTCAGCTTCAAGAAAGACTCAGAGAAGTCCTTACCAGATTCAGAAAAGGGTTAAAAGTCAAGGAAGACAAATGTACACTCAAAACAGACAGAGTTGAGTTCCTGCGTATATGATTGACAAGCATGGCATCCATCCTACTGATGCCAAGGTTAAAGCAATCAAGGAAGCCCCTAAACCTCGATGCAAGGCAGATTTGCAAGCCTTCCTTGGACTTATTAACTTTTACCACATGTTTCTACCTCACAAAGCATCTATTGCTGAGCCCTTACATCGCCTGCTTGATAAGAAAGCTGTTTGGATCTGGGGGCGGAAGGAACAGTCAGCATTTAACAGTATTAAGAGACTAATCACGTCTGATGCTGTGTTGATACAATTCTCTGAGAATTTGCCTGTTGTTCTGACTTGTGATGCATCCCCTTTTGGAGTGGGGGTTTGAGTCACAGGCTTCCCATTGGAGGGAAGCCCCAATTGCATTTTACTCTCGCACTTTGTCCAAAGCAGAGAGGAATTATAGCCAATTGGACAAGGAGGCTTTAGCAGTTGTTGCAGCTGTTAAGAAATTTCATGAATATCTGTATGGCAGGTCATTCACCATTGTTACAGATCACAAACCTTTATTAGGCATTGTGGCAGGAGACAAACCTACACCTAATATCCTGTCACCAAGAATGCTGAGGTGGACTGAATTTCTTGCAGCCTATTCATACAAACTGATTCACAGGCCTGGCAAGGACATTGGACATGCTGATGCACTGAGTCGTTGCCCACTACCTTGCCACAAGGAGGACTTTGAACTTGAAACTCACACCTTTTCCTGGAGACCGTTGCTAAGCTTCCAGTCCATGCTGCTGAGATTGCCAGAGAAACTACCAAAGATGCTGTATTAGCACCTGTTATGGGCTGGATTAAGAAAGGTTGGCCTCTTCAAGATCTACCTCACCTTGCCCAACCTTTTAAGTCCAGGCAAACTGAATTATCTGTATTAAGAGGATGTATTTTGTGGGGTAACAGGGTGGTTATTCCTGCAAAACTGCAAAGGGAGGTTTTGGAAATGTTACATGAGGGTCATCCTGGGATTGTAAGGATGAAAGGTTTGGCCAGGAGTTATGTATGGTGGCCAGGTATTGACAAAATGGTTGAAAACTGGGTAGCATCTTGTCCCAATTGCCAGGTAGTCAGGCCTGCCCCACCTCACGCCCCCACACAGGAATGGGAATGTCCTAGGGGCCCATGGTCTAGAATCCACATTGATTTTGCAGGCCCTACAAGAGGGCACACTTTTCTAGTGCTAGTAGATGCATACTCTAAATGGCTAGAGGTAATTCCCATGACATCCACTACAACTGAGGCTGTCATCAAGCAGCTCAGAAAATTGTTTGTCACCCATGGGCTACCAGATGTCCTTGTTTCTGACAATGGCCCTCAATTCACATCTAACATTTTGAATCCTTTCTAGCTCAACAGGGCATCAGACATGCCCTCACTGCCCCTGGGCACCCTTCGCCAATGGCCAGGCTGAACGCATGGCACGCTTCACCAAAGAGAAGCTTCAGCAGCTGGGTCCTGGGGACATCACTGAGAAGCTTGAAAACTTCTTAGTGTTCAACACATCACTCCTAGCCCATCAAATAACTTGTCCCCAGCAGAGTTGTTGATGGGCAGGAAACTTAGGTCTTCCCTTGACCGCCTTCATCCCACTTACGCACCCAACGCACCACTGGATTCCACTTCCAAAGTTCGTTCTTTTAGTGTGGGTGATTCTGTCTATGCTAGGAACCTTATAGGTGAACCTTTGTGGATTCCTGCTGAAATAACTCACATCACGGGCCCTCGTTCTTACAGGGTACAAACAGAGGATGGCCTCCTCTGGAGCAGGCACATTGACCAACTTAGATCCAGGTTCCCTCAGGAACATCGACCCTGTCCTCTCTAGGTCCCTCACCTGATGTCCCTTCTAGGGGAAGGAGGGAACAGGTGGAAAATCAGCAAACAGGAATCAACCCCATGTGTAACGAGCCATTGCGACAGGAACCATCCCGAACCCTGTCACAAAGCCAAGATCCATCCTTAGAAGTGGAAGATTGCACATCACTACCTGACTTGGGTGCTGACATTGGAATGGAGATGGGTTGGGAGGAGAGACCAGATTCTAACAGTCTAACAGGGTCTTTCTCAGGAAGTCCCAACAGGGAAATGTCAGTAGACACATTTCCCTCTCACTGGGTGAGAACGTTAAAGCTTCTGAACCACGAAGGTCTCAACGACACGTAAGAGCCCCACCTATTTAAAGGAATACATTAGATAGGTTGGGGTTTGGTATGGACTGAACCTAGTGGGGAGGGGTGTTATGTATGTAGGTTTGAATGTTATTGGTTTATTTGAACTGTTCTTGTAAAATGTCAAATGGTATTGGTTTGAATAGTGCGGGAAGAAACCCTGCACTCCCATTGGCTGGCAGCTACGGCTGCAGGCTATAAGGAGCAGCCGTAGCCAAGCCAGAACGGGTCCATTCGAGCTGTAGTCACTAATAAACTTCTTTGCTGGAACTCCTCGCGTCTGACTCTTCATGCAAACTTAACAATTTAGTTATTTGTTTGTTTGTTTGTTTGTTTGTTTGTTTGTTTGTTTGAAAGAGCAAAATTTCCTGGGATCAGCTGAGCCAATGGCCATGCCTTCCCTCTCTTCCTCTTCTACGGTCTGCTAGTATGGCTGATGGGTGATAATCAAAAACTACAGAAGCTGAGATTTCAGAAGAAGTGATGGTAACCCTTTTCCCTTCCCCTCCAAGTGTGTATTATTCATGCATTTGATTTGATTTAGGCCCTGCCCCGCACTGAACTGACTTTGGGCAGCTCATAACATAACAAAAGCAAGTTTAGAATGTAGTATAAAACAGATGAATAAAATGTGATTGGCCACTTGGTACAAAAACATATACAAACTACAACCATCAAGAGTTCCAGCCATCCCATAGAACAGTTTCAAAGCTTTCTGGCTTCTAGAAGCCAGATGGATGTCAGATTATGTCTGTAGGTTGAGGTTGCTTGCTTGGGAATGCATCTTTCATGTGTTTCTTGTTTGTTTTACAAAAGTAGAAAACTATAAAGCCAAACTTAGCTGCTCCTTTAAAACCTGATTTATAGCATAATAGCTGATTGTCTTATCTTCTTATGTTTCAATTCTACTGCAAGCTCTTCCACAATTGTTAAGATAGTCTGGTATAGTGGGGAGAGTCTTGCACACATGCTCCAAATTCCCTTCTTTGAGTTAGCTAAGCAGAAGGTAGAGGAGTGAGATCATTTATTCTTTCCAAATCCTTTGGGTAACACTGTTTTTTGTTTAAAGAGAGATAATTGCCATAATTCCTTCAATGCATGGTAAAGTTCTCAAATGCGACAGAGTGTGTGTCACAGGCTGGGAGGGAGAAAATTCCAGGAGACAGGTTGAGTTAGGAGTTCCTGCCAGCAGAAAATGTCATATCCATCACAGAAATGTTGTTTTAGTTTCAAATGAACTGCTGTAGAGCCAAGAACAGCATCTCTCTCAAAAGCAGCTGAGATCATGAAGTTGCATATGTCTAGAGACTGGTTGCAAAACGAGATCAGAGGGCATCCATAAAGAATTATTATCTTTTTCCTCTTCATCTTTATGAGATCATCTGAAGAATTTTTTCTTCTTCTTAGTCTCTCCCTCTTACTGCTCTACAGGCAGCTCTCCAACAGGCCAGTGTCCTATTTATCTCTCTTCCCTTACTTGAGAATCAGCATCTAGTCCTGAGTAAGTTGGAAATTACAGCTTCTAGTTGGAGCAACATTAGCTTCTAGCTCCAATGTTTGTGGCCTACTGCTTGGAAAATGGCTGGATGCTGCTTGAATATTTGTTCCCTGTGTTGGAAGAAATATCCTTCTGAGTTCAGTTCCAAGTAGAGAAAAAAGACACTGGAACCATGGAAGTGGCTTGGGAAGAAGATTTAATGGTGGACAGGACCACATGACGGGGTGAAGAAGAAGAAAAGAGCCAAGATGCTGAGAGTGCTTGAGTTTTATACCCTCTGTTGGGCCCCACCTTAGTGTTTCCTGTTCCTGTGTAAGAAATGTATCCCATTGGCTATAGGGACTCCCAGTGTGTGGGGGTCTTAGTTAACTTTGTAGGCTTTGTCTGTGTCCCAGGCTTGAATGCTGGCTGATGTAATCTTCCCAGGCGCCATGTGGTGAGATGGGTTGAGGGCTAATCCTATCTTTTGTTATGTAGAATAGACTGGCTCAGGCCTTAATGGCTCATTGACAAAGGTAGGGGGGAGCTGAGTTTCTGCCTCTCTGAGTTTCTACTTCTCTTTTAGGGGAAATATTCTGCCTTTTAAATATATCCTAAAACATTTCAATTTTCTGGGGGGGTGCTAATTTCCTATACCTGTTTAACTAATCAAGTAAGGTCCCACTTCCTACCCCATCTCTCTATCTGGTATGGGCCCAGTGCATCAATGCACTGAAAGTGCTCCCCTAAACAGGTACACCCTGACACTTTAGAGAATGCCGCAAAGCATTTCTGAACAATATGATGGCAATCACACTGATTTCTATGATTGACTGAGTTAGTCAACTGCTTCTGTGCAAATCTAATTAAACAGCTCAGTGCTTATGCAGAGCTATAGTGAACCACCTCCAGTGATTCTGAACTCTGTTAAACTATTGCTTTGGGGATCCTGGGAGCAAAACTCCCTCCCCCTTTTTTTATCATATTTGGCCAGCAGGCAGCATTTGTGAAATTTTGGAGCAGCAATCTGATAATTTGCCCATCACTATGCAAAATGCATAAACTAATGTTTTCTCTCCCTCATCACCCTTGCTATGTCCCATATGAAAACTGTGCATTTCTTAATTTAAATATTTCAGGAAATTGAGATTGGAAGGTGGGGAAAAGAGAGGGAGGGGAAAAAACCCATACGCATGTTTTATTTTAATTTCATACACCAGGAAACCAGCACACATCGCTGCCAGCTTCCAAACGGTAGAAGTCTCTCTTAGGAAAAGTTGCTTTCCCTTCCTCTTCCCATTGTTTCTATAAATAGGGCTTGTGTTGTGTACGGAAAGGAAAACCTGCGGCATCAGCCTAGTTAATAACTATGAAGTAATGTCTGACACTAACCAATGTTACTTCACAAAGATACAAAGATAATTAGGGGTTGGATGGAGATAGATTCTTGAAGCAGATTTTCCAACAGGGGAAACAGGAATGTTCCTCAAGATTACAATAGCTTAGATTTTGAATCATTTGCTTTTACTTAAAGTATAATAAGAGGCCCTTAGAAGAAAACAATATGCATCTGTTCCTCTGTGAATAGGAAAGAAAGAGAAACATAATAGGGTTATAGACTATATGGATTGTACACCCCTCTGCAATCTCTCAATAAAGAATAAAAATCCTCTGCTGTCTTGCACCTACTTCACTTTTAATATTCCACCTGCAATGGGAAACAAACAAGAGAATGAGATAATGGGAACAGCCTAAAAAGAAGTATCATATGGAATAATCTCTTGGGGATGCTTTAAGGCAGGGGTCCCCAACCCCTGGGCTGCGGCCCACTACCAGGCCTTCTGTCAAGCCCAAAATTGACATATGCATAGTCATTTTATTTAGTCTTCTTATATATTCCTTTTCTTTCTTTCTCTTTGCTGGTTATTGGGGGGAAGGGTTTTGGGCTTGCCACATTCCTAAGGTGGGAGGAGTGGAGATAGAGAGAGTTGTTTAGGCTAGTGGTGCTCCTTCCTGTGGGAATGAAAGCTGACCCTATTGAGACCTGGAGGTGGAGATTGATGACACCAGGCAACATTGATTTACTTCTATTTGGGGAATGTGACTTTTGGGGGTTGTTTCTAATTTCCAATATTGTATGGTGTAATTCCGGGCTGTGTCAGATCCGGAATTACAACAGACTTTGCCAATTTGATGCTTTCCTAAATAAAGGAAATTGTTTTGGAAGATGGACTTTGGTCTTTTCTTTTTACATGGATTTCATCACTTGGAAACCTGACACCTTGAGCCATTGGGAACTGGCCCACGGAAGTGGTGGGTGAGCATGTGTGCACGTTCCATCTGCATGAGCGGTGTGCATGCCTGCCTCACACAAATAGAGCTGCACACGTGCACGCATTTCCTTGTCACTCATGGGGAACCATCTCCTCAGTGCCTCGCTGGTCCACAAAGCCAGAAAGGTTGGGGATGTCTGTTTTAAGGTTTGTTTCTCAGAAGGCTTTTTACCGTACAACTTCAAGTGAGAATGCTGGGGACAGATTGAACTGGCATTGCTTCAGTCTTCGGTGGCTTTGAATAAGTGGCATTATAGGACTGGGGATTTGATCAGAAGAGTAATAATGATGTCAGAAAAGACCAGTGACAGATGTTCATACTTTTCTTGGCCAGATTCTTCAAGAAACTCTGGGCTGAGTTTTCTCAATGACTGGATTTTACACAAGTCACATATACCTATCCTATGCACTCTTGGGCTGAAAGAGAATCATAAAAGGAAGCCTTGAAGTCTCTGAATATAGTTCAGGATTTCCAGAACATAAAAATAGAAAGCGGGGCTTGGACTAAACTTAAGAAAGAGTGTGTGAATGTGTAGTTTCTCTGGAAATTTGGTAGGGAGCAATAGGAGTTGTTGTTTCCTCGTATAACCTATGCATTTCCACTTGTATTAAAAAGGAAGATAGATGTAGTATTTGAAGACTTACTACAGCATCTTCTGCAGTATCAGTGCAGAACCATGAATATTAATGATATGATATAAAATAAAAAGTTAATCATTCTTGGCTTTCACTTTTCTTAGGTGAGTTGTCACTGTACATTAACCCCTACATTATATTAAGAAAAAGGATTTTAAAACAATATTATCTAATGGCTACTTTAAAATACGTCTTAACCTAAAATGCGCAATCCTAAATCTTGAAAGGCTATTTAGGGAATGATATAAAAACAGAATAGGAGGATGGAGTCTAAAAAGGTCAAAAGATGCATAATTCCCCAAATTATGGATTTAAGGTAGATACATTTACTACATGGTGGATTTGCAAGTGTTTCTGATTTCAACCAATGGCTCTGAAATGAAGAAAAGCTGATTGATCAAGTGGACCTTTATACAAAAATATTGTACATTCATTTAATTACGATACTGGACACATTTTAATGATCTTACATAGATATTCCCTATTTAACTTCAAAGTGTCACTCACCTCTGGCTCTTCATAGTGAAGAAAGTGTAGTAATAAAGTGTGGTGAAGAAAGTGTAGTAAGCATAATCTTTGAAAAATCTTTCAGAACCAGCTCCTTGCCAAACCTGTGGTCACAAGCCATGGTCATCCCCATCTTCAAAAAGGGAGACCCCAGCCTAGTTGAAAATTACAGACCAATCTCTTTATGCTGCATCACCTGTAAAGTTACGGAATCAATTATTAACCAATCCATTATCCTCCACTTAGAGTCAAACAACCTACTCTCTAATAAACAATTTGGTTTCAGAAAAAAGTATCCTGTAATCTGCAACTCTTACACTGCAAAAACATATGGACTACACAACTCAATCAGGGCAAAGCAATAGACGCAATCTATATAGACTTCTGTAAAGCCTTTGATTCAGTGGTACACGACAAACTACTCCTAAAACTAAAATCTTATGGTATCTCTGGACACCTGCATAATTGGATAGAAGCATTCCTATCAAACAGACAACAGACGGTCAAAAGAGCCTTGGTAGCTCAGGCTGTTAAATGCCTGCTCTTAAGATCCAGCTGCCTACAATTATTGTAGACTCGAATCCCACCAGGCTCAAGGATGACTTAGCCTTCCATCCTCTCAGGGTAGGTAAATTGAGGACCCAAGATTGTTGGGGCAATTATTGACCTTGTAAAATGCCGCTTAGTAATAAGCAGGCATATACAATGGAATGAAGGCTATTGCTGAGCACATTGGGTTGTATCCCAGAAATTGTAACCTGAGTCTTGGAGAAGGCATAAATGTAATTAAAAAAAAAAATTGGGAGCATCCTATGAAATTCTGTACCTGTCAACAGTGGTGTCCCCCAAGGCAGTGTTCTAGGACCAACTCTCTTCATACTCTACATAAATGACCTCTGTGATCATATTAAGAGCAACTGCGTTCTCTTCGCTGATGATGTAAAGCTATTCAACACCACAGACAATACTGCTACCCTTCAAAAGACCTTGACTATGTATCAGAATGGTCAAACAAATGGCAACTTCAAATCTCAACAAATAAATGCTCTGTCTTACATATTGGCAACAAAAATCAGAAAATAAAATACAAGCTGAATAGTCAAGACCTTGTTGATGATCCAAACTCCGTCAAGGACCTTGGAGTACTCATCTCTAATGATCTAAGTGCTAGAGCCCACTGTAACTACATAGCAAAAAAGGCATTAAGAGTTATTAATCTAATCCTATGTAGCTTTTTCTCTGGTAATATCACACTGCTAACTAGAGCATACAAAACATTTGCTAGACCAATACTTGAATACAGCTCATCAGTCTGGAACCCACATTACGTATCTGATATTAACACAGTTGAGAAAGTCCAGAAATATTTCACAAGAAGAGTTCTCCACTCCTCTACTCGTTGCAGAATACCTTATGCCACCAGACTTGAAATTCTAGAACTAGAAAACCTAGAACTATGCTGCCTTCCGTCCGATCTAAGTATAGTATATAAAATTATACATTGCAATGTCCTACCTGTCAATGAATACTTCAGCCTCAACCATAACAATACAAGAGCACACAATAGATACAAATGCAAGGTAAACTGCACCAAACTTGATTGCAGGAAATACGACTTCAGCAACAGAGTGGTCAGTGTCTGGAATGCTCTACCTGACTCTGTGGTTTCTCCCAAACCCCAAAAACTTTAACCTTAGACTGTCTACTATTGACCTCACCCCTTTCCTAAGAGGTCTGTAGGGGGTGTGCATAAGCGCACCAACGTGCCTACCACCCCTGTACTATTGTTTCTTTTTATTTTTCTTATATGTATCCATTTCATGTATTCATAACTATGTTTATACTTATACCTGTTATCTTATAATCGCTTGACAAATAAATAAATAAATAATTTAAAAAAATGCAACCATACATATGTCTTACAGTGGTGGGATTCAATTTTTTAAACTACCAGTTCTGTGGGCGTCGCTTGGTGGGCGTGGCAGGGGAAGGATACTGTAAAATCTCCAGCCAGAGGTGGGATTTGCCGGTTCTCCGAACTACTCAAAATTTCCACTCCCGGTTCTGCAGAACTGGTCAGAACCTCCTGAATACTACCTCTGGTGAGAATGGAGATTTTACAGTATCCTTCCCCTGCCACGCCCACCAAGCCATGCCCACAGAATCGGCAGTAACAATGTTTGAATCCCACCACTGGTCAGAACCTGCTGAATGCCACCTCTGATGTCTTATCCCTAGTTCTGTAGATCTGAAGAGAATAATCGGGTTGGAAAGCACTTGGAGATCTTCTAGTGCAACCCCTGCCCAGGCTATCCCATTTCAAGCAGATGGTTGTTCTATCTCTTTTTAAAAACCTCCAGTGTTGGAGCTCCCACAACTTCTGGAGTCAAGTCATTTCATCAATTAGAAATTCAGAAATTTCAATCAGAAATTTCTCCTTATTTCTAGCTTGGGTCTCTCCTTGAGTAGTTTCCATTCACTGCTTCTTGTTTTGCCTTCATGTTCTTTGAAAGAACAGGTTGACCCCCTCCACCTCTTTGTGGCAGCCCCTTTAGATATTGGAACACTATAATCTTCACTAAATCTTCTCTAGCTTCACTATGTGCTATTTGGTTTGTTTCTATCAATTACAACGAGACCTGATGAGGATCAGATTGGGAAAGACAAAGCAAGGAACCTGCTGATGGTGACATATGTTTCTAAAAAGCCTCTGTGAATTGATCTTCCCTTTATTAATAGCTCATATCCTTAAAGTCTGAATTGGAATGGCACAGAGGAAACATTAGCCCTTGTTTTGTCATCCTAACTGATCGTCAGAAGGTAGCTCTACTTGCTCTAGAAAGCACTATCAAGGCATACTATTTTACATGGTTGTGGTATGATGGACGATTATGGTGGGCCGAACTGGAGTATAGAAAAAGAGACTTCCTTTTGGCATTGTCCCAATGAGTAGGTACTTCATAATGCTCCCAAATGATTCCATTTCACTTTGTGTCTGAGAACATCTGGTCTGTTTGGCATCTCTGCCTTTGGTAAAAATAGCATACCATCTTGCATGCGGGCAGTATGCCATCTGAGCAGATGGGCATAAGCACTGGCAGCCAAGAGGCCTTGTATCCTCATCAAAATGCATTTGCTGAGGGCAGGATTTGCAGCCAGGAATGTCAAAATAGTGGAGCTTCCATGCCCATTACAAGGGGGAGAAAGAAGAAAGAGGCTGTGTTTCTGAAGAAGAACACAGATGAAGAAATGAGGCTGAGAACATTGAGAGAACATAATTTGTGCTGCTGTGTGCAACCTGAAGGTGGTACTGGAAGATTCTGTTAAATATTTACTAGGGAGGCTGACTTCAATACTCTATAAAAACATCTATAATACTGAAAATCTATTTCATGATGCAAATGAGATGATCACAATGTCACCAGCAGATCTTTGGGCAGCTTGATTCCAGCACTCTGATTTCCATTGCAGGAAAAAAAACCTCCACCTGTAGCAATAGCACTTAGACTTATACCACTTCACAGTATTTTACAACCTTCTCTAAGCGGTTTATTGAGCCAGCATATTGCCTCCAACAATCTGGGTCCTCAGAAGGATGGAAGTCTGAGTCAACCTTCAGCCTGGTGAGATTTGAACTGCCAAATTGAAGGCAGCCAGCAGTCAGGAGAAGTAGCCTGCACCACCACTAACCACTGCCCCAGCACAGCTCTTTGTAGTTGTAGTTTCAGTTTGTCCAGACAACAAACTGTGCACAGAATAGTTCAACCTTTGTTTTTTAAGAATCCACCCCAGTGATTTCTGCAGTAAAATGGCAGAGATGCTTTGAAGTGGTAGCTAAATTTGAAACAATAATGACACATGAACATAGAAATTGTGTACCTAGTATAACATGCCAGTAAGGACAAAACTCTAGGTGGCATAGCTGGCTGGTGGAGAAACAGTCTGATCTTAACCACTCTGAACAATGGTACTGTATTCTACAGGTAACCCTCTACTTACAACAGTTCATTTAATGACCGTTCAAAGTTACAATGACACTGAAAATAAGTACTTATGACCGTTTTTTCACACTTACAACTGTTGCAGCAGGCAACAGATCATGCTCACATGATCAAAATTCAGTTGCTTGGCAACTGGTTCTTATTTAAGATGGTTGCAGCATCATCTGGACTCACCTTCTGACAAGCAAAATCAGTGGGGAAGTCAGATTTATTTAACAACCATGTTACTAACTTAACAAATGCAGTGAATCACTTAACTGTGGCTAGAAAGGTCTTCAAAACTTCACTTAACTACTGTCTCACTTAGCAACAGAAATTTTGGGCTCAATCATGGTCATAAGTCAAGAACTTTTGAGCTACTAATACCAGTCTCATTCAGACCACACCTACTGCATCCAGTTTTGGTCACCACACTAGGAAGATTAGAGGACTGGAGATTAAAACATACAATGAACGTTTACAGGAACTGGGCATGGCTGGTCTAATGAAGAGAAGGAGACATGATAGCAGTGTTCCAATATTTGAGGGGCTGCCACAGAGAGGAAGGGGTCAAGCTATTTTCCAAGGCACCCAAAAGCCAGACAAGGAATAATGGATGTAAACTGAACAACATTCAACCTAGAAATAAGGAGAAATTTTCTGACAGTGAGAACAATCAACCAATGGAAAAGCTTGCCTTCGGAAGTTGTGGAAGCTTCATCACTGGAGGCTTTCAAGAGGAAATTGGACTGCTATTTGTCAGAAATGGTGTAGGGTCTTCTGCTTGGGTGGAGGTTGGACTAGATTACCAACAAGTTCCCTTCCAACTCTGTTAATCTGTTAAATCTGTTAAACTACCTGTATCTGGGGAAAAATGGATTTCCTTACCACATCATCCACTTTTTCTGTTTTGGGCTTACTAAACACCAGTGGTCCACCAAATTATTGAGCCCTAAATTATACTGTATATGTATGGTGCCGTTTTCTTCCTTCATGGCCTTGAAAGGCAGCAGTCACAGCTCTTTGTCATCATTATAAGGGAGAATGTCTACATCGAGAGCCTATAAAAGAATAAGTTCTGCTGGGCTTGTATCCTACCGAGAACAGTGTGCTATTAATGACCCATTTCTTCTGTACCAGCTGAACACCAGCTGTAATAAGCTTTCTCTGACAAGTGATTGACTCACCCATTATAGTCATTGGCAACTGCAGAAACAAACATGCTTGATAGAAAAATCTAGCATTGTAGTCGGAAGGGTATTCCCTGTGGGAAAATTTCCACCATCATTTAAAATGCTACTGAACATTATAGTATTTACTATTCAATAATATTAGGTGGTGCTCTTTTCTCTCTCATACACACACACACACACACACACACACAAAATATGCATACATATACACATGGTAATTTCCTGTGTATTCCCTGTAGTATCTTTGCCTTATTTTTGTTTTTTAAATACAACAGTGGGGAAAATCATGTACAGAAGAGAAATTGATGAAGGCAGCATATCCACACTCTTTTTATTTTATTATATTTATTAAGAATACCCATCAGCATTCCAGGCATTATTGCCTTTATAGAGAGAGGGAGAAATAAAAATTAAACTTTATGGTTGGCAGCATGGTGCAAACACAGTTTGAGCCTCTCCTCAACAGGAATGCAATGAAAACATGGAGTGGATATTTTTCAGAAAAAAATTGCTAACCTGTATATTTGGAAAAGGGCCATGGCTAATTGTACAATGTATGTGTTACATGCAGAAGCTTACAGGTTAATTTTCAAGTACCTTCAGGTAGGATTAGAAACAGCTCCAGATTGAATTTCAGTGTTGCCAGTACAGAGCCAATACTGTATTATTTATTTATTTATTTATTTATTTATTTATTTATTTATTTATTTATTTATTTATTCGACTTATATGCCGCCCCCTCTCCAGAAGGACTCGAGGCGGCTCACAACTAAAATACAATAATAAATTAATTAATTAAAAGAATATTAAACAAATTAAGCTGAATTAAAATTTAAAAACCCCTAGTTAAAATAACCCCAACCCAAGAGAATCAGCACAGCCCAGATTGTAAAAAGAGCCAAGTTTTCAAATCGTGGCAGAAGGTGCGAAGATCGGGGGCCAAACGGAGCTCCAGCGGAAGAAGAGTATTGGTGCTGACTTGGTGTAAATAAGTTGTTGAATTTCCTTTGTTTGGGGTCCAGCAGGTTTATTTTATTTTTATTTACTTATGTATTTACAGCTTGACTTCATTAGTTTTTAATAAATAATTCAAAGCAGAGAACATACCCAGTACTCCTTCTTCTCCTATTTTCCTCACAACTTTTTGGGATGAGTTGGACTGAGAGAAGTGACAGGCTCAAAGTCACCCAGCTGGCTTTTATGCCTAAGGCAGTAGTAAACTCACCATGTCCAGTTTCTGGGAAGACCCTCCTGTCCTAGAAGAATGAAATATTTTGAGAAATATTAAAAAGGCAGAATATTATATTTCCCTGGATGAGAAATGGAGAAACATGCTCTTAGAAAGCAGCCCCCATCTTTCTCAATAACCCTCAGCAGATATTTTTTGCCCATTAAGAAAAACTGGGCCATCCTATCTACAAAACAAAAGACCTTCAGCTCCTGGATGATGGGATTAAGACATGACCCTCCAGGATATAATAGGATTAACCCACTAGCAGCAGAGGTCACTACATTGTGCAATCTCCTAAAGACATTGCAGCAGAGTCCAAAGTTCAACCAAACTTCTCAGACAACCTACAGAGCCAGCTATGACCCCTGCCCGCATAGCCCCATGGGAGTCTGACAACAGCCAATAGAATACATGTTCTTACACAGGAACAGGAAGCTCAAGAGAAGGTATAAAACCCCCTCACTTTCAACTCCATGTGGTCAGCTGCCCAGGACCTCAAACCCATGTGGTTCTGCTTCATCATTAAATCATCTTTCCAATCGGCCTCCATGTTTCCAGTGTCTTTCTCCCAGCTTGGAACTGAACCAGGTGATTAATTCTTCCAACACACCTTAAGCACTAGACCAAACTACATCTCAATAGTGAAAGTTGGATGACTGAATCCTAACAGAAGGATCCCAGAAGGATATTTCTCCTCCTAGCTCTCACATACTTTAGCCTGGCTCATTAAGAGTTTATGTGCAAAGACAGGTGTAGATTTTACAAATATATTTAAAGACTTCCTGAAGTGAGCCTGAGAGTACTTTTTCAAAACATACTAAAAATGGGCTGGTATTAACTACATCACTTCCAAATGTTTCTACCATGCATTAAAAATAATAATAATATGGATGAATTCCACTTACACTACACCCACACCCACACCAAGCAACACACATATAAACTGAAGAAACCATACCAATGAACTGATGAAACCATACATACTCATCTTGGATTATCAATATCTGGCTTTTTTAAAATTATATCTTCTAGACTCGCCTTACTCCTCCGTCAGCTTACTAAGACTCAGGCTGTAAATTGCTTTTTGCAAATGTAGGCAATCCCAGCAACTCAGCCTTCCTTCCATTGTTATGCCTGCTTATAATGCTACAATATGGGCATTTTTACAAAGTCAGCTTATTGCCCCAACAATCTTGGGTCCTCAATTTACCTAACCTGAGAGGATGGAAGGCTGAGTCAACCTTGAGCCTGGTGGGATTGGAGCCTGCACTAATTGCACTAATTGCAGGCAGCTGGAATTAACTGCTAGGCATTTAACAGCCTGCACCACCAAGGCTCTTTATTAGGCTTTGAGACTTCAATACAGGATTATGATTCTATTTGTATCTTGTCATCTGGCTGCCTGAGAAATTTTTTGTTTACACTAACAGAGATTGCCTTTTTTTAAATTCATATTTATATCCCGCCCTTCTCCGGAGACTCAGGGGGGCTTACAGTTTTGGGATACAACCCAATGCTCAGCAATAGCCTTCCTTCCATTGTATATGCCTGCTTATTACTAAGCGGCATTTTTACAAAGTCAGCTTATTGCCCCCAACAATCTTGGGTCCTCAGTTTACCTACCCCGAGAGGATGGAAGGCTGAGTCAACCTTGAGCCTGGTGGGATTCGAGCCTGCAATAATTACAGGCAGCTGGAGCTAAGTGCTAGGCTATTAACAGCCTGCACCACCAAGGCCTTGAAAATGAGGGTGAGAATTTAGGTTGATTAGTCTTTGACAGGGGATCTGACCTGTTTGAAGAACCCAACTTTTCTATAAGTTTGTAATTTCAGGCCCTTCATGACAATTGTTGGCCTATCTCATATTCTGTCAGGTGTAACCCATTTTACATAAAAATCTTAGTTGGATGAAGTATGCCTATTGCTTGCTTCTTCTGATATTTGCAGGGAAGGCAGAGTGTTTTAAAGCACTCAGGTGGATTCAGTTGCAGATGCAGGTGGATTGAATTTCCTGATAGCGTCTAGGGGATTTTTATGCCCTGTGGACTGGTGGATCTATTTGTTATCTGTCTCTTTTCTCAGCAGGAGCACATACGTTGGACTACCACTATAGTCTCTCCCTCAGCTCCTCAGACAAACTGCAACTAGTCTGTAAAATAAAGCAAGATTTGAGGGCAACGAGCTTAGATTTAACAGGGTGTCAAACTGGTGGCCCGTGGGCCGGATGTATCACATGCAGACCACGCTCATCCCAGATCTGCGAAGTGTGGCAAAAAAAAATGTCATGATACATCACGTGACATCAATGTGACGCGGGGAGTTTGACACCCATGACTTAGAAGAAAAAAATGTATGGTTCATTCTATGCAGTAGAGCATAGAAAGAGTGTTGACGCTTTTGAATTTTATTTATCAACTTTCTATACCACCTACCTTCAGCGAAGTGACTCTGGACCAGTGGTGGGGTTCAAAGATTTTTACCACCAGTTCGGTGGGCATGGCTTGGTGGGCGCACTTTGCGCAGGTGCAGAAGCATTTGCGCAGGCGCAGAGGTGTTCCAACTGACCTCCCACATGGCACTCTGCTGTGCTGCACAAAGTAGCTGCACTTCAAAAGCAGGGAATAAAGGTGAGTATGGGAGCCCGAGCGGGTGGGTGGGCCCAACAGCAGAGCAGCAGAGAGAACTGGTTCGGTCTCCACTGCTCATTGGCTTTACTGGCTCGGCAGAACCGGGCCGAACCGCTAGAATACCACCACTGCTCTGGACAGCTTACAAACAAGATAATAAAATAATATAAAGCATGACTAAAAAGCAAACAAGATTAAAATTTACAAGTTAAAAATAAAAGTCAAAGTTAAAAAAACCCACAAAACAAAAGACTAAAATGTTAACAAGGAAGAGGGAGTTGCCCTCAAACTACCAACCATTTCCAAGGTTGCAATTCATTCTTAGTCCCCCATGCTAACTGGCAGAATTTGGAAAACCAGAAGACTGTGTGTGGAGGGGGAAGGGAAGCACATAATCTCTCAGGATAATATACAAAATATAAAATGGTGGTAAGTTTTGTTCAATTTGGCTAAAATATAGTTGCAAAATGATGCAGGCTAATCATGAAACAAATTTTCACCTGAAAAATGTGAGTTTGGAAAATGTGGATGAGATTCACATATATGTGACTTGCTGTTTCTCTCCAAAGATGTCCACTGTAAACAGCCCTTTCTTTCATAAGTAATGATTAAATTCTAGAGGAGGGTTTTGATGAACCTCATTTTTTCCAGATGCTTTGAGCTAAAACTTGTAGTAACATTCACTGTCAGACTGGGGACATTGGGAACAGTGGTTCAACAATAGCTTCTAACAATAGAAGACTACAGATCCCATAGCACATTTTTTCTTTGGGTGTGTGAGAGAGGAAAATATGTATTTACTTTTAAGTCATGTATGAAAGACATGCATATCATATACTTGTAAGGTCTTGTTCAAAACAAACAAGTCTATGCAATATAATTCTGCACTAAATGCTCCCTCCCAAAGTCATTGCTTTTGTTGCAATGTCTTTCCCTTCCAAGCTATACAAAATTATATTCAGGATCATTTGCTTGCTATATACAGTCCTTTTCTCCTAGAGATGCAGGTTCCTGACCATGGTTCTGTGGCTAAGTTGGCATTTCAGGTAGATTTTATGTAGAGTCATTGACAAATTCTGAGAACTTCTTTTATCAATTCCATGAGTGCTATTTATCAGGCAATCATCTAGCTAGGGAAATCATCATGACAGACGGACTTCTAGAACTTAAAGCATTCAAACTCATAATATATACCTTTCTGCATTCACGTCTCTTCTTCCCCTTTCCCCTTTCTATTTTTTTTCCTTTTTTTAAATTAGTGATGCTGCTGGTAAAGTACTCCTTAGAAAGACTACTACTTGAAGAATGTTAATCCTAAGTACTTGACCACATCAGTGTCTCTCTGTGATCTTTTAGATGCAGCTCAGAAAACTTTCAGAATCTTATTACCGGTTCTGTGGGCGTGGCTTGGTGGGCATGGCAGGGGAAGGATAGTGTAAAATCTCCATTCCCATTTCCCACCCCAATCCAGGGGAAGGATACTGTAGAATGTCCATTCCC
>CM019149.1:51127915-51164053 GCA_009733165.1 Naja naja
GTAGAATTGTAACTGCAGTAGACCATGCTATTCCTCTGGGGAGACCTGATAATAATGGATATTCTGCAGTTTTCTTAGTTCCAAAGGTTCTTAGTTTCAAAGATTCCTTAGCTGATTTCAAATTGCTTCCCCTATACTGTATTGATACAACCCAAGCTCTTTGGCAACTTCAGTAATTAGTCGGCCTATAGGATGTAAATCACTTACTAAAGCAGTTTAATGGTTACATTGGCAACAAAATGCCCAAGGATGGAATTAGATCTTGTAGAGATTTGATTTGAATAAATGGAAGTTGCTTCAATATATGGATCTGCCAGGGATCCCGGTACAAGTAGCTTCCAGCATTTATACGATACAAGCTGAGAAGAGCCAATGACATAGAAACAACCATCTGGACAAGAAATAAAAGAAGGCTGCACAATTGGACACAAACAAATGATGTGGTTGTACCTCAGTGTATCATTTTTTAAAAAGAGATTATTATTATTATAATCTTTGAAATTTTCAAAAAACAGCTTAATATTTCCATAATTCAAGAGATTCAGTAAAGATCTAGAGTCCTTCTGCAACTTAATGATACTGCTTTTTTTGTCACTGTTTATTTTGCGGAGTGGGGCCTGCAAATGACTGGCATCAATTTTGGGGCTAGAAATATAGTGTTATACTTTCTGCTGCTGTTACTAAATTGTTCCAACTTTGGTTGTTACCAAAGTAGCAACAGCAGAAGATGAAACTGTGAAAAGACAAACAACTGGCCGCATTTCTTAATGTATAGGGTATATATAGGTAGTCCTCGACGTACGACCATAATAGAACCCACAATTTCTGTTATTAAGTGAGACATTTGTTGTGAGTTTTGCCCCATTTTACAATTTCTTTCTTGCCTCAGTTTCTTTCTTGCCTCAGTTGTTAAGTGAATCATTGCAGTTGATAAGTTAGTAAACTGGTTGTTGAGTGAATATGGCTTCCCCACTGCCTTTACTTGTCAGAAGGTCCTGTTGGAAGAAATACCCATCTGGTTCAGTTCCGGGAGGAAGACTCTGGAAACATGGAGGCTGATTGGAAAGATGGTTTATTGATGAAACAGAAGCACACGGGTGGTTCTGGTGCAGCTACCACATGGAGTTGAGAGTGGGGGATTTTTATGCCTTCTCTTGGGCTTTGAACTTGAGCTTCCTGTTCCTGTGCGAGAACATGTATTCTATTGACTGCTGTCAGACTCCCATGGGGCTATGCAGGGGTCATAGCTGAGGTTGTGTGAGCTCCCAGATTTGGTTGAAGCTTGGCTGTTGCAATGTGTTTTAGGAGATTGCGCAATGTAGTAACCTCTGCTGCCAGTGGATTAATCCTATTATGTCCTGGAAGGTCATGTCTTAATCCCATCACCCTGGAGCTGGAGGTCTTTTGTAGATAGGCTGGCCTGGTCTTTCTTAATGGGCACCAAATATCTGCTGGGGACAGGGAGCTACTTTCTGTCTTTAAAACATGTTTCTTCTTTTATCATCCAGGGAAACAGAATATTCTGCCTTTTTAATATTTCTCAAAATATTTCATTCTTCTAGGACAGGAGTTGTGTGCTAACTTTCTGCAGTCCCAAAAGGTGATCACATGACCTTGGGACACTGCAATGGTCATAAATATGAACCAATTGCTAAGCCTCTGAATTTTGATCACATTATCATACGGACACTGAAAAAGTTCGTAATTGTGAAAAACACTCCTAAGCCATTTTTTTCAGTGCCATTGTAACTTTGAACAGCCACTAAATGAACTGTTGTAAGTCAAGGACTACCTGTAGCTGGTTTATTGTTTCTCCATGCAAAAACTGGCTCCTGTTGTGACTGATTCATAATTCCCCACCCATCGTAACATGTTCCCTGAATCTTGCAGTGTTTCTTCAAAGACAGGAAAGCTCTGACAGTGTGTTTGTTACACTGGCTAGTCAATTTTCCTTTATTAAGGAGATTGCTTGTTAATGGCTTAGAATGAGTGCTAGATGCTTGCTTAATAGGAGCTAATCTGACATATACAAGATCTCTCTGGGATGTTTGGGAGGAGGAGAAGTGTAGATACAGAGCTTGAGAAATGGAGAGAAAGAGGAGACGAATTTATCAGTGTGTGAAGAAAAAGAAGAAAAAACAGAGACATAAGAGACAGGTTAAACACAAGGTTTTTTGGACTTCAGCGTGCCTCTGGCTGGACAAGTTATACAGAATGGTGGGTTTGCTGACAGGTAAGAGATTATAGGTAGTCCTCAATTTACCACCATTTGAAATTACAGTGGCACTGAAAAAAGGGACTTGTTGTAGTCCTTACAATCATTGCAACATTCCCACAGTCACATGATCAAAATTCAGATGCTTGGCAACTGGCATGTATTTATGACAATTGCAGCATCCCAAATCATGTGATCACCCTTTGCGACCTAGCCAGCTGGTTTCCGACAAACAAAGCCAATTTGGGAAGCCAGATTCACTTAACAACTGCAGTAATATGCTTAACTATTATGGCAAAAGTTCCTAAAATTGGGTGAGACCCACTTAATAACCAGCTTGTTTAGCAACAGAAATTCTGGTCCCAATTCTGGTTGTAAGTTGAGAATTGCCTGTATGTGTTAGTTGGCACCACCACTGTTTAATCTGCATATTTTGTTGCTACACACAGGGGTGGGCTGCTACCAGTTCACACAAACCTCCCCTCCCCTCCAAGGAGTCACCATGTGGCCCATTTTGGATCCCAGGTAAGTGCAGGGCCCACATGGAGGCTTGAGGAAGGTGAAAAATGGGCCTCCTGGAGGCCAGAAACAGGCCCATTTCTGGCCTCCAGAGGGCCTCTGGAGCCGGGGGAGGCTGTTTTCGCTCTCCCGGAGGCTCAAGAAAAGCCTCTGAAGCAGAAGCCTCTGGAGGGCAGAACCCCCCCCATGGGCCTAGTCGGCCTAGTGCAGGAGGCCGACTAGGCCACGCCCAGCATGGCCACACCCACTCAGCAACCAGGCAGAGAACCAGTTGCTAAATTTTTTGAAGCCCATCCCTGGCTACACCTAGGCAATGGATGGCCAACAGCGATATGTACTTCCAGGCTACAGAAATCCAAACAATCACAAGATGGTAACAAAAAGGTATTGTCTTCTGTATTTATTTGCTACTATCTTGTGGTTGTCTGGATTTTTTTTTCAACCCAGCTATAGTTGGTCTGGGCATTTCGTGCTATGCTATGTTGTGGGAAGCCCCCCACCCCACCCCTCCTCAGAAGAAGGAAATATCTGGGGAAATATTAAAAAGGCAGGATAGAATATTTCTCCTAAAGAAGAAATGGGGGAAAATCTTAAGGGAGGCAGAAGCCAGCAGCAGTCTCCCTGCCCCCAAGCAGAAACTGAGGAGGCCAGCTTTTAGAAATGCAGATTTGGTGATCCATTCAAGACAGGATATTTTGAAACTCCTTGCAGCAAAGTTTGACAGCTAACAAAGGCAGAATGGTAGGATTAGAAAGCAGCCCCTCACCCCAGATCCAAAACAGGGTGAAAGCCATTAGCCACAATAGGAATTGCCCAACACCCTTTCAGAACACAAGTCCCTTCATTGCTCCATCCCCAGAACAGTTCAAACTTCAAAGTCACAGAAACCTATAAAGATCCATCCACTCATCCAATCACTTTGTCAGCTGTACCAGAACCACAAACCCTGGTGGTTCTGCTTCATCAATAAACCTTTCTTTCCAATCAGCCTCCATGTTGTTTCCAGCATCTTTCTCCCAGCTTGGAACTGAACCAGATGGATATTTCTTCCAACAGTGTCTTAGTCTGAGAACCATGTCCAGGAAAGACTAGAATTAGAGTTAGTGCCTTTATGGGAAAAAAAGAGGAGGCACAATCAGTTGGCTTGAGTGCCTTTCCCGTACAAATTTGTGATTAATCTTCTTTGTGTTTTTGTCTTTTAAATGGATGTTTGGAAGTGTGTGCCAATTTGCTGCAAAGCTCATGGAGTGTGAATCTATGCTTTCTTGAGTCAAAAACAGAAGAACTGGCTACCATCCCATGTAAAAGTGCAGGAAGTAAGGGCAGTATCTTGATATGGAAGTCAGAATTGATGGGGATAGAAAACAGGAATTGTCATGAGTGTTATAGTAGGCCTTACAAATGTGGCTACAGCAAATCCCACAGCCTCAAATGCTCCTATACATAATTCTGCAACTCTATGCCATCTCTCATTGTCTCCCAGTTTTCTAACCCTGCCACTAATACTGAAGTTGAATAGCCCAGCTTGCATTAATTTCCCCCCCTTCATCTTACAACGGGAGAAAAAAAGCTAGATTCACTCCTAATAGGGTTCTCTATCTGCTCTGATGAGTTAAATAGCATCAGGAATGGGAATAGAACTACTACTGGTTTTTCATATGCTCATCCTCCACATGCAGAGATAGGAAGATCTGATATTTTCTGGTTGTGCAGTAATTAGCAGGCTGTCTTCCTCCTCAAGCAGAAGAAAGGTGTTTAAGGAGATTCTGCAAGATAAAAAGAAATGGCAGGCAAGAAGTCTTTGCCATCTGATCCCATAGAGAGAATAGCAGAATAGCGGAGTATCTGTGGAGATTCTCAGTCATCCAGGTCATGGTTATCCCAAATGTGCTTTTTCAAGAGGCAACTGGACTTTCTGGGTTTTTTTTAGAACATTTTGCTTCTCATCCAAGAAGCTTCTTCAGCTCTGGAGCTAAAGCTGCAATGTTCAGCAGAGCTGAAGAAGTTTCTTGGATGAGAAGTGAAACATCTACCCGCCCCAAAAAACAGAAAGTCCAGTTGCTTCTTAAAAAAGCACCTTTGGGATAGAATAGCAGAGCTTGGAGGCTAAAATCACAGCTTATTCTGCCAAGGAAAGAATGAGACTGGAGAGGAAAAGGGCAAAGCCTTATTTGAGAATTTATTGGCCAGGTGGGACTAAGTGGCTTTAGGAACTTCTCCTAAAAACCTTGATTTTTCTTAGGTCTACAGATTCCCTTGCTCTCGTGTCTGGTTGATAGTTTTGGTTGTTGTTACTGAATGAATAAAGTGGAGTGAGAAAACTATCACAGTTTAAATAACCAAGTGAAGACACCCATCCCAAAGCTCTCCGGAATAAGTCTACCTTGTGGTGGCGCGGTGGTTAGAATGCAGTGTTGCAGGCTAGCTCTCCTGACTGCCAGCAGTTCAATTCTGACCAGCTCAAGGTTGGCTCAGCCTTCCATCCTTCTGAAGCCTCAGATTGTGGGAGGAAATATGCTGACTCTGTAAATGGCTTAGAGAGAGCTGTAAAGCATTGTAAAGTGGTGTATAAGTATAAATTGCTATCTTCTCCAGCTTCTAGGTGTCTACTTGACCTTGAGGCAAGGTTATCCCATAGAAGAGGAACCATCAGCCAAACCACAGTTTCTGGGACTCTGCTCCTGTCATTGTTTGGAAATGAAAGTCAAACATAGCTAGTTGCGTAAAGAGATTGTATGATGGATCATTTCATTTGGAAAGCCCAGTCCTGAAGGTTCCTGGGAGCCAAGCCAAGATCTACAGGATGGATTGCCACTACTAATTGCTATTTGGTTTGTCTGGTGTTACCTTAAATAGGGCCATGGACTCTTTGTAAATGATGTGAAAGAAGTGTTTTGAACTTAGCAAGAATGCAGCATTTCTCTGCCATTCCTTAAAGCAGCCCAACCTTTTGGGGGGGATGGGACTTCCTCCTGAGCAAAAGGAAAGGAAAGAGCTGCGGCTTTAAAGAATGCAGTTATTCATTTGCTCTTCAGAGAAGCTTGAAAAAAGGACAACCCTGCAAGTCAATATGCTAAACACCTCTCAATACAAACATTTAAGACATGGAAATTAAAGTGCTAACCTCCTTCTATTAGTCCTCTTTGAAGCCCCTTCACCTGCTTCAATTTGCTTTGCAAGGTCAGATGTTGATAAATACAATGAAGACTAAACTTTCAATACACTGTAGATTTGATGCTGCATGTTCAGTGTCAATAGGAACTCATATTAACAGCATATCTTATTAAGAGCCAGTCTTTGTCCAGAACATAAATTCTAGTTACGCTAACTTTGCAGGGCAAACCATGAGATGGAATCATCTCAGAGGTAGCAGAAAATGTTGCTCTTCCAAGCTTCTTGCCCAGGAGGTGCATATGATGATCCAAGATTGTCCTGCTTGTGCAATATATTGCCTAAGTTTCTCTGATATGCCATTTTTGTGGGAAATAGAAGACGTCTGCTTTAGACATCGACATGGACAGAATTAGGGTGTTAACTTTCTCCCAGAGAGAAAAGAATGTAAGAAAGTTTATGGAAAACTATTTCTTCCTGTGCCCACCCATCACTCTTTTTTTTTTACTGCTCAACACTGCTAGCATCATCAGAACTCTTCTTTCCTCCAGATGCCCTTCCTTGAGTTAAAGATGACTTATTTCCTAGGATAGCACAAGCGTGCATTGGGTGATAGAGCATTAGCGTATGCAACCTGCAGATTATTTTGGCCATATAGATCAGGGGTCGTTGATGCAATTGACTCACAAAATTCAGTGGTACACTGATTTTCAGCGTGATTTCCCTTTCACACATGCCTTTGTAAAGCAAGGGTGAATACATGGATTTTAAGTATGTGTTTTTCTTTTTTGTTTAAAGCAGAATAAAAATGGTATGAAGAAGGAAGCCTTACTCTTTTTGAAGACATCATTGAGCAATGGACATGTTTCTCAGAGAAGAAAGAAAGAAAGAAAGAAAGAAAGAAAGAAAGAAAGAAAGAAAGAAAGAAAGAAAGAGGAAGGAAGGAAGGAAGGAAGGAAGAAGGAAGGAAGGAAGGAAGGAAGGAAGGAAGAGAAAGAGGGGTGTCATAGGTCTGTAAAAAGATTGTTTGTGCTTGTCTTAGTAGGCACTTTCCAGATCACCTAAGAAGACATGGGAAAAGAGCCTTGCTTATGGCCAATTGCATCAATTTCAATAGCAGATGTTGGGAAATAAACAAGGAAAGATTTCTGCAAGGTTACATCAAATAGTAACAACTGAAGAAATTTTCTGCCACTTGCTTCTTAAACCTGCAAATTCCTTCCCCCTGTGTTTAAAAGAATGTGTTTGCCTGCATAGAAGCAGGTCACTATGGTAATACATGCCATTGTTTCTTGTAGTTCCCATACACTTGATCACACATAAAATGGGTAATGGTTAGAGGTGCTTGTGTGGTGCACATGAGCCCACAGGCACACCAGCTCCACAAGGCTATAGCTTTCATTTGCTTTTTAAATGTGACCTCCCCAACCTTTAGACAATGTGTTTTTTAGGTTTGGGAAAAGGGTTTTGATTCAAAATCCTCCAAGGTTTTATGAAAAGGCCAAGTTCTACATTAAATGAAAGGAGCATAAATTATAGCAGTCCCAGGACAGCTGTAACTTGTCTTCCTGCCAATGTTTATAGAGTGAGAGCTTCCTCTAGTGATTAATAAAACACTTAATGTGGCAACCTTTGCATCTTCAACAGCCCGGGGTTCCAAAGCAGGACAGCATCACAGCTCATTAATGGGTCTCAAGATGAGCAAAATACTGTCGGCAGGAGGATGTGAAAATGCTGGGAAAACAGTCCTGCAAAACAAATGGAATGCACAGATAAGAGCTGTAAATGCCATCTTCAATCAAACATTCACCAAATCTGTTTCTAAAATGCCATATCCTTGCTTTCATTCACCACTGCAGAGCATGCTTCCAGCTACAGTCCAGAGGAGAGGCATAATTTCAGCATTATCTCTCAGGAAATCTATCCAAAGGGCTGCCAACATCATGTCTTCACCACATATGTTGCTCAGAACTCTTTAGAAGAAGAAGAATGAGTGATGGGGAATAGGCAGCAAGCAATATAACAGATAAGATAATAGCGGTCTATTTGTATTACACAGACTGGAGCTAAGAAGGCATGGATCAGCAGCTCCTTGATTTCCCATGTAGCAGAGATTTTTCAAAGTAGACAACCTGTTGCCCTCCAGATGTTTTATGCTTTGAACTTTCCCAAGCTACACAATCAATGGTCCAGAATTATAGAAACGGTTGATCAAAATTTTGGGAAGGCATCAGAGTGCATATCCCCAAACCTTTGGTGCGGGGAGGGGGGGGCAGGATAAGTTTAATTATGTCAGAAGCATGACTTAGAGGAACGGGAGGGGAATCAGATGTTCTCCAGGTGTTTTGCCTGGGGAAAACAATTGGGATTGTTTATTCTGGCTAGGAGTTCTTAGGGAGTCTGGTCATCTCCCCACCTCCGTCTGGGCCAGCAATACTGAATCAGCACTTCTCCTGCGGTGTCAATATTGCTTCTCAAAGGTGAGAGGAGATGATAATGTTGTGGGGCAAGTTGTCGCTTAATGAGCTGTTTGGATGGATTCAATTCTGCCTATTATTAGGCAGGCAAAAAAAATCCCATTTTACAATCATGAACTGAAGCTGGGAGATAGTAATTTGTTCAAAGCAATTTAACAATTCTAGGGCACATTTGTATTTGTCCTTTGGAGTCATTGTGTATGTTTTATATTAATTAGTTCTGAGTCCTGGGCTTTGCCTGTATCTGTCTCAGGGTAAAAAGGCATCTCTCAGGCATGCTTTGGGTGTAGTAGCGAATCGTCAGAAAAATTAGTCCTTTCAAATCCCGTTCCTTCAGACTCAAGTGCTTTTTACATTCCTTCGGGGTGTCTTATGTTTGCCTGGCTCATATTTACTTAAAATGCTCCTGAGAGCAACTGGCCTGGTGATACAACCATCTCTGCTTTCATCAATAGCCATTTTCATGGGGTCAGAAGTAGAAATATGCCTAATTTTACCTAAATGGATGAGTAACTGGGTCTGATTGAAATTGTTTGATAATTAAGGCAACTTACAAGAGCTGGCTCTGAAAAGATTAATAGGATTTCTTGGGCATCTTTCATGGAGCTTAAATGAAAGCATGGAAAGAATAATAGGAAACATACGCCCGAAGAATGTAGCATGCAGGGGTGGCTTCTATGAAATACTTTTGGGGGTCAAAACCGTTCCACATGAGATCTCCAATCTGCCAATTCTCTGCTATGGAACAAAAAGCTCCCAATTTAGAAGAAATCTATATTTTTCTGTCTGTCTGTCATCTCTCTCTCTCTCTCTCTCTCTTCTATCTATCATCTGTCTGTCTATCTATCTATCCTGAATTGAGAGCTTTTTTGTTCCATGAGAGGGGGGGGAGGGGGAGAGAGAGGGAGGGAGGAAAAAGAGTAATTTCAAAGGAATAGAAAACATATGAAGAACGGTTGCAGGAACGATTTGACTAGTCTAGAGAAAAGAAAGAATAGGAGGGCATGATAGCAGTATTTCAGTATTTAAGAGGCTGATCCAAAGACGAGGGGGGGTCAGCTTACTTTCCAAAGCACCAGAGGACGGGACAAGAAACAATGGATGGAAACTGATCAAGGAGAAAAACAACCTGGAATTAAGGAGAAACTTCCTAACAGGGAGAATAATTAACCAATGGAACAGCTAATCTTCAGAAATCATTGGTGCTTCATCAAAGACTGGAGGTCTTTAAGAAGAGACCGGACAGTCACTTGTTTGAAATGGTATAGGGTTTCCTGCTTGAACAGGGGAATTGGACTAGAAAACCCTTCCAAAGTCTCTTCAGGCTCTATTCTCATTGATTGATTGATCGACTGATTGATTGATGTCTTTCAGCTGAATGATTCAGCTATATTATCTTAGAAAACAAAACAAACTGTAAAGTTGTCATATCTTGGAACTACCATTCTAGTTAACATTGTTAAACAACTTTAAACTAATCCCTGTGATGGATTTTTTTCTCTCTTTGGTTTAATTCTACAGAGAATCAGAGCAAGTGGACATTTAACAGAATCTCTAACCCTTTGACGTCCATCAGATTTAGATAAATCATGACAATAAAGTTTTAAAACTAGTAAACTAGAGATAGATGGCAACTGGTGTGGGATCCAGATTTGCTGGCAAGCAAAATGCACTGCATGTGTAAATCTTGTGACATACTATGCTTATCTATAACAGTTTTAATTCAGAACCACATTCTGTGGAGGAGTAGAATGGAAAAATTGTGCAGGGCTAAGCATCCCTGGTGCTAATAAAACATTTAGTTCAATGCTAAGAGAGCACATCTGTGTGGTGGAACGAGCCCAGCATATGATCACTCAAATCCATGCTCTGTAGGGATGCATGTTCATCATGTGAGCAATCCATTAGCCTAAATAGTCTGCAGATGACCAAGTGGGAAATTCTGCAAAACAGATTTCTGATTTTTCAAGCAGGCAGGAAAAAAATAAAAATGAAAGGGTGCTTTAACTCCGAGACACTTACTAATGTTTCCATTTCTGAGCCACAAACAAAAGTAGCCCTGTTCTCTCTGTTATAGCTGAACAGCTGTTAAGAGGCTGTTAGTTGAATGAGCTTGTTTGAAGGGCTATTCTGCCCAGGTCCAACTTAAAAGAGATATAAAAAGAAAGTTGGCATATACGTTATTGTCCTTTCCATCAAAGTGAGGTTTAGTTTAGTTTAATTTATTTGGACTTATAAGCCGCCCTCTCTCCCGAAGGACTCAGGGTGGCGTACATAAAAAACAGGCAATACAAAAATGAAAACAAATTAAAAAATATTAAATTATGGCCAAATAAACATTTCAAAATGTCAGTCCAGGCCAGATTGTAAGAATAACCATGTTTTAAGGTCATGGCGGAAGGAGAGGAGATCAGGGGCCAGGCGCAAATCTAGGGGTAACTGATTCCAGAGGGTGGGTGCTCCCACAGAGAAGGCCCTCCCCCTAGGGGTCGCCAGCCGACAGTGTTTAGCTGACGGTACCCCCAGGAGGCCCCGTCTGTGGGAGCGCACTGGGTGATTGGCATTCATTGACGGCAGGAGACGTTCTTGCAAGTACCCCAGACCCAAGCCATATAGGGCCTTGTAAGTTGTTACCAACACCTTGAATCTCACATGAAGGGAAACCGGTAGCCAATGCAGGATGCACAGGAGGGGTGTAATATGGGAGAATCGGGACGCCCCCATCACCACCCACGCTGCCGCATTCTGCACCAGCTGAAGTCTCCGTATGACATGCAAGGGCAGCCCCATATAGAGAGCATTGCAGTAGTCGAGTCTAGAGGTAACGAGTGCATGAGTGACCATGCGTAGTGCATCCCGGTCCAGATAGGGGTGCAACTGGCACACAAGATGAACTATCTGCTGGACAGTGACCTCCCTCAGATCTAAGGCCTCCTTAATTACAACTGCCACCCCCCGCCCCTCCCCTGAGCCCATGGCCAGTGCAGCACTCAGAAACCTAGGGGGCATAATTCAACCAGAGGGGCACCTCCCTCCAGTCCCAACCAGGTCTCTGTAATGCAAGCCAGGTCCGCTTCCTCCTCCTCTATCATCTCACAGAGAAGGGGAGCCTTGTTCCTAGTGGACCTGGCATTGACATAGACCAGCCTGAGCTCAGGGGCCAAGCCTCCCATATCCCCGGGGGAGCAAGCTGAGGCAAGAGGATCAGAGCGTGCCAGCGCTCTAAGATAGCGCGGGCGCACTCCCAAAACACGATGTGGCCCTCTGCCTCTTCGTCTTCCACTGTTCCCAATCACCCCCACCCTCCCACCATTGCACCGAGCCTCCCCCTGCAACCAAACCACCACCACCCCCCTCCAACCCAGACTGAGAGAAGATATGACTTGGTGAAGCCCCCCATGCTTCAACCTAAGTCTAACATCCACCCCTCTCCCTAACCCTTTTAAAACTCGATTTAAAATTTTTAACAAAAACAAATTAAAAACACCCTTCCCCTTCTTCGTGCACTGCCACCTCTTGGAACCCTGAGGTCAGTCATCAAGGCAGGCCGTCAATAAACCCATGGGCCACACTAAGGGCTGGGGGACACTCCTCAGGGCCTGTAGTTCTCCAGCTGTATATGAAATGGGCATAATCTAGGGTAGAGGAGCAGTAGATGGTAACGGCCGGATGGAAAAAAATCCAAACATCCAGGCAGGCCAGCGGTCCATAGTAACCAGGAAGAGAAACCCCCAGGGACCCCCTCACAGTACTCCGGGGGATGGTAGTTGACAAAACCCATCACCGGTCCCTCACCCCAGTGTGCCTCCCAACACCAGGATCTCGCCGATCCAAGCAGAGGCAATCCTCAACACCCTCACATCATGTGGGGACAGCCCCCAGCTCCTCTGGACAGATGGCAAAGGGAGAACGATAGAAAAATAGAGTCCCCAGCTCATACTGCTCACCAGGGCTGGCCAGGCCACAATTAGTCAAACCAGACAATCCAGTCAATCTTTCAATCCTTGAGTCCTCATGACCATGGCAACCAACATCAAATGGCCACAGAACCAGAACCCCAAAATGGGGGAGGCCGGCAAGCGGAAAGAAACACAGGCCAGAGGAACGAACCGGGCAAAATCCCACCACAGCTGACCACTCCTGGCATTCGCCTCCCATCATGGGGACGAGCAGAAGGTGATAAGGTGTGCTACATCTTTATTTAATTTATGATTATATATTGCAATTTTACGTTTATTGATTTTTATCCTGCCTTTATTACTGTATAAGTAAACCTAAGGCAGGAAAATATTCCTAATACTCCTTCCTCATACTGTTTACCCCATAACAACAACCTTGTGAGGTGGACTGGACCGAGAGAGAGGAATTGGCCTAAAATCACCCAGCTGGTTTTCATGCCTAGGCTGGACTAGAACTCACAATTTCCTGGTTTCTAGGCTAGCACTTAGGTTATGACTACAGACAATTGGCTTTACACATGATCAAGCTTACATACCGTATGTGATTAGCACCAGATATATTAAGAGATCCTGTTCCTCTTTCATATCTCCTTTTTTCATAACATGTGTGTGGGCAGTCTAGGGCAAATTTTGGAGCATGATAAATATGCTCTATGGAAGCCCTGTTGAATAAGTTTGAAGTTTCTGGGTTTTTTTTTCTTATCAAGCAACTAAAGGGACTGAGCTAACAGCATCCTAGACCTCCTGAAGGTTGATGAATCACAGTTACCTGGCAAAAGTGAGAAACAATCCTTTGACAGATGCAGACACACAGCAATACAGGGGTTTCAAGGTCAGAGGAAGATGAATAAAATTCATGTTATTGATAACCGCGATATCTTTTCACGGAGGGTCCAGTAATCCTGAAGAGTACCTCTTTCCTATAGCAAGAGGCTTCTTTGTGCATTTTAAATTCTAATAATCATGGCCCTAGAAAAACCCCAAATTTTATAGCTGGAAGCCTGTAAGTGATATGCTGTGATAAGATTTGCCGTTAAAAGTTGAAGGAAATGTCTTTTCATTTTTACTACTTCACAGCCATCATTTTTCAAGGCTGGAATCAGATAACTTGGGCCACATCTGCACTGCAGATGAGCTTACTTTCAATGAGAGTTTAGTACTTCCCTTCTTTTAGATTAAAATGACATTTTGGGAGATGGCTTATTGTTGGGCAATTGAACTGTCCATAAGACATGTAGCTATGCTTTCAGATTTCCATCTCCTTCCCCCTTTTCCTACCTTCCCTGATTTAAATCTCACACATTGCTTATTGGGAATGCATTGCTGAGAACCAAGGCTATATTTTGCACAGATATAGAGATGGAAACCAAAATAATCTATCACCCTTCCGTTCACTCCCTTATGAACTGAATAGGGGAGGAGAAAAGAATGACAGATCTAATCTTTAATTCAAGGTGTTTGCTTTTGAGCTACACATTATTTTAGCATTACACTTCCTTAATCAGGGAGAACAGCTTATCTTAAAATATGTTCCACTTGGAAACATTGTACACCCTGATCATATTTTCAGTGGGAAAATGGCACACACAAATCACTTATACCAAACCATATTACTGGTTTTTCAAAGTTTATCTGCCTTTCTTCCTGAGATCTATTTAACTGGAAAACCTATCCTGGGACTTCTGTTTTCAAAACATGTACTCTAACCTTGAAATTTTATCTTTTCAAAATAAAAGTCAAAGACATTTCTAATCTCAAGACAGCAAACAGAGCATGACTTCTGGAATTTCAGAACAGTAACTAATGCATCCATCTGGAATTCTTCTGTTTACATCTGGATTTGAAATGAACTTCTGGTCTTTTCAATTCTTATGAAAGCTGCTTGTTTTCTTGATATGTTCTCTCGAAGACTGCTACTTAAATTTTGGTTTATAAAAAATATTAAAATTTCAAGGTATGCTGGTCTTGTTAACATGATGGTATTATTTATTTGAAGTTCACCTGCTTTTTATGCTTACTCTTCTTTCTCCAAAGAGGCACAACCTCTGTTCTTCTTTGACCCATGAAAAGTGAGCATGGAAAAAGAAAGGACTTAGAGTGGGGTGAAAAAGGAAGAACTGGTTGGCTCTAGAATGGAACAAGAAAGGAAGAACTGGTTGGCCCTAGAATGTTCTTGTTCCTAGAATGGAATGAGAAAAAGAAACAAGGACAGAATGCAAAATAGGCAATAAGTAGGAGAACAAGAAAACAAATCAACAAAAATGGAGTGCATTGCTGAATGTGGTGCAGTGCAAAAAAAAAATTCATGCCATTTTTTAACTTGTTGGTAAATAAGCTGACCGGTCTGTAATTTCTCCTTCCTTTTTGTAAGGTAAAAGTACTTGCACTCCTGCAATCTTGTGGGACTTCTTGAGTTCTCCAGGAATCCTCAAAGATTTACTGTTAATTCTTCAATCACCTCCACTACCTCTCTTAACATCCTTGAGGTAATTCATCTGGCCCTTAAATTAGGCAAGTGCTCTTTTACCATCTTCTTGTGTGTCCTGAGCTGTAGTTTTCCCTTCCACTTGTGACACCCTGATGGCCAAGTATGGCTTTGTTTCATTTCTGAGATGGTAAACATGCAAAAAAAAAAACCAAGTTAAGGCATTCTGACTTCTTGCTAACTCTTTTTACAAATTCAGCCTCTTCTCCTTGCAATAGACTTACTGTTTCCTTGGCTTTTGTTTGTAATGTTTGTTGCTTTCAGCATTTCTTATAAGGCTCAGCTCATCCTGACCTTTCACTCTTGTGGCATAACAATATCTCCAACTTTTATTTATTTTTATCTTTGAATTAGTTTTATAGCTGTTCTAAAATTATTGTAGAATGAAATAAATTTATTCTGTCCCTAATCATGAAAGAACATCCATGATACTGAAAATTCTTGTTCCAAGAAATACTCAAACATATTAATTAAACATTAATTTATTTTACTTGGATTTGCCTTCTTAAATCCAGATGCTGTCCTTTGTTAATTAGGCTACTTTATGGTAAAGGAAACCAGAAGAAGGAAACTCATTCCTGTTTTCATTAGAGGAGCTTATAAAGTTTCTACTTCTTAATTTTTTTTTCTTTCTTGGTCATCAATGTATACTTTACCCACCAAAGAACCTTCCTAAGTATGTTTTTAATTTTAACCAGCTTCATTTCTTCATTTATAATGACGAAATCTTAATACACTAGTGAGTTTTAACCACAGAAGCTACAAAAGCAAAATTTAAATATAGTAAACATTAACATTTGTGCAAATGTCTGAATTATCTTTGCTTATTATATAACCAAAAATTAAGCTAATGAACCACCAAAACAGGGAGATGCAATTCAATTGATTAGATGTTCAGTCAATTCAATTGATTGGAAGTCATTAAAGCATTAGTTCAGAACGAAATTTTAATAGCCTTCACCTAGTTTTTACACTTATTATCAGCTCTAATGGCATCTGCTAATAGTTCTGTGACCAAGTCTTAGCAAGAGGGACAAGGAACACCCTTATCTGGTTCTGTGGGATAATAGGAAAAAAACATAATTTAATAATATTTTTGCTGCAGGAAAGTTATATATCATTTCTATCCAAGTCATAACGTTTACTGGAAATAAATCACAGTAAACACAGGTTTGTATAAGGTCAAACATTCAATTTTTCCCCTTTCTTTACCAAGTTTCATATATTTATACTTATATTTACTAAGCACAGTGATAGCATTGCCAGTTCTCATGTTTGTATGACATCTGGCTATATTTGAAGTCTGCCCTTCAGATTCAGCTGCCAGGAGTTGGGCAACTACATGGAAGAAAATTCTATACAACTGCCAAGAAACAAAATACACTTGACAATGTAAATTGATTTAGTTCTACAAAATGTCAAAATAGAAAGCAGATATAAAAGAAGTGCATGCGTTTTAAAATGACCAATGTTTAAGTAATTTTAAACTGATGATTAATGGATTCTTCTGGATTTAATTTTTTTCTAGTGGTGTCAAACTCTCAGCATCACATTGACATCACGATGTTTTTCCTCCTTCACAGAGCTGGGGTGAGTGTGGCCCACGCGTGGAGCACCCATCCCATGGGCTGCCAGTTATTATTATTTATTATTATTTATTTATTGGACTTATAGGCCGCCTTCTCTCCCACGGGACTCAGGACAGCTTACAATAAAAATTGAAAATACAAATATTAAAATACAATTAAACTAAAATTAGCCCAATAATAGTTAAAACCCAATTAAAACTAAAATCAATAAAATCCCACCCCATCCCCTTCAGTCCAGGCTGGCTTGCTGAAACAATCAAGTCTTTAAGTCGCGGCGGAAGGAGCAGAGATCAGAGGCCAAACAAAGGTCCAAGGGGAGCTGATTCCACAGGGTGGGTGCTCCCATGGAGAAGGCCCTACCCCTGGGCACCGCCAGCCGACACTGTCTGGCCGATGGCACCCCCAGGAGGCCCTGCCTGTGGGAGCGTACAGGGCGATTGGAAGTGGACGCTGGCAGGAGACGCTCCCGCAAGTACCCTGGACCCAAGCCATGTAGGACTTTATATACAATCACTAATACCTTGAATCTATTCAATCTTATCTTTTTCAAGAAAGGGCATAAACCAAGTTTTATCTGTATCAGTTTGATTAGCTAAGTAAACAGTCTGAAGGGAAAATGTTCCCAACCACTTCAGTTTTAAGTTAGGTGTGCACAAGTGTTAGTCACTCAGAAATTAAATGCTTTAGCAGACATCAACATTTAGTCAGTTGATTTCAGAAAACCTGGTTAGTCCTTGGGCAGGGAACTTCCAGGCAACTCCAAGGCAGCTGGCTAGACTAGGACATTGAAAAAGCATCCCAAGAGAATTGAAACTTCCCACTTCTATATCATTGCAAAAAGAAAAGAAAGAAAAGAAAATCACGGATTCAGTAATCAGGAATTGAGATCAGTTTGAGACCCTCTTTACTACCGGTAAAGAATCAGTCCCATTGAATTCTGTGTTATTAGCATCCAAGATAAAACATTACAGCATTGCAGGGCACACCTTTTTCCACCCTAGGACTTCACTTGGCCTTTGAATACAATAGCGTATATACTGTATATATTTAATTAAATATACTTGGTAATATGGAAATATATTTGGTAATATATTTATATGGTAATAAATATCATATATTTAAAAATTTACCATCACAGTTTTTTCTTCTTCCGTTCAATCATGTCCGATTCTCAGAGGCTACCTGGACAAGTTTCCTTGGCAAAGTTTTACAAAAGTGATTTGCCATTACCTTCTTCTTAGTGACTGGCTCAAGGTCACCCACCTTGCTTTAGGTGGGACTAGAACTCATGGTCTCCCAGTTTCTTGCTTGATACCTTAACCACTGCTTCAGACAGGTTTTCACCATCACAATAAAAGTAACTATCTCCAGGGGGGATGAGTCTGCCTACTGAGATGAGGTGGACCATTTGCTTTTGTGATGTGGAGACAATAACTTGGTCCTCAACACCAATAAGACCAAGGAGCTTATAGTGGACTATAGTGGGCTACTGTTGTTAGCCAGTAGCAGGTGCAGATGGCTGAGGAGAGCGAGGACTCAGATGAGGGGCCAGGATCATTAGGGAGTGGACTGCTGCCTTCAGAGATTGTGGGAGCTGGCAGCAGTGATGAGGAGGTCCCCGAGGAGCCTGTTGCAAGTACGTGTGCGTGAAGGATTGCTCAGAGGAAAAACAGTTATAACAGCATCTGCGACTCGAGAGCAAGGCTGCAAGGCCCCTCCTTCAAGAAGATAAAAGCCAACTGTGAAACTAACCTTCTTTGCAGAAGGCAAAGAAGTTTTGAACTCAGCCTCGTGGACATTACAGTTGGTATTTGAAGACTCTTGTGAACTATTTCTTATGTGTTGTTTTTTGTCAGACTTGAAAAAACTTGGCAAGGCTCTTTCTTGTTGAAGCTAATTAGTTGGAAGCAGCCTTTTATCTGTGAAGAAACAGGATTCTTAGCTGAAACTTAAACAGATTATACTGCTGCCTTTGTCTTGTGTTTGCTTTCTTGGAACCAGGTTTGGGTCAGAACAACTATAGAAGGAACAGATCAGACATACAGCCCTTGCTTATCAATGGAGACCAAGTGGAGCAAGTGGCCAGTTTTAAGTTTCTGGGTGTTACCATAAAAGAGGACCTGACTTGGGGTGCTCACATTGCAGCACTGGTCAAAAGGGCCCAGCAGAGATTATACTACCTGAGACTTCTCAGAAAACAACAACTGAATGAAAAACTGCTGGTGACCATCTACCGCTGCACCATAGAGAGTATTTTAACTTACTGCACCTCTGTATGGTTTGTCAATTGCATGGTGGCAGATAGGACAGCACTCCAGAGGGTTAACATCATTGTCCAGGAGATCATTGGTTGCCCTCTCCCCTCTTTGGAAGAGCTTTATAGCTCCCACTGCCTTAAGAAAGTTCAAAACTGTCACGAAGATCCATCTCATCCTGGGCACCCTTTTTTTGAACTATTACCATCTGGCAGACGGTATAGGATAATAAAAACAAGGACAAATAGGCTGAAAAACAGCTTCTATCCCAGGGCAGTAACTCTGTTGAATTCTACTGTATAGTGTGATATTAATGTAATATCAGGGGTTTTCAATTCAATGTATAGAATGTGAAGGATGTGTGTTTGTGTTTATTTTCATAATCATAATGTACACTGAAGATGGTATCTAATTTCATTGTACGAGGTGCAATGACAATAAAGCAAACTAAACTAAACTATTTGGTAACAACTTTTAGAAAGCTCTGGAGGGTTTTTTTGAGTGTGTGTGTGTGTGTGTGTGTGTGTGTGACATGAAACTAATTATAATTGTATACCTCCAGGACATGATTGTGTCATGAAACAATTATATAGGAATAATTAAGAGAGTGGGTTTTGCTGGAGGAGAGGGGCTATTACACAAACAAAAACAAACAACACTCTTTTTCCTCTTTTTTGGAATTAGTTGTAGAAGTTCTTGTCTGTGTTAAATAGCCATCTATTCTGGCTGCCATGAATAAGCTTTGGCTGGCTTCTACAGAGTGTTGACAAGGCTTGTTGAGATACAGCCAAGAAGAGCTGAAGGTCTGGCTGGGAACAACACAATACTTCGTTGTTTCATTGTTACTCTGAAAGTGTTAGCAAACGAATGTGACAGGATATGGAAGAATTTACAGCCTAAATGATGCCTGGAAATATAGTTCTACGTCAACAGTGACTTCAGATGGACTTCTCCTGTTGGATTAATTACAGAGGAATCTTTTGTTTTAAAAATCAGAACTAACAAGTTTGTTTGTGGGGTGGGAGAATTAAATTGCTAAAAGAGGCTCTCAATCTCTCGTTTTTCTCTGGAAATTCCTTACTGGTCAACAAATTACTTACCTTGCTTAATGCCTTAAGACTTATTTCCTTGCTTCTTTCTTTTAAAAGGAGAAAACATTACAGAAAGATTGAAATAACAGGCATCTGTGAATCCAGGCTGTTCATTGAGGCATAAAGCTAGAGCAAGGGTGTCAAACACAATTTCATTGAGGGCCGCATCAGGGTTGTGTTTACCTCGGAGGGGGCTGGGGATGCATGGCCATGGTAGGCATGACCAATATGACATCACTCGTGTCAAGGGGGCACCTGTGGTGGCCCAAGCGCTCTGCCAGCAAAAACAGGCTCCTGAGCTCCATTTTTGGCTGGCATGGTCTCCTGCAACCCTCTGCCAGTGAAAATGGAGCTCAGAAGGGCTGCGCACGGCCTTTGTGAGCTCCATTTTCACTGGCAGAGGCACCGCGGACTGGTCCTTCGCTGTTTCCATGGCAGCCCCAGATCTAAGCACCCCGCAGGCCACATCCAACCCCCAAGCCTTGAGTTTGATGCCCCTGTGCTAGAGGGTTAATATTCCCCTGTAGACTATCCAGCTCAATAGGCAGCCTCTTCAGAAGTAATACAAACAATAGAGCCAATATTTAGAATTGGCAGGACTACAAAGCTGTTGCTCAGTAACAAAGCTGTTACTCAGGAATTAGCTACACACAAGGTGAAATCAGGGGTGGGATTCTACCAGTTCGCACCTATTCGCTAGAACAGGTTGTTAGAAGAAATTACTGGCCTAATCCTGTAAGGAAGGCAGGAAGGAAACTTTCTGGTGTTGTTTACAGAAACTGCCTCTCCATTAACCCTTATTACATTCTTGGCAGGACTAGACTTCCTGTCTCTGGAAATTCTCTGGAGATTTTTTCCCTCCTTTGCTAGTATTTTGCTTGTATGGAGTGACCATTCAAAGTTACAATGGCACTGAAAAAAGTGACTTGTGACCATTTTTCACACTTACGACTGTTGCAGCATCCCCACAGTCATGAGAGGCCAGGCAAGGAGATGCGTGCCTCGATGTGAGTGATATTGAGTTGGCCACGCCCAGCCAATAACATGACCACCAAGCCATGCCCACCAACTAAGCCATGCCCACAGATCCAGTTGTTAAAAAATTTGAATCCCACCTCTGGGTGAAATTCACTCTTTCTAAAGATCTGCCTATCTCTGTCTCAATCTGTTGTTAAATAGAAATTGGTGGCAGACTTGGAACCATTTTTTTCATATATTCCAATATTCCTTCCACCTACCCCAATGGCAAATGTTTGCTAATGAAAGAAGGAAGAGTATAAGAGAGTTTCCAGTATTAACTGATTACAGTTATAAAATAAAAGATCTGGAAGAGTGTGGAACCAACTTCATGCTATGCATATACAGTTTTAAAGGGAGAAGGCAGAAGAGTCCCACTGGATACCTGCAAGGCCATGGGGCAGCTAAAGTAATTGTCTGGTTAGTATCTTGAGACTTGTTCTAATTATGCATTTAGCAGAGGTCAATGACAAACTGATGCTGTTTAACCAGCCACTGATTTGCAGCTTAATGAAAACATCAGCAAATAAGTGTTGGCAGCAGCAGATGGTGCATTTCCCTGAATCAGGTTGCCCTGCTTTAAAGTGGGGGCAAATGTTTAAGATAAGTCTGAAGTAAGTATACAGATGCACAATGGTGTGCCAGTGAGTTTAAGCTTCAGTACATGACCATCATAGATGATGGTGATAATAATAATGCTCTTTTGTCTGCATTGCAATTCTCTCTCTCTCTCTTTTCATTTGCTATGTGTCTGCATTGTGGTTATCAGAAAATAGTCCACAAACATGTGTTTACTCACTTATCAAACATTAGCAAGAAAAAGGGTCAGAGCTTCTCAATCAGAGCTTCTCATCATATCTCTTGCAGCTCTGGGATTCAATTTTTTTTACTACTGGTTCTGTGAGCGTGGCTTGGTGGGCATGGCAGGGGAAGGATACTGCAAAGGGCCTTCTCTGTGGGAACACCCACCCTATGGAACCAACTGCCCCTGGAGCTTTGGCTGGCCCCTGACCTCTGCTTTTTCTGCAAAACAAGGTTGTTCCAACTCGCTGACCTGGACTCAGGGGGGTGTGGGGGGGAAGTTTTAATGCTTATTTTTAGGGTTTTAGATTTTAATTGGGTTTCTTATTTGGATTTAATCTCTTTTTAATTGTATATGTGTATTGCTTTTATTGTACGCCGCCCCGATTCTTTAGGAAGATGGTGAGGGCTAGAAATCCAATAAATAAATAAAATCCCCATTCCCTCCCCACTCCTGGGGGAAGGATACTGCAAAATCCCATTCCCTCCCTACCCCACTAACCTGCTTTCCAGCTCCGTTCTCCGGTGCAGGGCAACAAAAGAAGACCTAGCCAACCAGCTGGAACTTGGGAGGCAGAGAATAGATGGAGGCGGGGCCAGTCAGAGGTGGTATTTGCCGGTTCTCTGAACTACTCAAAATTTCTGCTACCGGTTTTCCAGAACTGGTTAGAACCTGCTGAATACTACCTCTGATCTGTTGGGGCTGCAAATCTTAGAATTCCTAGTCCAAATTTTAGGGTGCTAGTTTGGAAGAAAGCAGTTTAACCTCCTGTTCTACTCAGAGCAGAGGAATTTTCTGTTCCCCCTGCCCACTGCTAATCAAAGTCGTTTGCGTTAAGTAGGAAAATAAATTGAGAAGCCTGAAAAAGGAATGGTTGGGAGAACCATCATGTCTACTTCTGTGGCATTGTGGGATTTAAATATAGGTTATTGGAATAGGTATCTTGGAATTTGGCACTCTGACCTGGGGATTATTACATATTTATAGTACAATTCTCTAGAAGTAAGTTCCATTATGCATAGAATTGCAGCTGACACTCCTAAAACACAATGCAAAGCTCAGAAGTGTACAAGCCAGAGGCTTATAGTCTGAAGAAACAGAAGGCGAGGAGATGAATATAAGAAAGACAAGGAAGGAAGAGATAGGCCAGCTCAGGAGCAATTCCAGGAATTTTTGTTACTTTCTCCTTAAGTGCCTAACTCTATGGTAGCTGACAGCATTCTCTCTCTCTCTCTCTCTCTCTCTCTCTCTCTCTCTCTCTCTCTCTCTCTCTCTCTGTTTATTTTCTTTCTGACTTCAACAATGTGCCAGAACACCAGAAACATTGTAATCCAGGAATACAAAGAGGAAAACATCCATCAAGAAGCTTAGATAGGAACTGAACCAGGACAGGATCCTGCTGATATCTCCGAAGCCATTCCCGCCAACATCCAACTCAAAGACAAGACATGTGACAGGTTTAGGGGCTGGGAATGTGCAATTGTCCATGTTATAATTCTATGGAGAACTGAAAGATATACTTTATGGTATCCATTAAAATATCTCCAAAAATAGCTGGATTTAATAGCTGGACAAAGTTCATAGGCTATTCTCTAACTGCAATCAAAAATTGCACTAAAACTTAATAAGAGTTGGTTGATTTTGGCTTATTGTTTTGTATGAAAGCTAGTCACTTTTATTTATTTTTACTTAGCATATTGTGTGAACTAAGCCATTGTCCTTTTCTTTCATTGTTCATTTCAGCTATTTAATTACAAAAGTACTGAAAATATTTGCCTAAGGTTATCCTTGGGCAAAATTCAGATACAAAGGGGTTCTTTGAAAGGGGAATCCTTTCAGTTTTGGATTGAGTAATAATCTAAAAAAAGAACAAGAACAAAAAGAATAATGCAATTTACTTTTCTAGGCAAAGAATGTGGAAGTGCTCTAATTAAATAGCTGAAATGAAGAAAGAAAGAAAGTGACAGTGGCTGAGTTCACACAGTACACTAAGCAAACATTATGCCAGGTAAGTACAAAAATATTCTTTTTTAAAATAAAACTTAAAAGATCTTAGGACAAATGCTATTTATTTGGCTGATATTTGTCAAGGACAGTTCCATACTACATATCAAATTTGTAGATGGTTTATAATTTGAACAAGTTATAATTATTTGTAGGTAATTATTAGGAAAGAGATAAAACTCAGAATTTCCAATTCTTACCGGAATCAAAGCCTTTAAATTGTTTTTGAAAAAAAAAACAAGATTTTTTAAGAAATATTTTGGAACTGGAATCTGATGCAATCTGTACAGTATGACTGGAACTTTTAAGAAACAAAAAATATGTGATGGCTATAATACCACCTGTGCCAAAATCGATAGAGATTGCAAATGCTTAAAAAACAAGGATAAATATCTATGGAAATTCTTAGTAATAAAACAGAAATCTGTAGTTCACCATCAGAGAGGTAGTTATACAAAACAACATGCAGCCACGCTTATGGTGAATAAAACAGAACAAAACAGAACAGAACAGAATAGAATAACAGAGTTTGAAGGGACTTTGGAGGTCTTCTAGTCCAACCCCCTGCTCAGGCAGGAAACCTTTCAGACAAGTGGTTATCCAATCTCTTCTTAAAAATTTCCAGTGTTGGAACATTCATAACTTCTGGAGGCAGGTTGTTCCACTGATTAATTGTTCTAACTGTCAGGAAATTTCTTCTTAATTCTAGGTTGCTTCTCTCCTTGATTAGTTTCCATCCATTGCTTCTTGTCCTGCCCTCAGGTGCTTTGGAGAATAGCTTGACTCCCTCTTCTTTGTGGCAATCCCTGAGATACTGGAATACTGCTATCATGTTACCCCTAGTCCTTCTTTTCATTAAACTAGACATACCCAATTTCAGCAACCGTTCTTTATGTTAAGTTTGCATGAAGAGTCAGACGCGAGGAGTTCCAGCAAAGAGTTTATTAAGTGACTACAGCTTGAATGGACCCGTCCTGGCTTGGCTACGGCTGCTTCTTATAGCCTGCAGCCGTAGCTGCCAGCCAATGGGAGTGCAGGGTTTCTTCCCGCACTATTTAAACCAATACCATTTGACATTTTACAAGAACAGTTCAAATAAACCAATAACATTCAAACCTACATACATAACACCCCTCCCCACTAGGTTCAGTCCATACCAAACCCCAACCTATCTAATGTATTCCTTTAAATAGGTGGGGCTCTTACGTGTATGCGTTGAGACCTTCGTGGTTCAGAAGTTTTAACGTTCTCACCAGTGAGGGAAATGTGTCTGCTGACATTTCCCTGTTGGGACTTCCTGTGAAAGGAGACCCTGTTAGACTGTTAGAATCTGGTCTCTCCTCCCAACCCATCTCCATTCCAATGTCAGCACCCAAGTCAGGTAGTGATGTGCAATCTTCCACTTCTAAGGATGGATCTTGGCATTGTGACAGGGTTCGGGATGGTTCCTGTCGCAATGGCTCGTTACACATAGGGTTGATTCCTGTTTGCTGATTTCCTCCTGTTCCCCCCCTTCCCCCCTAGAAGAGACATCAGGTGAGGGACCCAGAGAGAGACAGGCGATGTTCCTGAGGGAACCTGGATCTAAGTTGGTCAATGTGCCTGCTCCAGAGGAGGCCATCCTCTGTTTGTACCCTGTAAGAACGAGGGCCAGTGATGTGAGTTATTTCAGCAGGAATCCACAAAGGTTCACCTATAAGGTTCCTAGCATATACAGAATCTCCCACACTAAAAGAACAAACTTTGGAAGTGGAATCCAGTGGTGCGTTGGGTGCGTAAATGGGATGAAGGCGGTCAAGGGAAGACCTAAGTTTCCTACCCATCAACAACTCTGCTGGGGACAAGTTATTTGATGGGCTAGGCGTGATGTGTTGAACACTAAGAAGTTTTTCAAGCTTCTCAGTGATATCCCCAGGACCCAGCTGCTGAAGCTTCTCTTTGGTAAAGCGCCATCGTTCAGCCCGGCCATTGGCGAAGGGTGCCCAGGGGCAGTGAGGGCATGTCTGATACCCTGTTGAGCTAGAAAGGATTCAAAAATGTTAGATGTGAATTGAGGGCCATTGTCAGAAACAAGGACATCTGGTAACCCATGGGTTACAAACAATTTTCTGAGCTGCTTGATGACAGACTCAGTTGTAGTGGATGTCATGGGAATTACCTCTAGCCATTTGGAATATGCATCTACTATAACTAGAAAAGTGTGCCCTCTTGTAGGGCCTGCAAAATCAATGTGGATTCTAGACCATGGGCCCCTAGGACATTCCCATTCCTGTGTGGGGGCGTGAGGTGGAGCAGGCCTGACTACCTGGCAATTGGGACAAGAGGCTCCCAGTTTTCAACCATTTTGTCAATACCTGGCCACCATACATAACTCCTGGCCAAACCTTTCATCCTTACAATCCCAGGATGACCCTCATGTAACATTTCCAAAACCTCCCTTTGCAGTTTTGCAGGAATAACCACCCTGTTACCCCACAAAATACATCCTCTTAATACACATAATTCAGTTTGCCTAGACTTAAAAGGTTGGGCAAGGTGAGGTAGATCTTGAAGAGGCCAACCTTTCTTAATCCAGCCCATAACAGGTGCCAACACAGCATCTTTGGCAGTCTCTCTGGCAATCTCAGCAGCATGGACTGGAAGCTTAGCAACGGTCTCCAGGAAAAAGGTGTGAGTTTCAAGTTCAAAGTCCTCCTTGTGGCAAGGTAGTGGGCAACGACTCAGTGCATCAGCATGTCCAATGTCTGTGAATCAGTTTGTATGAATAGGCTGCAAGAAATTCAGTCCACCTCAGCATTCTTGGTGACAGGATATTAGGTGTAGGTTTGTCTCCTTCCACAATGCCTAATAAAGGTTTGTGATCTGTAACCATGGTGAATGACCTGCCATACAGATATTCATGAAATTTCTTAACAGCTGCAACAACTGCTAAAGCCTCCTTGTCCAATTGGCTATAATTCCTCTCTGCTTTGGACAAAGTGTAGAGTAAAATGCAATTGGGCTTCCCTTCCACTGGGAAGCCTGTGACTCAAACCCCCCCCACTCCAAAGGGGATGCATCACAAGTCAGAACAACAGGCAAATTCTCAGAGAACTGTATCAACACAGCATCAGATGTGATTAGTCTCTTAATACTGTTAAATGCTAACTGTTCCTTCCTCCCCAGATCCAAACAGCTTTCTTATCAAGCAGGCGATGTAAAGGCTCAGCAATAGATGCTTTGTGGGGTAGAAACATGTGGTAAAAGTTAATAAGTCCAAGGAAGGCTTGCAAATCTGTCTTGCATCTAGGTTTAGGGGCTTCCTTGATTGCTTTAACCTTGGCATCAGTAGGGTGGATGCCATGCTTGTCAATCATGTACCCCAGGAACTCAACTCTGTCTGTTTTGAGTGTACATTTGTCTTCCTTGACTTTTAAACCCGATTTTCTGAATCTGGTAAGGACTTCTCTGAGTCTCTCTTGAAGCTGAGTGTCATTTTCAGCAGAGATTAACACATCATCAAAATAAGGCACTACCCCTGGCAGTCCTTGCAACATTCTTTCCATAAGGCTTTGAAAAATGCCAGGTGCCACGCTTTCCAAATTGTAGTCTTTTACATTTGAAGGCACCTCTATGAGTCACAATTGTTTGTGCCTCTGCAGTGGCATCATCAACTGTTAATTGTTGATATGCCTGAGCCAAGTCCAGTTTAGCAAATACTGTACCCCTGCCAAGGGAATGGAGCAGATGATGCACAACTGGTACTGGGATATCGCTCTGCTGCAGCGCATGGTTCATTGTCCCCTTATAGTCACCACAGATTCTCACTGACCCATCAGCCTTGACTGGTGTGACTATGGGTGTTTCCCATCTGGAGTGGTCAGTAGGCTCTAAAACCCCTTGAGCAATGAGCTTATCTAATTGTGCATCAATTTTTCCTTTAAAGCAAATGGAACCCTCCTGGGCTTTAAATGAATTGGGGGCACCTTGGGGTCTAAGCTGAAAGCAATAGGGGTCCCCATATACTTTTCCTTCCGCTGAAGACCTCTGGAAACTCAGACTTCAAGGACTCCTCCCATTCAGAGCTGCTCCGTGATGGATGCCAGTCACCTCGATGCCTAGTGGCTTGAACCACTCAAGTCCCAGCAAACTTGGTGATCCTTGTCCCGCGATGGTCAGGGGCAAACGTTTGGTGTGGCCTTTAAACTGCGCGTTGAAATCTCTTGCTCCAACTACTGGAATCTTGTTCTTGGTAGTCTTTGAGAGTCAGTGCTTGCTTCTGAAATGCTTCTTCTGAATTTTGGGAAAGAGTCTGTGGATAGTGTCTCATGACACCATAGATAAATAAGAGCCTGAGTCCACTTCCATTTGGCAAGGCTTCCTCCTTCAATAAACACCTTCCGTGTACTTTTCTGCTTTTTAAGGGTGAAGAATGACCAATAGTGATTGTCTGGTGAGTTTCATTCTTGCCATTTGCTTCTATTTAAGCCATTTTTCAAGAAAATTGTTGGGCTTAAAGTCTTTATCAGGAAATTTTTCCTAATCGGTGGAGTTCTGGATGATTTGCAGACTCTGGCTATGTGACTCCGTTTCTCTAGCGTAGGCAAATGGAGTCAAAAACTTGCACATTCAGTGCGGGTGCCCCCCACAGCCTCTGCAATAGAATCCTTGCTGTTTTTCCCAGAGTTTTCTCTTCTTCTCCATTCTGAGTCTAAAATCCCCTCCTCTGCCTCACTGCCATCAGAATCAGAGTCTATTTGTTAATGGGCTGTTGTGGATTTTCCACATCAGAATGGCTTGAGGCCTGGCTTGAGGCCTTGTTAATCTTTTCATGGCAGCTGCTGAGGACTTGGTGGCTTCGCTGAGACAGCTTCTTCAATGGCCTCTTTAAGTGATCTTAGGTTTCATTAATAGTTTGCTTTGTAAGACCTTATCTTTGAGGCCTAAAACAAACCGATCGCATGGCCTCTTCTAAGTTGGTAAAGTCACAAGCACCCTCAATGTCCCTTAAAACCTGCAAGTCATTAACATTCTCGCTATCCCCTTTGATCGGCCGGTAAAATTCGTGTCTCTTAATGAGGCACGATACTTGTAAGCGTAATGGGCTCTTAAAAGTTTCTCTAAGGCCATTCCATTACCTTCAGCTCTGCAGCTCCCGCGCTGTAGCCATTTTGAAGACTGCCGGACCGCAGTGCATGAGAAAGACCGCCCTCTTCCGTCTCTGGGATGCCGGCGAGTCGTTCCCTTCCAGATACATCTGGGCGATCCTATCTGATTCCCAGTCTTCCGCCGGATTGAGCGGTGTTGGGGGTGTTCAGCGCAGCCATCTCGCTCTGTTGCTTGTTCTTCGCGTCGTCTTTCAGGGAAATCCCATCCCGTAGCCAGTGTTAAGTTTGCATCAGAGCAGTGAGGAGTTCAACAAAGAGTTTATTAAGTGACTACAGCTCGAATGGACCCCTCCTGGCTTGGCTGACTGCCTCTTATAGCCTGCAGCCGTAGCTGCCAGCCAATGGGAGTGCAGGGTTTCTTCCCGCACTATTTAAACCAATACCATTTGACATTTTACAAGAACAGTTCAAATAAACCAATAACATTCAAACCTACATACATAACACTTTATATGTTTTAGCCTCCGGTCCCCTAATCATCTTTGCTGCTCTTCTCTGCACAGTTCTTTAATTTTTTTACATGTGGAAGCATCTAAATGAATTTCCTTCTCCTTTGCTGCATTGCTAACATGCTTACAAAAGAGACAACAAGCATCTGCATAGGAAGAGATGCATGTTTAAAAAAATCAAAATGGCAGCCAAAATTTGCAAACAAAGACCCATCCCTTTTCATGTGCAGCAGAAGGAGCTTTGATTGCTCTGTTGCAGCCGTCATCTGTTTAGTTCCTCCCCTTGCAGATGCCTCTGCCCAATAGGCTACTTTTATTTGGTTTGTTAGATTAGGCTGAAATCCACTCCTTTACTAGCATGTTCAGCTATTATCTACAGGTCCATGGAGCATAGTATTGCTGGATGGATTTTCCCAGGAGTAGGACACTGGTTTCACCCCTAAGCATCTGTACCTTGATCGTGGTCCTGATTGCACATTTCCCCCAAAGAGGATATTTATACATTTAGAGGCTGTTTCTATAGAAAATAGCATCTTTTAATGCTGTATGTTCCTTTCTTTTCCTTTTCCCCTCTCCCGAAATGTTTATCTTTTTTGCCCATGTGTACAATATTTCCATTTTGCTACCACCTAGGAAACTCAGGTTGAGGGAAAGCAGTTTGCTCACAGCTATCAACTTCAAGCTAATATATTTTTCCCCCAGCAGTTGAGAGTACATTATTATGCTATTTATCTCTTCTGTCTGTCATGGTAAACATATAGAGAACATCTCCAAACATTCTGCACATGTGCATTATGATGCTGCAGCTTCCTAACAGGTCACCTAAATTTAAGGTCTGTCCAATTTAAGATAATAGATAGATAGATAGATTGATACATAGATGATAACCAGACAAATAGACACATACCTATGCCCCAAACAGACACACTGCTAAAAACATTATAGTGAGAAATTGAGCTGCTACATGGAGTCATTTGAACACTTTCATCCAGTACCAAGTTCTGAATCACAGTAAGTTTGTTGTTGTTAGTTGCGAAGTCGTGTCCAACCCATTGCGACCTCATGGACAATGTTCCTCCAGGCCTTCCTGTCCTCTACCATCCCTGGAGTCCATTTAAGCTCATGCTGACTGCTTCAGTGACACCATCCAGCCACCTCATTCTCTGCTGTCCCCTTCTTCTTTTGCCCTCAATCTTTCCCAGCATTAGGCTCTTCTCCAGTGAGTCCTTCCTTCTCATTAGGTGGCCAAAGTATTTGAGTTTCATCTTCAGGATCCGGCCTTCTAAAGAGCAGTCTGGGTTGATCTCCTTTAGGACTGATTAGTCTTAGAGTAAGTTTAGTGACCAGCTAACAGTACTTTCTCCCCCCCCCCAGCCTAGAAAATAAAGGCTGTAGCAGACCACACCCATTGTCTGTCTGCCAGGTATGTGTTTTAGTGATCTACAACAGTGGTTCTTAACCTTTTTGAAAGAATCGCCCCCTGGAGCCATTGAGGAAGTTGTCATCACCCCCTCCCCAACATAGCCGCCCCCTGCCACCTCTTAGTGTCCCAAGGGGCCAGCAGAGAGGAGCGCTAAGAGCGGTGGGAGGCTGACATCGAACACAGCAGCATGACATGTAACGTCCACTGCTTCCGCATTGGAGGCACTGGCTCGAGAGCAGTGCTAGGCAATGGGTGAACCTGCAGGGGACGGCCCACCGAACGCCCCCTGTTGCCTCTTAGCACCCTCTGCCAGCCTTGGGGATGCTAAGAGGCGACAGGGGCGTTCGACCTCCAACCTGCAGGCTCACCCATTGACTGTTGTACCGCACCTGAACCGGCACCTCGAATCGGCAGCATGTTGGGAAAAGCCGCCACCACCCTTTCCCAAAGTGCTGCCACTCTCGCATTCTTTCTGTCTGTCCATCCATCCGTCCATCCATCCATCCATCCAAAAGGTCTGTCTGTTTGCCTGCCTATCTACCTACCTGTCTGTCTTTTTGTCTACCTACCTATCTACCAATATAGATCTCTCTCTCTCTCTCTCTCTCCCAATATATCTTGCTCCATTGCTATAGCCTTCCATTCCTTAGTCCCCACATGCCTTTTTAGTTCCATCGCCCCCCTGAAAAACAAAATCACCCCTTGGGGGGCAATATCGCCCAGGTTAAGAACCACTGATCTACAATATGATGTACAGAGGGGGGCAGATTGTGTGTGTGTGTCTGAAATCCTTCTCAAGAAGATTGGTGTTGCATATAGCTGGCACTAACACAAGACCTACAAATGAGTGATAGATGGATTGACTGGTAGAATAAAAACATTCTTAGCACAGCCTTTGTGTTTTATGACATGCCAAGAAAATGTAAACCAACCAAATGTTGACATTGCTTGATGCTGTTGGTTTACACATCATTCCTAAGAGATTGCTAAGGCCTGAGCTGCTTAATTTCAAGCAGCTTTTATCGATAAGCTTAATATGGAACTGTAACAAAATGCACCTATTTTATTAGCCCACCCTTTTCTTTTAATGCCTCAACTCTGCGGGTATGTTTAAGAAACTAAAAATAGGCAAAAAGAATCATGTGACATTCCTCACCAAAAACATTAAAAGGTAGAGCATCTCAGTCCTTGTTTCCTTGGAAATACTGTAGTAGTAATAGTACTGAATGTTCTAAAAATTGCCCATTGTTCTTCCAAACATTCCTGAATATCCATAGGCAGCATAAACCCTGGTAGCAGAGAAAATTGGACTGCTTTAGTCCCTCTGTTTATAAGAATGGGAGCCAAATGAATTGCTTTTGGGACAGCAGGCTTATAGCCTGCTGTGGACCCGCTGTTTTTGACAACCATCGTCCAGTCTCCAACCTTCGCTTTTAGCGAAGGTTGTTGAGAGCAGTGGTGCAGCAACTTCCCTTGTTCCTGGAGGAAACTGATTATCTAGACCCGTATCAATGGGCTTCAGGTCTGACACAGCACAGAGACAGCATTGGTCATGCTGATGGATGATTTCTGGAGGGCTCAGGACAGGGTTTTTCCTCTTTCCTAGTCCTATTAGACCTCTCAGCGACTTCATACCATCGACCATGGTATCCTTCTGCAGTGGCTCTGGGGGTTGGGGGGGGGGCACCCGTTAGGCAGTGGTTCTCCTCCTACCTCTCAGGCCACTGCAGTCAGTGTTGGCAGGAGAGCAGAGGCCCCAAGGCCCCTCACTTGTGGTGTCACAGGGGTTGGTTCTCTCACCTCTCCTGTTTAATATCTACATGAAACCGCTGGGTGAGATCATCCGAGGTTTTGGGGTGAGGTATCATCAATATGCTGATGATACCCAGCTTTTATCTCCACCCCAGGCCAGATCAGTGATGCTCTCTCTGTGATGTCCCAGTGCCTGGAGGTGGTATGGTCTGGATGGGGAAAGGGCTCGGCTCAACCTGACCAAGGCAGTGGCTGTTCTTACCAGCATTTCGGTTTTCAGGCAATGTTCCATCTTTGGTCATGGGGAGAGGTGTTGCCCCGTGGATAGGGCAAGGAACCTGGGCATCCTCCTGGATCCTTCGGTTTAGAGGAGCAGGTGGGGCTGTGGCCAGGGGGCTTTTTCCAGGTCGGCTGATTCACCAGCTCCGCCCTTATCTGAGTCGAGATGCCCTTTGAACGGTCACTCATAAACTTCACTTCTAGAATCGACTACTGTAATGCTCTCTACATGGGGCTGCTGCTTGCGAACTACCAGGAGGTTACAGCTGGTGCAGAATGCGGCTGCGTGGGCTGTGATGGAATCCCGATACTCCCATGTTACACCTTCTCGTGACCTGCATTGGTTGCCGTTGCCTTCGGGTCAGTTTCAAGGTGCTAGTAACAACTTATAAAGCCCTAAATGGCTTGGGTCCAGGGTACTTGCAGGAGCCTCCTGCCAGCATCATCATATGCCGTCGCCCTGTTGGCTCCCACAGGAGGGGCCTCCTTGACGTACCGTCGGTCAGACACTGTCGGCTGGCAGTTCCCAGGGCTAGGCCTTCTTGGTGGGAGCCCCCACCCTTGGAACCAGCTCCCGTGGATCTCCGTCTGGCCCCTGATCTCCGCTCCTTCACGGGACCTGAAGACTTGGTTGTTTCAACAGACCGGCCTGAATGACCGGGTGGGTTTTTACTATTTATTCTTTTAATGTTTTAATGTTTTACTGTATTTATTTTGACTTGTTATGTTTAATTGTTTTTTATGTAAATTTTGTACTGTTTTAATGTTAGCCGCCCTGAGTCCTAGTCGAATAAATTATTATTATTATTATTATTATTATTATTATTATTATTATTATTATCACTTGTGATGACCTGGGGCATGGTACAAAGGCAACACAATCAAATAAGCAAAAGTGTCCCTTTAATACCTCCCTTTAATAAAGTGTCCCTTTAATTAACTTGACAGGGCAGGAGAAGGACTTGCAGACTTGAAAGCCCAGAAAATCACGCAGTTTGGAAGACACCAGGAACACAGAGAAGCCTGGGCGATACCAGATAATTCACGTTTGCTCCCAACAATTTTGCTATGCAGCTTCCTTTTTAAACACTGTGTTCCCAGCTGCAGCTAATGAAGGGAATCAGGGCCCTTTCCTCCCCGTAAGCCAAACAACTCACATTGCTCCCTTCTCCGTTCCTCCCTGCATGCCCACGATGAAGGGGGTGGGTCTGGGTCCTCCTCAATTCCCTCGCCTTCTCTCTACCTCTCCCCTGCTCTGCCCAGCTGGTCTTTGTCCTTCCCCAGTTTCTTCCACAATCAGCAGTCATACTCCCACTTCCTGTCAGCTGCTCAGCCTCCCCTCCAAATCAGATTCTGACAGGGGCATGACAGCACTTGAGGGAGAGAATCATAGAATCCATAGGGCTGAAAGGCACCTTGGAGTCTTCTATTCCAGCCCCTTGCCCAAGGCAAGAGTCCTTATACCAATTTTATAAACATATTTGGACTCATTCATCTTTCCAAATATGAGACACAAAGGAAATAAAAAGGATTTCAAGCTTTTGAAAAAGAAAATGAACCAGTAGAACTCAGGAAGACCAAGCCACAGCATAAATAAAATGATTTGTAAGGCCAACCTTGACAATGTTGGAAACCAATGTTTCCAGGATGTTCCGATGACATATAATGAGAAAGAAAGAAAAGAAAAATTGTCTCTTTGCCTGTTTGGTTTTAAAATTTCTGAGTGATTATATTTTTAGGTTTTGCCATGTCATTCATCCTTCAAATTAGCCAATTTGGGAACAGAAGAAATCATGAAGATCATTTAATGTTCTTCCTAAATTAGGAGAGGGCAACATGTTTTCCATCAGCTACATGGTTTCCAAACCTCCACTTTGGAGCCACCAAACAATGCCAGATAATGTTGCACAATTCCCTGATTTTCAATTATATTAATGTTTTTCTTTTTTGGCTGTGTCTCATCCCACTTTCAAAAGTGCATGAAGCCTAATAGGCTATGTTGTATTTATCCTTCTAGACTCCGGGTTGGGGGTGGGGAACTCTTTTGCTCTTCCTGATGACATTATACCTATATGGAGCAAACCCACCACAACTCATGGAAAGCAAAAGTAAGTCAATAAAATATTCAGGGGGGTGGGCTGTGGAAAAAGTTGATCAGCTCTGACCTAGGCATTTATGGTATTGCATCTTTGTCCTCTTGTTGACAATCAGTCATATAAAACATGAAGAATAATTAAGATTTAGCAAGATTCCTTACCTTGAGAAAATTAGTTCTCTTGTCTGTAATTTCCTTAATAGTTAGTAATAGTTTAGTTTATTGGCCATATCAAAGTGTAGAGTTCCAGACACAAATCATTACTAAAATCTGATAAAAACAATTTAAAATGGAATTGGATAAAGTACAGTTTAAATTGAAATTGGAATGAAATACAATAATTTAAATATATAGATAAGTAAAATATGATAAAATTATATTTGGTGTCACCCCTACAATCTACTCCAATCAGTCCCACGTATGCAGATCTCAACTAAACCATTTTGCTCAAAATACTGTGCTGTGTTAAATGTTATTTTCAGATTCTGGCAACACAAAAGGTAAGTTGTTTTGATATGGGGATCCAAATGGGTCATTCGTCTAGTATATAGACCAAGGTACCTGCCTCTCACCCTCTTATACAGGCAACAATCAAGTAGGATGTGAGCCAGGTCTTCTACCTATGCTGCTCCACAGCAATTTCCTTAATGAAACCTGGTAGAAGGATATTTTATTCTTTTAGGATCCCATTAGATTTGATAACTTACTTTACACAAACCACATCTTTTGTAGTAATATGCAGAAAAAGAACATTCTTTGAGTACCTGATCTTTGTGTAATGGGATTTTCTTCATATGTTCAGTTTCAATTAAGAAATCAACAGGCAGAGAAAGATCTATAAAAATATCTAAAATTCTGTCAAGTGAATTTGAAGAGGAATATTCTCAGTGCCAATCACACTCAGGTTGTTTCTGTCTAGCTGAGACTGGGGAGACTAATGTGATTATATCAAAATGCAATGACTAGGCTGCTTCATCATCTCCTGGGTTTTCATCTGATACTCTAGGTTGGTGATTTTCACTTGGATCTGTTTAAGTGTGTTATTGTATCTGCATAGCTACTGTTTGAAGTGGATTTGCTTCAAAATCTTTAATTAGCAAAGAATTTGTTTTTAAGTTGGCTGGGACAACTTCTTTTTAATATTTTTTTGATACTGAGGGGAGCAATGGAGCTGATGATAAAGCTGAGTATGAGATTTCTTGGCTCATGATTGCACAGGTTGCTTTCAGGAAGTGAGGAGGCGAATGTCAACCCAGAGCAAAATAATCCATTGCAGCAAGATAGCACAGTGTAAACATCCTTAATTTACTAAATCGATGGCATATTGTTCAAACAATGCAGGATTTCATACCATTCAAGGAAGAAATGATCAGGAGAGAAAAGCCATCAGCTCCCTGCTATCTCCACATTGATTTCAAACCAACACAAGGACCTTCTGCTTTTCAGCTCTAGGAGGCCAGGAAGGAGCC
>CM019149.1:51165053-51182846 GCA_009733165.1 Naja naja
ATATTCCTCTTCAAATTCACTTGACAGAATTTTAGATAATTTTTTATAGATCTTTCTCTGCCTGTTGATTTCTTATTGAAACTGAACATATGAAGAAAATCCCATTACACAAAGATCAGGTACTCAAAAATGTTCTTTTCTGCATATTACTACAAAAGATGTGATGTGGTTTTGTGTAAAGTAAGTTATCAAATCTAATGAGGGATCCTAAAAGAATAAAATATCCTTCTACCAGGTTTCATTAAGGAAATTGCTGTGGAGCAGCATAGGTAGAAGACCTGGCTCACATCCTACTTGATTGTTGCCTGTATAAGGGTGAGAGGCAGGTACCTTGGTCTATATACTAGACGAATGACCCATTTGGATCCCCATATCAAAACAACTTACCTTTTGTGTTGCCAGAATCTGAAAATAACATTTAACACAGCACAGTACTTGAGCAAAATGGTTTAGTTGAGATCTGCATACGTGGGACTGATTGGAGTAGATTGTAGGGGTGACACCAAAATATAATTTTATCATATTTTACTTATCTATATATTTAAATTATTGTATTTTATTCCAATTTCAATTTAAACTGTATTTTATCCAATTCCATTTTAAATTGTTTTATCATATTTTAGTAATGATTTGTGTCTGGAACTCTGCACTTTGATATGGCCAATAAAGTAAACTATTACTAACTATTAAGGAAATTACAGACAAGAGAACTAATTTTCTCAAGGTAAGGAATCTTGCTAAATCTTAATTATTCTTCATGTTTTATATGACTGATTGTCAACAAGAGGACAAAGATGCAATACCATAAATGCCTAGGTCAGAGCTGATCAACTTTTCCACAGCCCACCCCTGAATATTTTATTGACTTACTTTTGCTTTCCATGAGTTGTGGTGGGTTTGCTCCATATAGGTATAATGTCATCAGGAAGAGCAAAAGAGTTCCCCACCCCCAACCCGGAGTCTAGAAGGATAAATACAACATAGCCTATTAGGCTTCATGCACTTTTGAAAGTGGAATGAGACACAGCCAAAAAAAGAAAAAAAATCTAATATAATTGAAAATCAGGGAATTGTGCAACATTATCTGGCAATGTTTGGTGGCTCCAAAGTGGAGGTTTGGAAACCATGTAACTGATGGAAAACATGTTGCCCTCTCCTAATTTAGGAAGAACATTAAATGATCTTCATGATTTCTTCTGTTCCCAAATTGGCTAATTTGAAGGATGAATGACATGGCAAAACCTAAAAATATAATCACTCAGAAATATTTTAAAACCAAACAGGCGAAGAGACAATTTTTTCTTTTTCTTTCGCTTTTCTCATTATATGTCATCCGGAACATCCTGGAAACATTGGTTTCCAACATTGTCAAGGTTGGCCTTACAAATCATTTTATTTATGCTGTGGCTTGGTCTTCCTGAGTTCTACTGGTTCATTTTTCTTTTCAAAAGCTTGAAATCCTTTTTTATTTCCTTTGTGTCTCATATTTGGAAAGATGAATGAGTCCAAATATGTTTATAAAAATTGGTATAAGGACTCTTGCCTTGGGCAAGGGGCTGGAATAGAAGACCTCCAAGGTGCCTTTCAGCCCTATGGATTCTATGATTCTCTCCCTCAAGTGCTGTCATGCCCCTGTCAGAATCTGATTTGGAGGGGGAGGCTGAGCAGCTGACAGGAAGTGGGAGTATGACTCCGTTGATTGTGGAAGAAACTGGGGAAGGACAAAGACCGGCTGGGCAGAGCAGGGGAGAGGTAGAGCAAGGGCGAGGGAATTCGGAGGAGGACCCAGACCCACCCCCTCTTCATCGTAGGGCATGCAGGGAGGAACGGAGAAGGGAGCAATGTGAGTTGTTTGGCTTACGGGGGAGGAAAGGGCCCTGATTCCCTTCATTAGCTGCAGCTGGGAACACAGTGTTTAAAAAGGGAAGCTGCATACAGCAAAATTGTTGGGAGCAAACCGTGAATTATCTGGTATCGTCCAGGCTTCTCTGTGTTCCTGGTGTCTTCCAAACTGCGTGATTTTCTGGGCTTTCAAGTCTGCAAGTCCTTCTCCTGCCCTGTCAAGTTAATTAAAGGGACACTTTATTAAAGGGAGGTATTAAAGGGACACTTCTTGCTTATTTGATTGTGTTGCCTTTGTACCATGCCCCAGGTCATCACAAGTGATAATAATAATAATAATAATAATAATAATAATAATAATAATAATTTATTTATCTGCCTTCTCCCTAAGGACTCAGGGGCTAACATTAAAACAGTACAAAATTTACATAAAAAACAATTAAACATAACAAGTCAAAATAAATACAGTAAAACATTAAAACATTAAAAGAATAAATAGTAAAAAAAACCCACCCGGGTCATTCCAGGCCGGTCTGTTGAAACAACCAAGTCTTCAGGTCCCGGCGGAAGGAGCGGAGATCAGGGGCCAGACGGAGATCCACGGGGAGCTGGTTCCAAAGGGTGGGGGCTCCCACCAAGAAGGCCCTAGCCCTGGGAACTGCCAGCCGACAGTGTCTGACCGACGGTATCGCAAGGAGGCCCCTCCTGTGGGAGCGAACAGGGCGATCGGCATATGATGATGCTGGCAGGAGGCGTTCCTGCAAGTACCCTGGACCCAAGCCATTTAGGGCTTTATAAGTTGTTACTAGCACCTTGAAACTGACCCGGAAGGCAACCGGCAACCAATGCAGGTCACGCAGGAAGGGTGTAACATGGGAGTATCGGGATACTCCCATCACAGCCCACGCAGCCGCATTCTGCACCAGCTGTAACCTCCGGGTAGTTCGCAAGGGCAGCCCCATGTAGAGAGCATTACAGTAGTCGATTCTAGAAGTGACAAGCGCATGAGTGACCGTTCAAAGGGCATCTCGACTCAGATAAGGGCGGAGCTGGTGAATCAGCCGGACCTGGAAAAAAGCCCCCCTGGCCACAGCCCCCACCTGCTCCTCTAAACCGAGCTGTGGATCCAGGAGGATGCCCAGGTTCCTTGCCCTATCCACGGGGCAACACCTCTCCCCCCATGACCAAAGATGGAACATTGCCTGAAAACCGAAATGCTGGTAAGAACAGCCACTCCGTCTTGGTCAGGTTGAGCCGGAGCCTATTTCTCCCCATCCAGACCCATACCACCTCCAGGCACTGGGACATCACAGAGAGAGCATCACTGATCTGGCCTGGGGTGGAGATATAAAGCTGGGTATCATCAGCATATTGATGATACCTCACCCCAAAACCTCGGATGATCTCACCCAGCGGTTTCATGTAGATATTAAACAGGAGAGGTGAGAGAACCAACCCCTGTGACACCCCACAAGTGAGGGGCCTTGGGGCCGATCTCTGCTCTCCTGCCAACACTGACTGCGAGTGGCCTGAGAGGTAGGAGGAGAACCATTGCCGAACGGTGCCCCCACCCCCAACCCCCAGAGCCACTGCAGAAGGATACCATGGTCGATGGTATCGAAAGCCGCTGAGAGGTCTAATAGGACTAGGAAAGAGGAAAAAACCCTGTCCTGAGCCCTCCAGAAATCATCCATCAGCATGACCAATGCTGTCTCTGTGCTGTGTCCAGACCTGAAGCCCGATTGATACGGGTCTAGATAATCAGTTTCCTCCAGGAACAAGGGAAGTTGCTGCACCACCATGCTCTCAACAACCTTCGCTAAAAAGCGAAGGTTGGAGACTGGACGATGGTTGTCCAAAACAGCCGGGTCCACAGCAGGCTATAAGCCTGCTGTCCCAATAAAAGCAATTCATTTGGCTCCATTGTATTCTTATAAACAGAGGGGACTAAAGCAGTCCAATTTTCTCTGCTACCAGGGTTTATGCTGCCTATGGATATTCAGGAATGTTTGGAAGAACAATGGGCAATTTTTAGAACATTCAGTACTATTACTACTACAGTATTTCCAAGGAAACAAGGACTGAGATGCTCTACCTTTTAATGTTTTTTTTTGGTGAGGAATGTCACATGATTCTTTTTGCCTATTTTTAGTTTCTTAAACATGAGAGTTGAGGCATTAAAAGAAAAGGGTGGGCTAATAAAATAGGTGCATTTTGTTACAGTTCCATATTAAGCTTGCATCGATAAAAGCTGCTTGAAATTAAGCAGCTCAGGCCTTAGCAATCTCTTAGGAATGATGTGTAAACCAACAGCATCAAGCAATGTCAACATTTGGTTGGTTTACATTTTCTTGGCATGTCATAAAACACAAAGGCTGTGCTAAGAATGTTTTTATTCTACCAGTCAATCCATCTATCACTCATTTGTAGGTCTTGTGTTAGTGCCAGCTATATGCAACACCAATCTTCTTGAGAAGGATTTCCCACAGACACACACACACAATCTGCCCCCCTCTGTACATCATATTGTAGATCAGTGGTTCTTAACTGGGCGATATTGCCCAAGGGTGATTTTGTTTTCATGTGGGGCGATGGAAGCGAAAAGGGCGATGTGGGGACGAAGAATGGAAGAGGCGATATGGGAGCAATGGAGCGATATATTGAGAGAGAGATCTATATTGGTAGATAGGTAGGTGACAAAAGACAGACAGGTAGGTAGATGAGGAGGCAAACAGACAGACCTTTTGGATGGATGGATGGATGGACGGATGGATGGACAGACAGAAAGAATCTGAGAGTGGCAGCACTTTGGGAGCGGTGGTGGCGGCTTTTCCCAACATGCTGCCGCATGGGGGTGCGGTTCAGGTGGCGGTACAACAGTCAATGGGGTGAGTGCAGGCCTGGTGCCTCGAGCAGCCCCTGCCGCTTAGCATCCCCAAGGGGCTGGCAGAGGGTGCTAAGAGAGCGAGGCGTTCAAGGTCTTGGGCAGCCGGTTCACCCATTGCCTGCACCTCTCGGAGCCAGTGCCTCCAATCGCGGAAGCAGTGGCACGTTACATGCCTTGGCTGGTTGATGTGCCCCCCACCGCCTCTTGGCCCTCTGCTGGCCCCTTGGGACACTAAGAGTGGCAGGGGGTTATGTTGGGGAGGGGGTGATGACAACTCCTCAATGGCTCCAGGGGTCTTTCCAAGGTTAAGAACCACTGTTGTAGATCACTAAAACACATACCTGGCAGACAGACAATGGGTGTGGTCTGCTACAGCCTTATTTCTAGGCTGGGGGGGAGAAAGTACTGTTAGCTGGTCACTAAACTTACTCTAAGACTAATCAGTCTAAAGGAGATCAACAGACTGCTCTTTAGAAGGCTGGATCCCTGAAGATGAAACTCAAATACTTTGGCCACCTAATGAGAAGGAAGGACTCACTGGAGAAAAGAGCTAATGGGAAAGATTGAGAGACAAAAGAAAGAAGGGGACAGCAGAGAATGAGGTGGCTGGATGGTCACTGAAGCAGTCAGCATGAGCTTAAATGGACTCCAGGGATGGTAGAGGGACAGGCCTGGAGGAACATTGTCCATGAGGTGCATAATGGGTTGGACACGACTTATGACTAACAACAACAAACTTACTGTGATTCAGAACTTGGTACTGGATGAAAGTGTTCAAATGACTCATGTAGCTCAATTTCTCACTATAATGTTTTAGCAGTGTGTCTGTTTGGGGCATAGGTATGTGTCTATTTGTCTGGTTATCATCTATGTATCAATCTATCTATCTATCTATTATCTTAAATTGGACAGACCTTAAATTTAGGTGACCTGTTAGGGCTGCTGCATCATAATGCACATGTGCAGAATGTTTGGGATGTTCTCTATATGTTTACCATGACAGACAGAAGAGATAAATAGCATAATAATGTACTCTCAACTGCTGGGGAAAAATATATATTAGCTTGAAGTTGATAGCTGTGAGCAAACTGCTTTCCCTCAACCTGAGTTTCCTAGTGGTAGCAAATGGAAATATGTACATGGGCAAAAAGATAAACATTTGGGGAGGGGAAAAGGAAAAGAAAGGAACATACAGCAAAGATGCTATTTTCTATAGAAACAGCCTCTAAATGTATAAATATCCTCTTTGGAAATGTGCAATCAGGACCCGATCAGGTACAGATGCTTAGGGAATGAAACCAGTGTCCTACTCCTGGGAAAATCCATCCAGCAATACTATGCTCCATGGACCTGTAGATAATAGCTGAACATGCTAGTAAAGGAGTGGATTTCAGCCTAATCTAACAAACCAAATAAAGAAGTAGCCTATTGGGCAGAGGCATCTGCAAGGGAGGAACTAAACAGATGGCCCGGCTGCAACAGAGCAATCAAAAGCTCCTTCTGCTGCACATGAAAAAGGATGGGTCTTTGTTTTGCAAATTTTGCAACTGCCATTTTGATTTTTAACATGCATCTCTTCCTATGCAGGAATGCTTGTTGTCTCTTTAATAGCTTATGTTAGCCAATGCAGCAAGGAGAAATTCATTTAGATGCTTCCACATGTAAAAAAATTAAGAAACTGTGCGAAGAGCAGCAAAAGATGATTAGGGGACCGGAGGCTAAAACATATCATGTATGTATGTAGGTTTGAATGATGTATTGGTTTATTTGAACTGTTCTTGTAAAATGTCAAATGGTATTGGTTTAAATAGTCGGGAAGAAACCCTGCACTCCATTGGCAGCAGCTCTGACTGCAGGCTATAGAAACAGCCGTAAGCCAGGGCCGGTCTATTCGAGCTGTAGTCATTTAATCTTTGCTGGAACTCTCAGCGTCTGACTCTTCATGCAAACTTAACGGCGGCGAGGATGGATTTCCCTGAAGAGAAGCGACGGCAGCGAACAAGCAACTGGCCGAGATGGTGCGTGCTGAACCCCAGCACCGTTCCGATCGGCGGTGGAAGACTGGGAATCGTATGCGGATCGTTTCCACATCTATCTGGAAGAGCGATCTGCTGGCATCCCCGAAGAGCGGAAGAGGCGGTCTTTCTCGCCTGCGATCCGCAGTCTTCAAAATGGCGGCGTTGGCGGGGAGCAGCAGAGCTGAAGGTAATGGAATGGCCCGATTTAGAAGAAACTTTACAGAGCCATTACGCCCCACAAGTATCGTGCCTCAAAGAGACCACAAATTTTACTGTCGGGATCAAGGGGATAGCGAGAATGTTAATGACTTCGTGGCAAGTTTAAGGGACATTGGGGTGCTTGTGACTTTACCAACTTAGAAGAGGCCATGCGTGATCGGTTTGTTTTAGGCCTCAAAGATAAGGTCTTACAAAGCAAACTATTAATGAAACCTAAGATCACGTTTAAAGAGGCCATTGAAGAAGCTGTCTCAGCGGAAGCCACCAAGTCCTCAGCAGCGGCCATGAAAAAGATTAACAAGGCCTCAAGCCAGGCCTCAAGCCATTCTGATGGGGAAAAATCCACAACTGCCCATTGCGAACAAATAGACTCTGATTCTGATGGCAGTGAGGCAGAGGAGGGGATTTTTAGACTCAGAATGGAGAAGAAGAGAAAAGACTCTGGGAAAAGCAGGCAAGGATTCTATTGCAGAGGCAATAGAATGCAAGTTCTTTGACTCCATTTGCCTACGCTGTGAGAAATGGGGTCACATAGCCAGAGTCTGCAAATCATCCAGAACTCCACCGATTAGGAAAAAATTTCCTGATAAAGACTTTAAGCCCAATAATTTCCTTGAAAAGATGGGAAGTGAATTTAGAAGCAAATGGCAAGAATGAAACTCACCAAACAATCACTATTGGTCATTCTTCACCCTTAAAAGCAGAAAAGTACACGTGAAGGTGTTTATTGAAGGAAGGCCTTGCCAAATGGAAGTGGACTCAGGCTCTTATTTATCTATGGTGTCATGGGACACTATCCACAGACTCTTTCCCAAAATTCAGAAGAAGCATTTCCAGAAGCAAGCACTGACTCTCAAAGACTACCAAGGGAACAAGATTCCAGTAGTTGGAGCAAGAGATTTCAACGTGCAGTTTAAAGGCCACACCAAACGTTTGCCCCTGACCATCGTGGACAAGGATCGCCCAAGTTTGCTGGGACTTGAGTGGTTCAAGCCACTAGGCATCGAGGTGACTGGCATCAATCACGTGAGCAACTCTGACTGGGAGGAGTCTTTGAAGTCTGAGTTTCCAGAGGTCTTCAGCGAAGGACTGGGCAAGTATATGGGGACCCCTATTGCTTTCAGCCTAGACCCCAAGGTGCCCCCAATTCGTTTAAAGCCCAGGAGGGTTCCATTTGCTTTAAAGGAAAAAATTGATGCACAATTAGATAAGCTCATTGCTCAAGGGGTTTTAGAGCCTACTGACCACTCCAGATGGGAAACACCCATAGTCACACCAGTCAAGGCTGATGGGTCAGTGAGAATCTGTGGTGACTATAAGGGGACACTTAACCATGCTGCAGCAGAGCGCATACCCAGTACCAGTTGTGCATCATCTGCTCCATTCCCTTGGCAGGGGTACAGTATTTGCTAAACTGGACTTGGCTCAGGCATATCAACAATTAACAGTTGATGATGCCACTGCAGAGGCACAAACAATTGTGACTCATAGAGGTGCCTTCAAATGTAAAGACTACAATTTGGAGTAAGCGTGGCACCTGGCATTTTTCAAAGCCTTATGGAAAGAATGTTGCAAGGACTGCCAGGGGTAGTGCCTTATTTTGATGATGTGTTAATCTCTGCTGAAAATGACACTCAGCTTCAAGAAAGACTCAGAGAAGTCCTTACCAGATTCAGAAAAGCGGGTTTAAAAGTCAAGGAAGACAAATGTACACTCAAAACAGACAGAGTTGAGTTCCTGGGGTACATGATTGACAAGCATGGCATCCACCCTACTGATGCCAAGGTTAAAGCAATCAAGGAAGCCCCTAAACCTAGATGCAAGACAGATTTGCAAGCCTTCCTTGGACTTATTAACTTTTACCACATGTTTCTACCTCACAAAGCATCTATTGCTGAGCCTTTACATCGCCTGCTTGATAAGAAAGCTGTTTGGATCTGGGGGAGGAAGGAACAGTCAGCATTTAACAGTATTAAGAGACTAATCACGTCTGATGCTGTGTTGATACAGTTCTCTGAGAATTTGCCTGTTGTTCTGACTTGTGATGCATCCCCTTTGGAGTGGGGGGGGTTTGAGTCACAGGCTTCCCAGTGGAAGGGAAGCCCCAATTGCATTTTACTCTCTGCACTTTGTCCAAAGCAGAGAGGAATTATAGCCAATTGGACAAGGAGGCTTTAGCAGTTGTTGCAGCTGTTAAGAAATTTCATGAATATCTGTATGGCAGGTCATTCACCATTGTTACAGATCACAAACCTTTATTAGGCATTGTGGCAGGAGACAAACCTACACCTAATATCCTGTCACCAAGAATGCTGAGGTGGACTGAATTTCTTGCAGCCTATTCATACAAACTGATTCACAGGCCTGGCAAGGACATTGGACATGCTGATGCACTGAGTCGTTGCCCACTACCTTGCCACAAGGAGGACTTTGAACTTGAAACTCACACCTTTTCCTGGAGACCGTTGCTAAGCTTCCAGTCCATGCTGCTGAGATTGCCAGAGAGACTGCCAAAGATGCTGTGTTGGCACCTGTTATGGGCTGGATTAAGAAAGGTTGGCCTCTTCAAGATCTACCTCACCTTGCCCAACCTTTTAAGTCCAGGCAAACTGAATTATCTGTATTAAGAGGATGTATTTTGTGGGGTAACAGGGTGGTTATTCCTGCAAAACTGCAAAGGGAGGTTTTGGAAATGTTACATGAGGGTCATCCTGGGATTGTAAGGATGAAAGGTTTGGCCAGGAGTTATGTATGGTGGCCAGGTATTGACAAAATGGTTGAAAACTGGGTAGCTCTTGTCCCAATTGCCAGGTAGTCAGGCCTGCTCCACCTCACGCCCCCACACAGGAATGGGAATGTCCTAGGGGCCCATGGTCTAGAATCCACATTGATTTTGCAGGCCCTACAAGAGGGCACACTTTTCTAGTTATAGTAGATGCATATTCCAAATGGCTAGAGGTAATTCCCATGACATCCACTACAACTGAGGCTGTCATCAAGCAGCTCAGAAAATTGTTTGTAACCCATGGGTTACCAGATGTCCTTGTTTCTGACAATGGCCCTCAATTCACATCTAACATTTTTGAATCCTTTCTAGCTCAACAGGGTATCAGACATGCCCTCACTGCCCCTGGGCACCCTTCGCCAATGGCGGGCTGAACGCATGGTACGCTTTACCAAAGAGAAGCTTCAGCAGTTGGGGATATCACTGAGAAGCTTGAAAAACTTCTGAGTGTTCAACACATCACTCCTAGCCCATCAAATAACTTGTCCCCAGCAGAGTTGTTGATGGGTAGGAAACTTAGGTCTTCCCTTGACCGCCTTCATCCCACTTACGCACCCAACGCACCACTGGATTCCACTTCCAAAGTTCGTTCTTTTAGTGTGGGAGATTCTGTATATGCTAAGAACCTTATAGGTGAACCTTTGTGGATTCCTGCTGAAATAACTCACATCACTGGCCCTCGTTCTTACAGGGTACAAACAGAGGATGGCCTCCTCTGGAGCAGGCACATTGACCAACTTAGATCCAGGTTCCCTCAGGAACACCCTGTCTCTCTCTGGGTCCCCACCTAATGTCTCTTCTAGGGGGGAAGGGGGGGAACAGGAGGAAAATCAGCAAACAGGAATCAACCCCAGGTGTAACGAGCCATTGAGACAGGAACCATCCCGAACCCTGTCACAATGCCAAGATCCATCCTTAGAAGTGGAAGATTGCACATCACTACCTGACTTGGGTGCTGACATTGGAATGGAGATGGGTTGGGAGGAGAGACCAGATTCTAACAGTCTAACAGGGTCTCCTTTCACAGGAAGTCCCAACAGGGAAATGTCAGCAGACACATTTCCCTCTCACTGGGTGAGAACGTTAAAACTTCTGAACCATGAAGGTCTCAACGTACACGTAAGAGCCCCACCTATTTAAAGGAATACATTAGATAGGTTGGGGTTTGGTATGGACTGAACCTAGTGGGGAGGGGTGTTATGTATGTAGGTTTGAATGTTATTGGTTTATTTGAACTGTTCTTGTAAAATGTCAAATGGTATTGGTTTAAATAGTGCGGGAAGAAACCCTGCACTCCCATTGGCTGGTAGCTACGGCTGCAGGCTATAAGAGGCAGCCGTAGCCAAGCCAGGACGGGTCTATTCGAGCTGTAGTCACTTAATAAACTCTTTGCTGGAACTCCTCGCATCTGACTCTTCATGCAAACTTAACACAAATCATACTATGAAACAGTCCATATAGATCGTAAGGATACAAGCAACAAAGTTACAGCCATACAGTCACAAGTGGGAGGGGATGCATGATAAGGAGTGATGAGAAGATTAACAGTAATAGTAGTGCAGACTTTGTAAATAGTTGGACAATGTTGGAATTATTTGTTTAGCGGAGTACACACTGGGGAGAAAAACCTATTCAATCTGGGAGGGCTTTGGAACAAATGCCATGGTGGTTGGAGAGGCCATTTTGGTAACCTTCAGGCTGATAAAAGCTTACCCTCAGATACTACTAGGAAAGAAGGAATAAAATATGCTACTGCTGTTGGCACACATACTATAAATAACGTTGGAAGCTTTGCCAGAAGTTTGGGTTTGAATGTGGCAAAAATGACTGGGATCACCAAAGTTCTTGAAAATGAGAGGTCCATGGGACTTTATAATCCAAACAGAAAGACATCTGGCCCAAAACACCCCTGACATCACTATTGGGGGGGGAATCTGGTTTGTTGATACTGTAATACCAGGTGATGCACGAATTGAAGAGAAACAACTAGAAAAAATAACCAAATACTGCAATCTGTAAACTGACATTTAGCAATAGTGGAGGAAGAAATCAATGGTTGTACCAATAGTAATAGTAGCTCTTGGAGCAGTACCCAAAAGGGTTGCCTAGATAGATGAAAATTTCAAAGTTATTAGAACTGAATATTCTGACTTTGCAAAAAAACCCACCTTACCTGGAACTCAGACATTACCTCAACAGTTCTTAGGTTCTTGGTTAGGACTTGAACTGTTTAGTTTTTACGAGTCCCAGCCTGTGAATCAAATTGAAGATTGATTGATTGATTGAATGAATGAATGAATGATTTATTGGCCAAGTGTGATCAGACACACAAGGAATTTGTCTTGGTGCATATGCTCTCAGTGTATATAAAAAGAAAAGATACATTCGGCAAGAATCATACAGTACAACATTTAATGATAATCATAGGGTGCAAACAAGCAATCAAATCATACTAGGAAACAGTCAATATAAATCGTAAGGATACAAGCAACAGTTAGTCATACAGTCACAAGTGGGAGGAGATGGGTGATAGGAATGATGAGAAGATTAATAGTAATAGTAATGCAGACTTAGTAAATAGCTGGACAGTGTTGAGGAATTATTTGTTTAGCAGTGATGGCATTTGGAAAAAAACTGTCCTTTTGTCTAGTTCTGGTGAGCAATGCCTCATTTTGAGGGTAGGAGTTGAAACAGTTTGTGTCCAGGATGTGAGGGGTCTGTAAATATATTCACAGCCCTCTTTTTGACTCATGCAGTATACAGGTCCTCAATGGAAGGCAGGTTGGTAGTCACTTTTTTTTCCGTAGTCCTAATTATCCTCTGAAGTCTGTGTCTCTCCTGTTGGGTTGCAGAACCAAACCAGACAGTTAGAGGTGCAGATGAGACTCAATAATTTCCACTGTAGAACTTAATCAGGAGCTCCTTGGGCAGTTTGAGTTTTCTGAGTTGGTGCAGAAGAATATTCTTTATTAATTTATTAATCTTATTAATCTATATTAATAATTGCTTTTATACAAGGAATGAAGGGTGCAAGATGCAATTAAGTGGGCTGGGTTGTACTATCCTTTTCTATTTTCACCAACAATATTCCCACTCTGCCCAATCTGGTAAAGAGGGCAGAAAACACTGAAGACAATCCCACCGCTAATCTTTCCCCAAGTGACAACAGCACTGTGAATTGCATCTGGAAGCCTACTGCAAGCCAGTGCAACTCACTAGCAGCAGTGTCACAAATGCACTACATGTGGTTGCATTCTGGGCCTACCTAAATTTCACAATGCTCTTCAAGGCCAGCACTACGTAGAGTATATTGCAATAATTTGATGAGGAAATGATTAACCTATGGTAACCGTGAGCAGGATCCACCAATGGGTGCAAATGGTTCACGAGATACATTTGTGCAAACCTCTCCTGGTTATGGCTGCTACCAGCTCCTCAGATAGAAGGGGTATCCAAGAGAACCCCAGATTGGGCATCAACCCTGAATGGTGTGCAGTATAGCTCGAGGTTAATGATGAAAACTAACTAGATCCATAGGGCTGTAAAATCCATAACGACTCAGTCTTGTTAGGGTTAAGCACAACTTCTAAAAGCTGGAAAAGCACTGTCATATCATCATGAAGTGAAGATGTACCACTGAGTATCATCATATAAGATGATACTTCATCTGTGCCAATGGATAGCTTCACCCAGGAGTCAATAAGTAGAACAAACGTAATAGACATACAAGATACAACACAAAAGTTATTTGTGTCTCACTATCTTGGCAATTCATCCCACAAATGTTCTGGAAAACAACATTTGTTGTTTGTTTTGGAAAAGAATTCCAAATAGATTTTGGGAAGGAAAGGAAGAGGTGTGAAAGCATTCTTTAACTGTTGATACAATATTGGAAGATGGAAGCAAACTTGGATCTGACACTTATCACCAGCATTTATTTTTTAAAAGTGAGCATAAGATCTGAATAACAGTCCTGACCAATAACTATTGTTATAAAGTTCCTTCAATAAAGTTAAGTTTTAACCTAGATCATCACATGCTATTTGAAGCTCTCTTACAATAGAGAAATTGATCATTTCAAACCCTGCACCAATTTCTGAAGGGGCTTATTTGGTTTTACGGATAATCCTCAATTTAGAACCACTGATTTAATGTCAAAGTTACAATGACACTGAAAAAAGTGATTTAATCCTCACACTTACAACAATCCCATGCTTGCACTTATGTGATGAAAATTTGGGCACTTGGTGACCAGCATGTCTTTATCTTCATAAATATCTTAGATGAGGGAGTAACAGAAGGGGAACTCATCAAATTTGAAGATGACGCTAAACTGGCAGGAACAGTCAACACCTCAGAAGACAAAAGCTCAGGATCCAAAAAGTTCTTGACAAACTTGAACAATGGGGCCCTATTGAACAAAATGAATTTCAATGTGGAGAAAAGCAAAAGTTTTACATTTAGGCAGGAAAATCAAAGGTGTAAGTACCAATTAGGCAACACTTGGCTCAAAAATAGTAACTGTGAGCTGGATCTTGGGAGCCCTAATGAATGATCGCTTAAACGTTAGCCAGCAGTGTGCAGCAGCAGCCCAAAAAGCTAATGCAATCCTGGGTTGTATAAACAAGAGGCATAGAATCAAAACCACATGAAGTACTAGTACCACTTCATAAAAACCTTAGTAAGGTCATACCTGGAATACTGCAACCAATTTGGTCACCTTATGACAAAAAAGATGCTGAGACTTTGGAAAAAGTTCAGAAAGAACAACTAAGATGACCAAGGCCTGGAGATTAAAACATACGAAGAACAGCTGCAGGATTTGGGTTTGGCTAGTCTAGAGAAAAGAAGGACTGGGGGGATATGACAGCAGTATTCCAGTATTTGAGGGGCTGCTGCAAAACAAGAGGGGGTCAAATCATTCTCCAAAGCACTAGAGGGCAGGACAAGAAACAATAGTTGGAAACTAATCAAAGAGAGAAGCAACCTGGAATTAAGAAGAAACTTCCTAACAGTGAGGACAATTAACCAGTGGAACAGCTTGCCTGCAGAAATCATGGGTTCTCCATCACTGGATATTTTAAAGAAGACTTTCATTTCGTACACCGCAGCCTACAGGGTGCGGTTGCATCATGCAGTGCTGCCAAACTTGATGTCATTCTAATAGAACGGAATGCAAAGTATCTGTCTGGGATGGATAGTTGTGACCCCTAATTTTATTACTTGGAATAAAGCAGCCAGAAGTCACACAAACTTTAAAACTAATGGTAGGGTTTTTGTCCCCCCTGGATGCATGCTTTGTATACGGTAACACAGCTGCTGGAAAATAAAACTATTCAGAATGAGGAGTTGCATTCATTGCTAAATTCTAGCAGACAACATCCGTGTGATGTGCCCAGGATTTTCCATTTGATTTTAAAGTGTCTCAAAGTGTTGAGTAGAAAAACATAAAGACATGCTCCGTGTACAATGATTCAGCCATACAAAGCTATAATGAAAATTATGTAATTTATTTCAATGTGTCACACAAATTGTCCCCTAACACGGAACATCACAAAGAACATAGTTAAAAATCTGGAAACATTTACATTGAAAGTTAGCCCAGACTGGCAACACCACTAAATATTTTAAGGCTGTATACATACATACAGATATATATATATATATATACACTGCTATATATATATAGCAGTACTTACTTGAATTACTTCAGGCCAGAAAAAGAAAAGCATAGTACTGGCTGTTTCTACATAAAATATTGCAAATCTTTTAAAAATGGTGTAAAAATAGGAAGACTATCAACATATTCGGAGGATGCAGTGGCAAACCCTTACTATAAATGTACCTAAGTGCACACAAGATTTGAAGATGCCTTCAATCAGTCAGTCAGCCCTATACAGATAGTGGGATATTATGTAATACTATACTAGCAATCATCTTTGATAGAAAATACAGGGAAGCCGAACAAATTGATTGCAAATAATCACTTTAGAAATATGTAGAAGCAGTGATTTGCAACTGCTCGGGTATCTGTCTGGTGTGCTTCAATAGATAAAAGGTCTCTGGGTGGCAAAAGGGAATCCTGGTGAATCCCAGTACCTTTGGGATTTTGTGACATACAAAATTACTTATAGACACAGTACTTACATGCTCATCTCAAAATAATGCTACAGTTCAGAGGCATTCTTTTCTATAACACGTGTGTGTGTGTGTGTGTGTGTGTGTGTGTGTGTGATGGCTATCTTATGTAGGCTGCAAAATCCAAGATGAGTAGAGGTTTTCTATATCTTGGCTGCTTTCCAGAAAAACATCTGGATTTTTTGCAGCCCAATTAAAAATAAAAATAACTGATACACAAGCAGGCCTATTTGGCTCACTGACATAATTTAGGGCATCAGCTAATTGCACCTTGAAGGCCTCCAATTCCTAAAAGTGGCAGGCTATAAGAAATTGCACGTACTTGTGGAATGTGATGTGCTTTTCTTAGGGATTTTAGATGTGACAGCACACACCAGAAGACCCAAGAAACTGTGCTGTCTATACCCATTGGCTGAATTTTCACATGGTTGCTTAATGTATGCAAATTAACTGATTCGAGAAGACATTTTAAAGGATGCTAAAATGTCCTCCCTCAACAAGAGAAGAGATATAAAACAAGTCAGTGGGAACCATTTCGCAAAAGAAGTAGATGCATACAATGCTTGGAGGATGTACCAATACTGGCTGGTAACTTAACTGTGTCAGAAAAATGACAAGACATAGAAAACAAAATTGCACAATTAAAGCTACATTTGGCTTTAGCATTAAGGCCCATACAGGTAAAGAGGTCCTTGTGAATGTACATGGAAAAGGCAATGACACTGATCGTAAGAACAAAACTATGCAGGTTCCCTGCCTAACCTGACTCTCTCTCTCTCCTCCTTCCACTCCTGGCTGTGTATTAAAGTGCTTGGTGCCTCAAAGGCCCCTTGCAATTAAGTCTCCCCTTTTCTACAGCTCCTCACTTTTATTGCTGCCCAATGCAGTGTTTTATTTGAAGACATAATTAATGAAGAGCTGACAGGTTAGAAAGATGCAGAGAAGAAACCAACAGTGAGAGTCCACAAGATTTTGGGGTGAGCCCTCCTGTAGATTCCTTGCTCAGCGCAGTGAGGTTTCTGGAAGAAAAAAATCAAGCCATTACTATTCAAATGGTCACTGACAGATACAGATCCTACAGAAAAGCAAAGTATCCATGCAGAATTAAAGCCTAGGCACACATACTTTTAGGACCTAAAAGGACCTAAAATAATGTCACACCTTCAATGATTGCTCTATTCACCAACTCTAGTCTTTGCAGCAAAGTAGGCTAACCCCTCCCAAAATACTTCTAAAAGTATGCTGCTTCCATTGGACTGGGTTCATGAAATATGCTCAGTCAACCTATGCTTTGTTTATGGTTCACAGGGTGTATGAACCCTTGCCAGTGTGAATTATAAACCACAGTTTAGGATTTTGTGCCAACTATTTTCAGTCCTCAGGCACATAATGGAGTACCGCTATGAACATTTTTATATATCTACAGGTTCTCTGCCTCAGAGGCTTTTTTTTCACTTGAATTATTTTTTAAACCCATTATGAAATATCATACTTATGTATGTCCTGCTGGCTCTCTGGAGTGATAAGACAGTGTGAATTTCCTTCAAGTGGCTGGTTTCCTTCCCACATTGAGTACATGGGCTTCCAAGGCCTGTGTGAAATGATGAATTAAGTGATGGGATTTCACAATGCAATTTGGAAAAAAAGAATCTGATACTACATTTTCCCTGTTTTTTTTAAATTCCTTCTCTGTAGAGGATTTGCTTATACATAATAATGAAAGGCAATATAAAAACTGGAATGGACAACAAAACTAATTTTAAATTCACTGGATACTGATATTATTCTAGGTCTTGCAGATAGTAGTGTCCCTAACAAGCCATTATGTGTCAAAATGGTACTTGTATCATGATACCATTGCTCAAATGTGCAATTATGCAGTTGGGTCATGACATCTGATGCAT